>CM017565.1:37123589-37723589 GCA_007844125.1 Sinonovacula constricta | reverse complement strand
AATTTATTGTTCAAGTACTTTATTTATTCACTAATCAGAATGCTGAGAGATTCCTTTATCAACAGACTTGCGTCCAAGAATCACTGTACAATGTGTCTTGCCTTTTATTCTGACTGATAAAAAAGGACAAGCGCAATCATGTCACTGTGCATGCGCCGGCTGTCTAACAGTACTAGAAAAATCATGAAATTTGCGGAAATTGTTTGCATGTGTGTTGTACGAATTCGAATGTCAAGCTTACATTGCGAGGCATGTATCTGGACCGTTTTTTAAGTGACGCACAATTACTAGGGCGGGGTCCGGGAGCATGTCGCCCCCACCCCACCCAAACTTCACCAGTTTTCTGCTACTTTGGCTAACATACATTTTAGGGCTTTTCGTCCCAAAATGAGAAGAAAAAAGAAAAGATGTTGTTTTGCTTTGTTTTTAGTAAAACTACGGAAATAAAATATATCGTGTCTAACCTGTACTAGGCACGGACTTTCTTAGTGTTTATTGTACTTTTCGATTCTTCGAAAGAGGGTTACGCACGTGCGTAAATTGCGTAATGGAAGATACGCGCCTGATTGCATTCCAAATAGGTTTTCGAATAAGGCTAGACGTTCTTGTTTTACACTAATACCATTTTTTCTCTAAAAAGTTCAGATTTTTTAAAATCAACCTACAATCTTATGCGTGTGTTGATGATGTTGTTGTTGTTCTATTCTCACGCCTTGACTTCTAGTTTCTACGAATATTGTATTCAAATGTATTCCCATGTATTTTATATCGAAAAACACATTTACTTCAGATGTGTATGACTGGTGTTTTGTAATGAACGTTCTTTCTAGATCTGTCATGTATACACTGTAAAATAAGGCCTCTGGCAAAACTAGGGAAATCCACCATAAAACCATTACTTTTCACGAAGACAATGAAGCAATATCGTATTTCAGGTCAAATGCCATTAACATGGCGTGATGTTGGCGTATGAACAATATTTCTCTGACACATAGCTGGATTAAGAATCGTCACAAGTAGGTTCAAATGACGCAAACACTCAGAATCACACTGTCAATATAAAATAGCTAAAAGCACAACGCTGTGAAAAGTATGAGGCCGCCACAAAAGCGGAAACGGGGTCGGGACCCAATTAATTTCTGATAGTATTCAGTGTAAACGTATGGGGATATGGCATAATATGGTTGGATTAAACTACAATTATTCGTGCATTTCCAACTTCTATGATGCACATCACATTGAAAAATCCAAACGAAACCTATAGGTCATCAAGCTCTGTTAAAAGATACCGTTGGCATAACGCACTTTATACGGTATTACTCCGCTCGGACCTCATGCTCATGCTGAACACATGAGAATTCCAAATACTGGTTGTGACATTGGCGAGTCAAATGTACCATAACACTAGTGATACGTCATTGTGGAATGGAATAGTCGGACTCCGGATCACGGGGTCCGTGGTTCAAACCCCGGTCTGGTCGCCGCAAATTTCCTTGAGCAAAAAAACAACAAATCGAATTGTTTCACTACATCCAGTTACTAAACGGGTATCTAAGAGGTTTATTTGGGTCAATAATATGACAGTGCCATGTGTTGGCTGCCATAGTAAAGGATTGACGAATACACCCAATTACCAATGTAAACTGTAAAGTCTATTAAACGAGCAGTAGCTTGAAAGTAAACTATAACTTAGTATTACCTATCATAAGTTGGAAAGAGAATGTTCCCGGCCCGGCCCACTGGGTCCTAAGCTCACATCTGCCATTGACTTTAGAAACCACCCTGGCCTCTCACTCAATACTAGGTCACTTACGTAACGGTTTTCTATCGACATATACTTTCCTTTATAAAAAAAAACTATTCAGTTTTTAGTATGTGTTCTTTGCCATTTTCATTTTTTTCCCATCGCAGTTAAGTTGTAATATTCATCAACAATGTCAATCAAGATTTATGTATAGACGACAGATACTGTCATTTTTCGTGACATTCTTAATAGGTTTTATTCTGTTACAACTTACATATACATCATCTATACAAAAACAACACATATAAAATTAAGAAATAAAATACTAATACATTCCATCATGCAACACAAACAATGAAAACAATTCTTTAACATTTAACATTTTGCATGCGAAATAGGATTAAAATACTCACGCGCCTGTGCCATTCTCAAGTACCACGCTCATTCGCAAGTGACCTTTAACCAATTAGGTTACTACCTCATGACGTCATAAATATTGATCAGATTAAATGGCATGACTAGACTCGAAAAACAACAATGGGCTGAGAATTAGTCAATGTGTGACATTGTTGTAGACGTCGCAAGAAATCAGAAATCATGCTATAGTGTGTGCTCTTTTTGACCTCATCTCGGTTTTCAATGAAAGTTTTTTTCCTATGTCGGAAAGAAAATTATTTCAAGATAGCAAACTTATGCAATTGTCAGACTTTGCATTGAGTGCAAAATGAATTCATTTTCTAGTTAAGTACATGACCCGTCGAAAATCGTGCAAATGATTTTCTTTAAGATGAAAGGATAATTACTTTACGAATGGTAAAAATATGCAATTGTCATTCTGTCTCGGACCGCTAAAGGACTTTAATTCTCTAGCCGCGGTCAATGAATTTATGAAAAGAATGCTACAACACCGTTCCCTTTTTGTGAAAAGAAAAATGTCACGCTTTGTTTGTAAATATGTCGTTTTGCGATGCCAATTTATTGTAGTAGTCAACGAACCTTTGAACATTTTAAAAGACAAAACAGAAAATTATTGGCCAAAAGGTAATTCATAACAAAATGACTACTTAACTTTTTTCTAAAAGAGGTAACATTTTGTCTTTTCAGCGGTGGAAGGCTCGGTGTCTGTAGTGCTAGACGCGGAGGAATCTTATCTGGAGTTCTGTAACTACCCGGATGAACAAGTAAGTCTAAAATAAGCACTCTATTAATATACAAAAACGTCACTATGTTTAAATCCGAATTTGTTCAGACACATTGAATTTAAAGGGAAAATGTTGCATTTGGGAACATAAAACTAAAAGCTATATTTGAGTGGTTGCAATGAATTATTTATCAAATGCAATGAACAATGTTTCGTACTAAGTTTTGAATCATATGTCTAAACGTTAGTTTGTTCGTTGTTGTTTACACAGTGATTCAGTCCAATAGAATGTAGTCGTCTAGCGTTAACCCAGCTGCTGTTTAAGTTTTAAAATGGTCACCAATTCGTAGAGAAATTAAAAAAAGCCTGACTGACTGATAACTGGTTTATTTAAGGGTCAGCACATACATTCGTATTTTATCGTGACCCCGTCCTGTCGCCCACGCATAATTTAAAGAGTTTTGGTCAATGTGCCAGCGAGTGGGCCCCTATCAGGTATCCAATTTGCACAGCTAAAGAGCTGAAAAATGGGTGGTTTCATGGTTTTTGGTTATAATATGAATTCGTTTTATATTATCTTTACAGTTTTCAATGTGATTAAAACAATGTATTTCGGATACATATTTCAATAGTGTAGAAGGTCATTTACATTTTATTTTGCTTTATGTTTTATCTGTAATATTTTGGGATACCCATGCTCGGTAAAAATATAAATGGTGCCATTAAGTTAATATCAATAAATCAAGCGTTAACCTTGGTATTCGATGATCAAACCGTGCATTTATTTTACATTTCAACTTTCAAGAGCTTTTTTCAGAAACGACCATTTCCTTGTTTAAATTTGTAAAAGTTGTCACGAACAGCGTTTTTATTCCTCAGTACCCAGAAGAAGACATCAACGTTGACGCTTACGTCGTTGTTTTCTCTATCACGGACCCTTCGACATTCGATTACGCCGTTAAATTGCTCAAGTACCTACGTAACGTCATCTGTACGGACCGCAGCATTCTGGTCGTGGCGAACAAATCAGACCTGGTCCGCAACAGAAACGTGGACAAATCCAGTAAGCCTTCCATTTTTTGTTTCGTGGCAACAAGTTCATTGTACATATATAGATACAAGATGATGGCGTCGCTTCCTGTAAAATGTACTATTTGAAAATCTTGATAAACATTTTTTCCACCAGAGAAATCCCACATATATTTGTCAAAGCGGGCCTCTTTCAATATTATTTTCAGCTGAAATACAATAAATGGACATAATCTAAAACAACGAACTTTGTATAGTTCCTTAAATTCCACCACTTTCCGATGTTTTGGTGCCATTAATAGGTTTCTGTGTATCTTCGTACACAGAAGTTTTCTGGTATGAAGCCACGTTTTGTTTGGAAATATTTTGATATTGAGGAATAAAGTAACTAAGGTTATAATTCTTTGCTGATCAAACAGTGCAGATAATGACTTTAAGCAAATAGTGCAGATAACGATGATGAGCAAATAATGCCGATAACGATTAAAAGCAAACAGCGCAGAAAACGAGTAGCCATAGGATTAATCCAGATGTTCTCGACCAGTCCTATTGCTTCAAGCTTAGGTTCCGAAAATAGAAGTTTAATAAATATGTTTTCAAACAAACATTTTGACAATGTTATCATACACTAGAAAGAATGTCACATCGCATAGAACAATTTTCTGTATTTGTTTTTCAGATGCTCGTCTCATAGCTAGCTATTATAGCTGCAAATATGTTGAAACGTCTGCCTCCCTCAATCACAACGTGGACGACTTACTGGTGGGAATCCTCAGTCAAATCCGCCTAAAATTAAACCCCGACAAGTTACTTGAACACATGGAACGATTAGGCGGAAAGCGCTCAAAGAATCGAAATGGGTCGCTGAAAACCGCAAAGAGCATAATCAACAAACTCTTAAACAGACAAAAGTCGTTGTCCTGCGATAATCTGTACGATCTGTGAGTGTTCAGAAAAAGGATGGAAACAGTGTTAAACGGTTGCCATAGATACAGTGATTATACAGGTTCTTTGGTATAAATATCTTATTCGAGGAGAAAAAGCTTTTGTTTTGTTTGGTAATAACCTTCTTTTATTATTTTGCACAAAAGTACGACGTTCGACATCGCTTGCCTTGAAATGTGTTTTTGATTAGAAATATCTGAAAAGTTTCGATATGGGTAAAGTAAGGGTGCCATAGTAACAGTGCCTAGCGGCGTATTTAAAAAAAAATGTTTTGTTTTGGCTTATAATTAGGTATAGACACGAATTCAGAAGGCGATTTAAAATGTACATGCAATGATGTTAATATTTTTAAACATTGCATTTTTTAAGTAAAATTCTGCAGGTATTTACATGCGACACCCAGCTGATTTTTGTTTTTAGTTCTAGTGGTTAAATACATAAAACATCATTCCTCATTGATTTTACTTGACACCAATTAATGAGCAATACTTGCTTTAAAGTGACATGGACTCATAAAGTAATGAGCAACAGTTGCTTTAAAGTGACACGGACTCAAAGTAAAGAGCAATACTTGCTTTAAAGTGACATGACCTCAAAGTAAAGAGCAATACTTGCTTTAAAATGACATGGACACTAACTAATGAGCAATACTTCCTTTAAAGTGACATGGACACTAACTTATGAGCAATACTTGCTTTAAAGTGACATGGAAACTAACTAATAAGTAATACTTGCTTTGAAGTGACACGGAATCTAACTTAAGAGCAATAGCTGCTTTAAAGTGACATGAACACTAACTAATGAGCAATACTTCCTTTAAAGTGACATGAACACTAACTAATGAGCAATACTTCCTTTAAAGTGACATGGACACTAACTAATGAGCAATACTTGCTTTAAAGTGACATGGAAACTAACTAATGAGCAATACTTGCTTTAAAGTGACATGAACACTAACTAATAAGCAAAACTTCCTTTAAAGTGACATGGACACTAACTAATGAGCAATACTTGCTTTAAAGTGACATGGACACTAACTAATGAGCAATACTTGCTTTAAAGTGACATGAACACTAACTAATAAGCAAAACTTCCTTTAAAGTGACATGGACACTAACCAATGAGCAATACTTGCTTTAAAGTGACATGGACACTAACTAATGAGCAATACTTGCTTTAAAGTGACATGGGCACTAACCAATGAGCAACACCTGCTTTAAAGTGACATTGGCACTAACTAATGAGCAATACTTGCTTTAAAGTGACATGGACACTAACTAATGAGCAATACCTGCTTTAAAGTGACATGGGCACTAACCAATGAGCAACACCTGCTTTAAAGTGACATTGGCACTAACTAATGAGCAATATTTGCTTTAAAGTGACATGGACACTAACTAATGAGCAATACCTGCTTTAAAGTGACATGGGCACTAACCAATGAGCAACACCTGCTTTAAAGTGACATTGGCACTAACTAATGAGCAATACTTGCTTTAAAGTGACATGGACACTAACTAATGAGCAATACCTGCTTTAAAGTGACATTGGCACTAACTAGTGAGCAATACTTGCTTTAAAGTGACATGGGCACTAACCAATGAGCAATACCTGCTTTAAAGTGACATGGACACTAACTAATGAGCAATACTTGCTTTAAAGTGACATGGACACTAACTAATGAGCAATACCTGCTTTAAAGTGACATTGGCACTAACTAGTGAGCAATACTTGCTTTAAAGTGACATGGGCACTAACCAATGAGCAATACCTGCTTTAAAGTGACATGGACACTAACTAATGAGCAATACTGGCTTTAATGAACATGGACACAAACTAATCAGCAATACTGGCTTTAATGGACATGGACACAAACTAATCAGCAATACTGGCTTTAAAGGACATGGACACTAACTAATGAGCAATAATGGCTTTAATGGACATGGACACGAACTAATGAGCAATACTGGCTTTAAAGTGGCCTGGACACTAACTAATGAGCAATACATGCTTTAAAGTGACATGGGCTCAAAGTTATGAACAACTGTTGCTTAAAAGTGACATGGGCACAAACTTATATTTTTTATTCTCCCATACTACGGAAAATAAGTATTAAAGGTGCCATCAAAGCAAACAACCAATGTTCCAGCGATTATAAGTTAGCATTTTAATACTTGTACAGCATGAGTTAAAATTTAAGAAATAGAAGTTTAATAGAAGTCGTTTTGTATGGGTTTTTTTTTGTGCGCTAAGACTGAAAAGGAGAGGATGTGTATCTGTATTGACAGCATATCAACATGACTGTGTACATAATTATATGATGCTAGTTGTTATATCATTACTCTATTTATTTTTGTAAATATTTGGATCTATTTATTTATTTATGTAGTTATTTTTTTATTTAATGACATCACTTGATTCTTTGTTACTGTTCACGTTTATATACATGTAAGTAACAGTTTATTTGATGTTCTCATGTATTTACTTCATTGAATCATTACGTCACTATGTGTTTCTTGTATGACAATCATCATAAAATTATCATATACTATCCATTTCTTGTGGATATTGTTAAATATTTGTAAAATATTTCCAGCAACTCGGTTTTGTTAATATTTTGTTGCATGTTTTAAATGTTTAATTATATTAGTGGATGGGTCATTTGTACCCTTTATGTTTCGTACCTAAGCCACAAATGTAAAAATGTTTTAACATGTTTAACACTATGTGATATACTAAAGATTTCAATACTAATTGCACACACAAATCTGAGCAACCCTTTTATTCCGACACGCATCACACTGCTACAATACAGATTAATGTGCCTTAGATTTGATGTTTAAAGAAAAACTTTTTTCAAACATTTTAAGCGTTTTATTAGTTGTTGATTCAAACAGCTTTTACTATTTTATGTTTTGTTTTCATACAACATACTCTTTGACTTTTCTAAAGAAATGCTTAGCACAGCTAGGTAACATTTTTGCCTGTTCATTATCTCAGGGTCACTTGATCCGTGCCGCAATACAAGCGTTGTAAACTGTGCGGTATTCACTGCTTCGTAATGTAATTCACATTTTGAAACAATGACCAAAGTGCCGTACATTATTTATTTGTTTAAGATGAACCGTCCCGTTTCAAACTTTACAACTCCATTTTTAATGTACTGGACATAAACGAAAAAGGAAGGGATGAAAAAACAAGACCGGAATATTACTTTATTACTTCTAGATGTTGTTTACATCCCACTTACTATGTTTCTCTCAAGTTTGTTCAAATCTTAAGGAGGTCGATCATACCGCAGTGTCTTAACAAATTAATAGTTTTGTTAGTGTTTGTTTGACGGAGTACCGCTTTCTTGTTCACTACAAATGAGAAAAAAAGTAATAATCAATTAAATTGATTGAGTCAGGCTACTATTTTCCAAAGCGCAATTCGTAAACTGAATTCTGTCTCAGTGGGGTACATGTTTTTGTTGTTGCTGATACTTTTATTGGTTATGTTTTCTGTGCGATTTTACTGTAACGATTTACAACTTTCGTCCAATACAAAGCTTTCTTCGTCCATATTTAATTGTATATATTTGGCATATTTATGAATGTAAATGCATAAATTGTCACTCCAAACTCATCTTCATTTTCATATTGTCATTAATCTCCGAGAGATACCGAGCTGGGATGTGTATTATTATTCATAATAAATGTAACAATCGCTCAGCTTTCTTATTTCGCTTCCTTAAAACCTTATCGTTTTCAATGGCAAAATAAACATGCAAATTATAAGCAATATCGATTTAACTAGTATTATAATTCTAGTATTTTTTTTTAAAAATATAGTGTTGGCGTACTAACGATTGTATAACTTACGGCTCAGAATATCAAATGGAATGGTGTGTCCGTTTGTTGTTTTTGTCTACGTATATTCAAGATTTTGTCTTTTGATGCAAGATTTTTGTGCAACACTCCTCTGTCGTAAGAGACTAATGTTGACTTTTATGACTGTTTAAGTTTGAGTATATAAAAAACAACCATAGAGGTACAAATTTGTTACATGTCCACACATACACACACACAATATACACACATATATATATGAAAACTACGTGTACAACTTCATGAAAGTATTAACGCACTTTGTTAACAGTGCACATAATAAAGATTTTGTATAAATTTTGTTTTCCTTTCTTTTCTTTTCTTTTTGCCCGTTAAATGAGTGTGTAGAAGTCTTTTTGTTTAAGGAGTCTTTTTACAGTTAATTACTAAACAAGTGACTAAAATAATAAAACACATGTCTAAAATAGTTAACATGTCACGATATGTTGCTCTTCTGATTCGAAGTTAATTATTTAAGAATATATGGCAAACTTCTATGAGCATTGCAACATTTACCAGAATTTAAAAAAGGCACATGACAAAGGTATTCACTTGCAAGCCAAATGTAAAAGTAAGAACAAATCGATGAGGAGAAATTTAACAAAAAGAGCAAACCCGACAGTTACGGTAAGTCGGCAATATGGACCAACTGGGGTGCTAAAACCGGTTTTACAGAGCTCTAACCTTGCATTTGCTGATGGGTTTCTCAAAACTGAATCAAAATTATTGATACTGAATAAAATGTAGTTCAAGTAAAAAACATTACCTTCGTCTTAATTCTGATCAAATTGTTAACATTTTAGAATAGCTCAATTGTTCTAGTCCTACATCAACCTTTGATACATGTATTTTGTAATTCTCACAGGACCTTGTGTACTTTCCTATTACTTGCAAGCAGAGTTTTATGTAAAATCGAACTGTGTTATTGGGGGTAACGTACTGCTGTGTCTCTATGTATTTGCAAATTGATATTTAAATTCCAAGATTTCTACAGAAACCAATTTCCATTTTACCAGAACTAGATTTAATATGCCTCTCAAAGAAATAAAACTGCATATTTCTCAATAAATATTTTATCGTCGCTAAAAATGAGTAAAATAATCTCTTTTTACTCAAAGCAAGACAAGTGCATTTTTTCAATTTGTAATTGAATCACAACATGTATGAATGCATGCGAAGGAAATTGTTGAATATTTAATAAAGTAGCCGACCTTTACTAAAACAGCATTAATGAGTCCTTCTTCACGTTAAGAGAGTGAGCTGATGTCTACGATAAACTCATTTTGTCATAGAAAAAAAAAGAAAGAGAAACCAGGTTAATTGAAAAGAAATCACTGACCGTAAGATTGTTACTAAAACTTGGGTAAGCCTCGTACACATAACATGTTGCTGCACACACATTAAGTGCATAACCGCTTATGGGATTGGGATTTGCCGGTATTTTTGCCGATACTGTGCAGCTACATTTCTATCATTATAGCACAGGGGCACTTATGAGGTGCCCAGGGACTGAACCCGGCCGGTCCATTATACTGACACCGACTAGTAAGGCGTAATGTTGTCCCCTTAGTCCCGAGCGTTAGGAGGGAAGCCACTACTACTCACTTTAAAGTCTTTGGTTTGACCCGGCCGGGGTTCGAACCCGCCACCTCCCGATCCGCAAGCCGACGCTCTTCCATCTGAGCTATTGCGGTCGGTAACCGCTTATGTGCTATGGAATAGAATCCGTACCGTAACTAGTAATAGAAACATTTCC
The DNA here is from genome assembly GCA_007844125.1 of Sinonovacula constricta. Classification (NCBI taxonomy): domain Eukaryota; kingdom Metazoa; phylum Mollusca; class Bivalvia; order Cardiida; family Solecurtidae; genus Sinonovacula; species Sinonovacula constricta. Next base: position 37,713,105 of record CM017565.1, on the reverse strand, counting down.
AAATTGTTCAAATAATCTATGATCGTTGCTAGAAGGGACATAGTAACATCGTAAATATTACTTAAATATCTACTTCATGTAACAGACACTATCTCGATACTTATATGTTTAAAAAATGACCTTAAATGTGGTATCCGAAAGTTTTGACCTTAAATATTTTCACTAAACATCATAATAAACCATTGTTACCTGAACAGATCTCGCAAAATGTTGTTTATTGATGCCCTACACCTGTCTGAAAAGTAGAAATAACGCCACAATCGCCATTTCAAACATGTATTTCCTGTCTGAGCCACTGCATGCACAGTTAGCTATTTTTAAACTAAGAAAACCACGTGATCACTTATGTTTGAGCTCATCTACGTCATCCGCTGTGACGTCGATGTCTATTTTTAGCAGGAATTCCAATCGTTCTTATTTACAAATTTGAAAATGAAAATTAAAGAGTTTGTTAACGAGTTTTACTGCCCTTAAATTGAGATACTGTTGTAAAACGTCAAAGCTTAGACTAAATTATGTTTTTATTCTGCGGAAATTATGTGCCAACACCCCCAAACAGAGGTCAGATATTTCCACATACAGCAAACTGTCGGATACCGCCTTTAAGTACAATTTACAGTATAATTTGCATCGTGAAATAATCCTCTTTTAACATAACAAGACCAGTATTATTCAATCCTCTATGGCACCAATGACCTAAACACTTGGCATCGTAAACTAATAAATTGTGACACGCACTGCAACCCGACAGATTTCAATAAATCTTTGGTCGTTACTAGAAATAAGTATGCATCATAAAATAGTCCATTTTCCTCGACAATTCTAACATTGCATAATTCTCTCATAGGGTCTTTGACAGCTACTAAAATAATAACAACACACATTTGCATGTTGAACACTCCTTAGAAGGAACAAAACGAGACAATTCCATATATATTAACCAGTACAAAACGGTACTAGTATATTTTTTTTCAAAAAGATTCAAGAATACCTTTTACACGCAATGTTTGACATGTGCATAATTTTATTTTTTTGCATAATTTTATGAAATCTTAAAACATAAAAGATAAAATGAAACGGCATCTAAAAGAAAACACATTGTGTCACACATCGTAGCTTAATGCTTTATTCGCCACGCCGCCTTCAACAATGTCACGCAAGTACTGATTCTCAACCCATTACTGTATTTGAGATTCCTGTCGAACCAGTCCGATTTAACCGGATAATTATCTATGACGGTGTGTGGCAGTGACGTCATTTGTTAAAGGTCAAATGCAAGTGTGATATTTAATTAAGGAAGGCACAGCCGCGTAGACGTATTTCAACTATATAACAAGCGGAATTGTAACGTGATAATGGGGGGGGGGGGGTGATTAGCATTATGGGGGTAATTAGACTATTTTGTCAGGAAAAAAGTGCCGGTTTTTGTGTGAAAAAGTATCATTATTATTGTATCATTATTATTCTATCTCTTAATTATATGTTTGTCTTTTTTGGTGCCTTAGATCAACTGCCCATCTGTCAAATAAAAACACTTTTACAACATTTTTTAAAAATGCAATCAAATAAATACAACTTTCATTCCAAACTTTGACACATTTTTTTCCACCTAAAAAACTTAACTTACGTGTCTTTTCATATTAGATCTAATTAGTTAATACCAAGCATATATTGACTATTTCGTCAGTTTGTTCCATTATTTACATAATTATATAACTACTGTATGTACAATTACTAACAATTAATTATATAAAATATATGTATTTAGATTTTGTTATAACGCTTTGGTATGTATATATGTTGTGTACAATCACTAGAGATACAAAAATCACGGTCTCTTTAACAAATGTACTAACTATACTGTAAGGGCCCAGGATGAGGTGTATTGAAACAAATGTTGTTTTCTTTCATAAATGTTAATGTTTACTCACCTTTGAAATTACACATAATGTTTAATAGCTGATGATTAGCATAAGCACAAGGATAAAGACCGTTGCTCTTGTTAATTAGACAGAACAACCAATCCTATACATGTGATTTAGCTACATTCTTACTAACCAACTGTATCATACTTCGAATGTCATTAGTTTCTGCGAATTCCTTTGTTTACATCATCATTATTCCTATGTAAGTGATCCTATATCCTCGGAATCCATGTAATGAGTTTTGTAGCCACTTTCTTTTATCTTAGAAATCACTAGTTGTTTTACGAAGACAATGTTATATAGGATATTCCTTATTTATTGTCTGTGCAGACGAGCAACCTTGACAGGGTAGCCATTTTTCTTGACGCAGTACGTTTACTATGCGGTCTGTTTAAATCTCTCTGCTAAAGGAGGAGTGTAGTTCGAGGAACCAGAAATTATGATTATCTGATAAAACATGTGTTTTTAAATTTTATTCTTTATCAGTATGTGTTTAATTCATTGTTAAAGAATACGTCTGAAAGCGCACTATATCTTTTGCTCATGATTTTTTGTGCGTTCTATTTTGCACACTATTTTCTTGTGGATTCTATTTTTTTGTGGCCACAAGATTTTCTGTGGCCACAAGATTTTCTGGTGCATGCACAAGTTTTTTCGGTGCAGGCGCAAGATTTTCTGGTGCACTGAGACCAGTATAAATAGCTGTGAGTTTCCTCAGTCGGGGACTCCAGCACTTAGCAGACGTTAGTTTGATTCGATCATATTTCTTTTATTTTTGTTAAATATTTGTTTTATTCAAGTCAAGGGATAAGTAAATTCAGCAGAAAAATATTTTAAAATAGGAAATACGTAGTTAATGTATTATTTTTGCTGTTATTAAAGTAAATAGTATTTTAACGTTAAGGTTGAATATTTTAAGCAAATAAGATTAATGTGACTTTTACTGTTCTTAACGTAAGGTGAATGCATATGAAATATTTGTTATCATGTGTATGAATGGTGGCCGCGTTATTTAATACGTAAACATAGAATTTTCGCAGCGTCTATTTATTTGCGTGTTTACTGAAGAAATATCATAAAATTAGTGAATTGATATACTTATAACTGTTTTGTTCTATTGTTTAATAAACAATAAATCAATTATTTAGTTACACTTATACATCATTGGTCGTTATTTATTATTCCTTAATATAAATAAAGCTGGAGTCCAACCAATAAAACAACATCACTCCGGGTGCCGTAACAATTTTTGGTGTCAGAAGTGGGATCCATATTTTCAACTTGGATCCAGAGATACGAACCCAGGGAAGTAGACATGGCGAATGCTGCTTTAGACGGGAGTGATGGCGAAATATTCTGCCGAGATCTGACCGAATCGCCGACGATAGAGATGGAGGCGCGGTACAGCACTAGCAGCGTGAGTCAGCAACTGCACGCAGTAGGGCAGCGAAGTCACCTATCACATGAAGTCTCACCTTCGCCTGCTTCAAGTGAGATGCTGCCAGTGATTACAAATATCCTGAAAGATGTCGTTGCGGAGCTTCAGCAGCTAAAGCAATACATACCAAGACCTCACACCAACTTGCCTGCCCGTGATGTACGTGCTCAAAATCAAACAGCCTATCCGTGCGATGAAAATTCCAACTCTTCTAGATCTCGATGTCTACCACGATTAACGAATCCGCCAGATGACAGAGAGCAGGGTGATCGGCGGCAGAGAAATCCATACAGTGCAGATCAGAATTTTAGACCATACAATCGGGGAGGAGATAATACCAAGATACCGTCGTTCACAGGAAAAGAAGACTGGAATGTCTGGCTGACGCGATTCGAGACGATTGCTTATAGGCACGGCTGGGACAATGACGAGAAACTGGACCAGCTACTTCCCCGGATAGAGGGTCAGGCTGCCGAATTCTTGTATGGACAACTGCCCAGCTTTGTTTTGAACGACTACGATCAGGTAGTCGGAGAGCTAAAAAGTCGTTTCCGAGTGGTAGAAACGAGCAGGGCATTTGCCGCCAAATTTAGCCACCGACAGCAAAGAAACGGAGAAACAGCAGAAGAATACGCGGCTGAATTGAAGATGCTGTACGACAAAGCCCACGGGTACAGAGATAGGAGGACCCGTGACGAAGATTTAGTGCGCAAGTTTCTTGACGGACTTAGAGACGACGAGGCAAGATTTGATGTCGAGTTCCACAAAGAGCCAGAAACCATTGATGAGGCCGTATATCATGTGGTTAACTTCATACAAACAAGAAATATGGGCATGCACAGGAAGGGGAAGTATGAGAGAAGGGCACTGGATGGGGTCGATAGCGGCGTATATGACCAAGAAGACGAATCAATGTCACGAGTGCAGTGTGGTTGCACAGCGTTAAGAAAGAGTGCAGCTGAGCCAACAGACAGGGACCTCTTATTAAATATTGTCGACAGATTACAAAAGTTAGAGAGCAGAGAAACAACCACGAAAGCAAGACAAGAGAAACTGTTCAATAAAGCCGATAAACGTTGTTTCAAGTGCCTCGAAATGGGTCATTTTGCACGGGATTGTCCGAGCAGACATTATCACGTGGAAAAACAAACGGCGTCGAACAGACCGAACAACTGTGATGACACAAGTTTAAACTTCAGAGGGCCAACCCAAGTGGCCGGGGAACGGTCCGGTTAGAGAATGGCCACACACAAAACATCAGAGAGGAACCTCCATTAAATCAAGACGTCAAGAACGTGCCTGGGTGTGTAAAACGTTTGCGCACTGGCGTCTACACGCATGGAGAGGTAGAAGGTGTAAATCTAGTTTTCACTGTCGATACTGGAGCAGCGATGACTGTAATTTCTAGGCAAGTCTACAATCGCATAGCGGGAAATCGCAAACCTATGTTGATGAAGGTTGGGAACCTTCGAGGTGCTGATGGATTGCAGATTAAGGAGATAGGGAGGGCTGAATTCTGTATCAGTCTGGGTCCCTATGCTATGGTCAGAGAAGTACTTGTAGCAGAGATTGGGGATGAAGCTCTGTTGGGATCAGATATCCTACTGGGGAGCGAGATGGGTCCGGTCGATCTGCTGCTGAGCAAAGGGCAGATACTTTTGGATGGTGTAGAGATACCCTGTTTCCATGTTGGAAGGGTGGGAAACCTTAGAAAAGTAGCCGTTCTAGATTATGTCAGCGTTTGTGCAAGAACAGAATTGGTGACTGACGGTATGCAGGAAAAGGAACAAGACGGTGACATGAACAGGACCTTCGTGGTAGAGGAAAACGAAGTAGTCGTAGGCAAGCGTCAATTAGAATTGGCTGCTACAGTTATTGAAGTAGACAGAACACCCTGGTGTAGGTTGACGTTGACAAACCCGCTGACTAAAAGGGCTGTGAAGGAGCATGACTCTCATAGAGGCTTTGTAGAGAAAACCTCCGAGACTACAACAATGCTAGCGCCTGTTGTGGACTCTGGGCATACAGCAGCAGTCAAGGTGAGGCCAAGACTTGCGCCAGTGTCCTTCGGAGCTGAAGAAATCGCAGCTACAGCCGAATTCCACAGGAAGGGGGACGGATAGCAACAGGAGAGATATCAGCCTAACGCAGAAAGTTGTTACGAGTTCAACTACTGCAGAGATTCTTTTGATAAGTGCAGACGGAGACCAGTCAACCTTGGAAGTACAGCAAGCCCAAGCTAAGTAGAAAGACTGCGTCCGAAAAAACATCGCAACGAGAGGCAATATGTTGTTATAAATAATACAAGATAAAGGTAATTTGTAAGTTTTTGGTTACAAGAGTGAACTTGCACAGTGATTGTTATAGTAAGTTGAACTGATGCAATTTACTTAGATGTTTGTTAAAGAGACATTTTTCATGTTTTCATCACACAAGATAAATCAGGTTATTTCATTATAATTTCTATTACATTGCGAATGGTAATTTTGCTTTATTATGGTACTGAGTGACATTTAAGTGAGGTATGCAAAGAATAATTTTGGTATGATTTTATCGATTAATGTTCATTGTTAAGATGTATTTAATCTGCCATTTTTTTCTCAATTGTGTAGTGTTTAAATATTTTACTGCATTGTCGAACGCATCAGGAGTTGCGTCTTAGAAGAGCGGGGTATTGTAAGGGCCCAGGATGAGGTGTATTGAAACAAATGTTGTTTTCTTTCATAAATGTTAATGTTTACTCACCTTTGAAATTACACATAATGTTTAATACGGGGAAAGCCAAGCAAAGAGCCCGAAGGGCGCTTTGCGGGCTTTGACCGCCTATAGGTAATGCGTATGGAGCGTGTGGATAATGGGATATGTTCAATTTCAAAAATGAAAATATATACCCGTCCGACCAAATTGAAAGTTCCCCCCGTATGGCGCCATCTTGAATTTCGGTGCAACCATACAAATTACCAGCGAGTGAGGATCACAGTAACAATAGTCTTGATGCAAAAAGTGTTTTGGAGCATAATTTCTTCATAGAAAATTCAACGAGTCAAAACAACACTGTGCAATAAATCTTTTTTCAAAATTAATGGGAAAGGAATCACATGCGATGATTGTTAATGCAGAAATACAAAAATCAGAATTTAAGTTTAGCAGCTATTTTCTCTGACTGATGAAAGTGTAAAGAGCGGTTCTGAGCGGGCGTTGTATGAAGTAATACAATTATTACGGTTCCATATTTTTTCTCTATTTGAAGACCAAATATATAAAAGTAGACCAAACAGTGATAAAATATTTATTTAACTTAATGTTATCAATAAAGGTCATATAAAAATAAACAAAAACTTCAGTTTAAGTTACGTTGTATACGAATCAATTTGAGTACGAATTTAGTAGTGGAATTTCAACTGGTTCCCCACTTTTTTGTACGAGTGGACGCATTTTGTCTTACACTGGGAAACCAGGCAAGTTCATTGACCATTTCCGTACACTGCGTCGTCTGCAGCTAGCGTAAAGAGATAATCCAATTTGGATTTGCTACCTTAAACACACTAAATTTCATTTTTTCTGCAGCCTGCGTGATGTCAGCAACCGAGATGGGTTTTAAATGAAGATGAACTGTGAGCGGTAAGTGTGCGAGACCTTACTCTGATTATGTATTTTATCAAAATTTATTGATATCACAATCAGAATATTGCATTAGCCATTACTGCTTTTGTAAGTATTTGATATACTGATAATGAGTAAGCAATGAATCACGCATCAGAGCACGGTTTCTTTAAAAAAAAAAAGATGGCTTAAGACATAGCTTATGTTGAAAATGAGAAGACATTTCGGATGACAAAGTTTTTCAGTTTCTTTTTTAAAAAGGGATGATGGATATATTTCTCAACAAATAGAAGAAATTGCAGTGTTCTGACTTCTGATATAAGACTGATTTAATTGACACACATATTGTAAAAGTGTAGATCTACTTTGACATTTCATTACTATTCAAATTAGACAGTGTTTTCTTCCTTCATAGAGAAGAGTTGTTTAAAGTGCACTTTCAATAAATTAAATTAAAAAAAAAACAGTTTATAAGATTGACACTCCCCATTATACCTGAAATAAAACTAGTTTTAAAATGCTAAAACATTTCATGCATATTTATTAATTTATAAAGATTTGCATTACAATTTTCTAATGGTATTATTTCCAACAAAAACTGTCTGTAAACAATCCAATTTTGCCAATAGCCATAAATTCCACCACAATGATTTTAATAAAAAGAAAGGTAAACAATTGTTGTATATTGACATTTTCATGTGGAACAAAATCACTGACATTAGGTATCATTTTGACCAAAACATATACACAAGCATACTACTTAAGCTTTTCAAGAAAGATTTGATAACGTTCATCTGAGTTTATTGGCATAATTTAAACATGGTATAATGTATTTTTATCGTTTTGTGTTATATTTTCACAGCTAAGCAGTCTGTGAAGGGAGGTCTCTATGAGTACTGTAGTTGACATTTGCTATGTTAACCAGGTGACACTGCCACTCCACATTTAACCAAAGAACAGAAAGAAAGGCTGTGGATGGTAATTTGTTTTAAATCAAGTTGAAATGGACTCAATGTATAGCTTGAGATAAAAAAAATCATTAATATTACAACACAACCTTACTTAATACCTAGGTTGCATCAATGGGTATTTTAAGTGTTGTTTTGAAAAAGAAAAAATGCCTTAAAATATTGTAATCAAACTTTTTACACATTTTGGTATAGAAATTATTTTTTTCAACTATAGACATAAGGGCAATATCAAGTCTTCTGGAAAGTTCTAGCCATGTAGTTGATAATATTTAATTGTAGATGGTCATTGCCTAAGTTTTATAAGTATATCTCCCCAGATATTAACTTATTACTGTTAATGCGTTATTCTTTGAATATTGAATATATTTAACTGCATTTTCTTGTGTCACAACTGCAAAAAATTATTATTATTAGATTATTATTCTTCTGTTATACAGATTGTAAAAAACCAGGAATTGTCTTCATTAGTACTGAGTGCACCCAGTTTACAGGGGTTTCAGGCAAGGTTGTCCAGAGACGGAATAACAGATTTGCGGCATGCCCATCTAGATCAAAGATGAAGTGACTTCATTCTAGGATGACCTGATATTTTCTTGAGAAAGTGGCTGAAGTTTGCCATCCTGCAATGTGTCACATGTTACTAAATCTAAATATTGAATCAGACTGAACAAGAATGAAAAAGGTTATTTAACACAATGTGCTCACAAGACCACATCCTTTTGTAACAAACAGTTAATGAAATTGTTGTTGTTTTTGCACATTTCTCTGAATATAAAATAAATAGTTATGAAATTAATATATGTTTCAGAACAATAATATAAGATTGTGTGCAGGTGGTGTTTATTTAACAGATTGACATCAGCTCTTCTATGGATTAAAGATAAAGTTAACATTTTATTGTGACCATTTTGCTTTAATTAAAACAAAATATGAGTTAAAATTCGGTTACAGCACCTTTTTTAAATAAAATGTACATACCATTTATATTAGAACTGGACATTCACATATTCAATCTCATTTTCCATCAAGATGTAATGTTGTAGTCTGTGTTATATAACTAAATGCCATAACTTATTTGTCTTAAAGTGCCATGATATTAATTGTATTTGATGTTGCTTTAGTGAATGCATAGAATATTGTTAATGTGTGTGTTGTTATTAACTATGTTTTGACATTGCATATTAGCTTAAACCACTGAAGCATAATTATCTTTATTTAAATCGCTTTCAATGACATTTTGCATCTTTCCACTTTTTGGAAAGATAATGTTTGTTTTCATTAAGAAAAAGGTTCAATCTGGTAAAACATATAGAAGAAGTGATTCCTGTATTTTCTTTTTTTTTTCAATACTTTTTTTTTTTAAAATAGAGTTAATATAAAGACATAAAAATCTTTTTTGTTATTTTTTTTCTTTTCTGCATACCAACAGTAGCTATTTATTGAGAAATTCTAAAAATCAAAAACATGTTTACATTATCCATCTACTGAAATACAGCATAAATATGTAAATTTCCTAATCAATATAATGTAGTAGTTGTTTATATGAAAGCTAATAAAGTGCATTTAAATGTTTTAAAAAATCTGCTATCTAAATGAAGTACTATGTTTTTAAAAGAATCATGTTTTGCTGAAAGCAAACTAGTTTCATATCTTTGAAACAGCCAGAACTCAATTTTGCCTAAACATCCCCCGAAGACCCAAAATCCCATGGGGTATCATGTTTCTATTCGAAGAATGGACACCACCCTACAAATTTTGGTGAATACCTTATATTAAAGGAGATATTATTTATTTCTGATCATTTTGAGACTGAATAAGGGTTACAAAATTATTTATATAATAATTTGTATTTCATAACAAATTGATCATTACAGCTTTTTGCTGGACCTAAACTTTTGTTTAAAGCCTGCTGAAATCAAAGTGCATACTAAAAAGGACAAATTATGGTATCAATTTCTCTTAACAAATCTGTTATGCAAAGAAGTATTGAATCCACAAACAAATATATTTATAACAAAAGAAAAACATTACAAAATTATGAAAAAATATACCTTCAAATAGTTTCAACTCAATACTTGAGCAAAAATAACTCAACATTCATCAGTGTTGAAATGCGTGATGTTGCCAAATAGATGTGTGATTTGTGACTTTCTGGTATATTAACACGTAAATAAAAGATAACTATAACATTAAAAAAGCATGAATTAAAGTTATGTATATATTATTGTAGAACTAACCTTTTCTCTTAAAGCCTGCCATTGTAATTTTAGAGAACATGTTTACATTCTTACATACACACTGTCTTGTCTGCTTTTTTTAAAAGAGTGGAACTTATGATAACATATATAATTTCTGTTCTATTGTTTATTTTAATGCTTTTTAATGAGACAAAATAATTATTATCCACCAGGAGATATAGCCCTAAAAATCTCGATATAAAAGAAGCAATTTTACTGATAGTTAATTCACATCGTGCCTGTGTTTTGAAACCTGGGTAGGCTCACTTTTCCCTCTCTTTTACATTTGATGACATTGCCCACTGCAGTATTCTATTTGTGTTGTGATATGCAACGCTGCTACAGAGTAGAACAATAAATGACATTCAGGGAGAACCTCATTGTGTAAGAAGGGAGGAGTGTAGCAGTCAGGGGCGTGCCAGGGCTTACTCACTTACGCACATGCGTAAAGTTGCTTCCAAAAATTGAAAAAAAAAAAACCTTTAAAAAGCAAATAAAAATCGTACATAACCTGTGTTTGGCACTTGTTAGCTGTTTCATTTTTTAAATTAGAGTTCTTTAACCCTTTTCCAAATTCTACAAATACTTCTGCAATCCTACCCGACGTATTTCTGTCCCTTCCTGCTCGTTGTACTGTGACAGAGTTTCTCCCCAGAATGTATCTACGGCATTCTTAGGAAAAAAATCCGGGGGCGGGGTTAATGCCCCTGAACCCCCTCCCCAGAATAGTGCGTATACTCAAAGGTCGCCTAGGCACACCCCTAGCAGTTTCACAGATACAGCTATAGCTCAGTCCTTAGTATTAGGTAGGTCTGATATTCGTAATCTGGTAAATGCTCACTTACCAACTGTATCATACTTCGAATGTCATTAGTTTCTGCGAATTCCTTTGTTTACATCATCATTATTCCTATGTAAGTGATCCTATATCCTCGGAATCCATGTAATGAGTTTTGTAGCCACTTTCTTTTATCTTAGAAATCACTAGTTGTTTTACGAAGACAATGTTATATAGGATATTCCTTATTTATTGTCTGTGCAGACGAGCAACCTTGACAGGGTAGCCATTTTTCTTGACGCAGTACGTTTACTATGCGGTCTGTTTAAATCTCTCTGCTAAAGGAGGAGTGTAGTTCTAGGAACCAGAAATTATGATTATCTGATAAAACATGTGTTTTTAAATTTTATTCTTTATCAGTATGTGTTTAATTCATTGTTAAAGAATACGTCTGAAAGCGCACTATATCTTTTGCTCATGATTTTTTGTGCGTTCTATTTTGCACACTATTTTCTTGTGGATTCTATTTTTTTGTGGCCACAAGATTTTCTGTGGCCACAAGATTTTCTGGTGCATGCACAAGTTTTTTCGGTGCAGGCGCAAGATTTTCTGGTGCACTGAGACCAGTATAAATAGCTGTGAGTTTCCTCAGTCGGGGACTCCAGCACTTAGCAGACGTTAGTTTGATTCGATCATATTTCTTTTATTTTTGTTAAATATTTGTTTTATTCAAGTCAAGGGATAAGTAAATTCAGCAGAAAAATATTTTAAAATAGGAAATACGTAGTTAATGTATTATTTTTGCTGTTATTAAAGTAAATAGTATTTTAACGTTAAGGTTGAATATTTTAAGCAAATAAGATTAATGTGACTTTTACTGTTCTTAACGTAAGGTGAATGCATATGAAATATTTGTTATCATGTGTATGAATGGTGGCCGCGTTATTTAATACGTAAACATAGAATTTTCGCAGCGTCTATTTATTTGCGTGTTTACTGAAGAAATATCATAAAATTAGTGAATTGATATACTTATAACTGTTTTGTTCTATTGTTTAATAAACAATAAATCAATTATTTAGTTACACTTATACATCATTGGTCGTTATTTATTATTCCTTAATATAAATAAAGCTGGAGTCCAACCAATAAAACAACATCACTCCGGGTGCCGTAACATTGTTAGTATAATGCACCCATTGGCTATAAATGTAATATTTTATGCCGAAATAAAACATTGTATTGTATTGTATTGTATTGTATTGTAATGTTTTGTATTGTAAACAAAGCTCATCTGCCATCCGTAGTTATTTGCGTCATAAAAAAAGAATAGCTGACCTGAGGTAAGTTACCGCAGTGCATAAAAGTTTCATAAAAATAACATAAAACGATCAAAACTGTACATATACAATCACCTAGATAAGAAATATTTGCTTGTAAGATTACACCTTTTTTTCTTTTCAGTTAAAAACCCATTACGTTATTTTGTTCAATAATACCTATTCAGTGTTTATTTAAGTAGACAAGTGTTTCTATACAACGTTAAAATTATCGAGTTTTGTCTTTTTATATGCGTTTAAGCGGTAAAAACTTAAAGAGGAAATAAAGAACTTGTCAGAGAGTTTATAACACGTCACCAAAGTTTTAGTATTGTGTAGCATTGATTGGCATTGCCGTCGCATATGTTGAACATGATGTGTTTTTATAGAATTTTGGTACAACTTTTATTATTACTATTACTATTATTACTATTAATACTATTACTACTACTACTACTACTACTACTACTACTACTACTACTACTACTACTACTGCTACTACTACTACTACTACTACTACTACTACTACTACTACTACTACTACTACAACTACTACTACAACAACTACTATTTATTTATTTATTGTCTTTATTATTATTTGTCTTTATTATTATTATAATTATTATAATTTATTATTATTATTATTATTATTATTATTATTATTATTATTATTATTATTATTATTATTATTATTATTATTATTATTATCTGGTACAATCATTTTACACTGCGCATCAGGCGACATAAACATGAAAACAAAATTTCAAAAAAAAATCTTCAAGTAAGGCAATAAAACGTAAACCCAATGACAGACAAGCAAAAACAACAACAACAACAGATTGTGTGATCTGTGGTTCGATTGATTAAAATTATATTATCTTTTCATTAAGAACAGTTTAATCTTTCATCGCTTTTTACAGTGATGATTGTTTCAAAATGTAAATCCAATTTAGAATATTTTAAACGGGCTCTTCATGATTTGTTTTATGTACTATTTGCCTAGCTTCGAATGTAGCAATGAGCTATAACTATCTGCTGTTTTGTTTGTTAACATCATTAGATTAAAACGGAAATTCTATAAACTTGCTTAATTCAAAGGACAATTTAAAAGATAAAACCATTTAATTAAATACTTTAATTAAATACTTCACTTTTTCATGTGCGTTTTGCAAATTATGGGAATCAATGTGTTAAATTTTCTTATTGTTTACGGAATAAACAATGGTCTTTTGTCATTGCTCTTACACTCTTTTACAAAGTAAAATAATCTACTTTATACACAAATCTTTTTTTTTTGCATAACTGTCATTGATTAGTAAATACAAAATAAATCCAATTGTTGTATGATCCTTTTCATTTGCACAACAAAGTTTGCATAATTTTCAATGGATCGTTGACAGGAACTAGAATAAATAAATAAATTTGCATCGTTAATAGCCCGTTCTATAAACAAAAAATGGGATAAATGTTAGAAAACAACTTAGACAAATCATTTCTTGAAAGCTACGTGTGTTTCATATATAAAGGAGCAGGATTCTCGAATAAATATTGGTTAATTTATAGAAATCGAGCTGGATTTTGTTATTTTTAACGAATACAGTGATATTGCATTCTTTTCAAGGAGACGTTGACCGTGACAGGTTACATACTAACGCCGACATCTGCAAAGTCGTCCTAGATAAAAAAAAAATATTCTCAACGAAGATAGTAAGCTATGTGCACGATTTTAAAGATTCATTGAAATCTTAACTAAAACGGAGAGATCGAGCCAAGACTTGGGTTAGGAACAGGCACCATGTCTCACACACAAACAGCATAATTGCTAATTTCTCTCAATAATTTCTCGCAAGTTCTAAATCCTAAGCCATCAACGCATTTCGAGTCCAGTCAATTAAGGAATGCATTTTGTTTTGCTGACGTTAATGCTTTTATGAACGGTAGTCGCGTGCAAATTCCCACTAGCGCGTCATGGTTAATTTTCTCTTACGAGGACATGCACCCAAAAGCATGAACGTCAGCAAAATGAATTTCAAGACTTATATAAACATTGTTTTAAATGCATTATAGCGAAGTCCAGCTAGTTTGGTGGAGGAAGACCACAGACACTTTTCTGTGAAGAATCACCGACGACGAAGACATCAGCTGGAAGACTTTGCAACTTTAATTTTCATTGTTATAGTTCCATATCACACCCACAATGGTAGTCTGAAAAAGATTTTTTGTATTGTGTGTGTCGCGTGAAGAAACGTATTAGTATTTTACTCCTTATTTTCAATTGCGGTGTATATGCTTTGCTGATATACCTAAATTTAGTGTATTATTGCCACAACCCAATGCTGTAAGTATACACACATAGAATAGTAGAGTTTATATAAAACCTTCATGTGGTTTCAAAGAAATGAGAAGTAAAGTGATACCTTGCAATTTAGGAAGATAAAAGTGCCAGGCGTCACCACAAAAAAAAAAACAACACAACAACAACGAATCATTTTAATGAACCAGGCTATATATTTTTACAAGCCATAATATGAACGATACACCCGTTTGGTCATAAAGACCTTATATTGGAAGTCCTTGGCAGAGTAATTAAGGTAGTTCCACTGGTCTATCCGGGAATATTTCAAGCATGGAATCTATTGCTCGCCATTTACCTATAGGTGAAAGGCGGGGATAAACAAATCCATTCGTCGTCATGGAATCTATCCAGACAGCTTATCAAGCGTCACTGCTACTTCTATAATTGCATCTTTGCGCAATCAGAAACGGTACAGTGCGCCGTGCCCCGCCATTCTGCTCTAGATATAACACTAGCTAATGTCATAGGTCGTTTTGTTTCGCTAACAATTGCCAGTGATACATGACCTTAACATTTTATGACAACGAATCAAAACGTCCTTCAATAGAGTTTTGTTTTAATTTTAACTCAAACTATTATGACCATAACATCATGACGCACATTAGAATCACAAATAAAACAACTGACAATTTCGCCTTCAGAATGTCTCCGTTGGTTTATACCGCATATTTCCCTTTTTTGCTTCTGTGTAATACTTGTTACGGCGTTGCTTAAACCATTCTTATGCACTAATGTGTGATTGTATCATACTGTTTACAGCGTTGCTTAAACCATTCTTATGCATTAATGTGTGTCTGTGTCATACTTTTTACAGCGTTGCTTAAACCATTCTTATGCACTTATGTGCGTCTGTGTCATACTTTTTACAGCGTTGTTTAAACCATTTTTATGCACTAATGTGTGATTGTGTCATACTTTTTACAGCGTTGTTTAAACCATTTTATGCACTTATGTGTGATTGTATCATACTGTTTACAGCGTTGCTTAAACCATTCTTATGCATTAATGTGTGTCTGTGTCATACTTTTTACAGCGTTGCTTAAACCATTCTTATGCACTTATGTGCGTCTGTGTCATACTTTTTACAGCGTTGTTTAAACCATTTTTATGCACTAATGTGTGATTGTGTCATACTTTTTACAGCGTTGTTTAAACCATTTTATGCACTTATGTGTGATTGTGTCATACTTTTTACAGCGTTGCTTAAACCATTCTTATGCATTAATGTGTGTCTGTGTAATACTTTTTACAGCGTTGCTTAAACCATTCTTATACACTAATCTGCGGGTGTGCGATACTTTTTACAGCGTTGCATAAGAAATTTGTATGCACTTATCTGCGGGTGTGTCATACTTTTTACAGCTTTGCCTAAAGAATTCATATGGACCCATCTGCGAGTGTGTGATTCTGACTTGTGTCACTCGAATATACTTCTGACGTTTCTATATACTAAAATGAGTAACAGAGATATGCTAAATACGCCAACGTCCATCCATGTTTATAGCGTTTTGCAAATGCGTTATCGACTTTTCTGGTGTCGTCATCTTTTAAAAAGATATTTTGAATATTAGAATAATCCGAACTGTTATAAAGGTAAACTGATTACTTGTACAGATATCACGGAGTATTAGAACGTCGGTAAACTCTGATGGAGGTTATAACGATGGTATTTTATGTCATCATTTACATTGTAAATAACATATGATTAGGCAAAACAATTTAAGGTCATGTACGGACATATTTCGAAATAACAGTCTTTTTTTCAGATTACATCGGCACCTTATATTTCAGAGCATTAAGGTATACAAAATGTAGGCTAGTATTCTGCAAAATGGTGATAAACACCTCGATTTTGTAATAACGCGTGAGAAAAAAATATTACTAATTATAAAGCGCATGCAAGTTACCTGCTTCATTTACGTTTTTATTATAAGGCGTTGATCAACACGCCAATGCTATGGTAGCTTACACCTGAGCTATGACACTAGAAGTTGTGCATCTTCGTTTAGAATGACTGGCACGATCAAAATGAATACACATGAATACATACAAAGATAACATACAATACTGTCCAGAGGTACTGGTTTCGTTAATTTTCATGCATTCATTCAGTAAAAACTATCGCTTTGTTTTTGTGACTTAGATCAAATCCACCTCTTTGCACTTAGAAAGAACTATGCCAGTGAAGAGGGTACCTATATGCTTATACACCGTGGATATGAGATAACTTACGAGTATTTATTAAATACTTGAATCGAAGGCGATTTTAAATGCACAGCAAACATATTCAGTCTTATTCCATAAAAACGTGTAAATAAATGTCGAATTTCCGTGCACTCTGCTTTTTTCGGTATAAACAGCCGGCGTATGCGAATAGATATTCGACGAACCTTTTACGCGAATCTGACATACACAATACATGCCAAATCTTGAACCTTTATGTAAGACTTTTTTATTGAAGAATCTCTGAGCGCTCTAGCGAATACATAAAAATAAATAAAGTACTCAAACAATAAATTGTCTTCATTCCTGAGAACGGCGTAGGTCTATAGTGCTTGTAGGGTCAATAGGGTTCTAATTATACAAAGAACCCACCACTTCCGTTGGCAGTGACAAAAATGATTGGAGAATGGGGATTAATTGCAGAAACAAGCACCTGACGAGTAGCAATACAGAGGACTTAATTAAACGTATGTTGTCGCTAATTTAATGCGTTCATACAATACCACAGGGAGGTGAAGACAGTGTGTGGGGGCGGTAATAGATTATGCACTAATTGGTTAGAGAACATAAATAGATTTGCACTAATCATTGGGTTTTGAGAAGGAGTCGCTTTAATGTTGTTGACAGCCTAGTTAAAATAAAATAAGGATCCGCACATACTATCAAGTACTTTTGTGTGAGTTGAAGGATAGTTTTCTCGTTTCTAAGTTCAAGTGTCTGGTTGAACAAAAAAAAAAAACTGTATGAATTCTCGTCAACAGTTTTCGTTCAAATACTGACAACACATTCCGGAACGCGTGAGAGAAACAAAGAGTAAATTTCTCTTTCCAGAATGGAAAATCCTACGACTGTGTCTGCTTATTTACGGAAAATACCTGTTTCAGAGTAAACATGGCAAATCCATTTATTGCGTTAGAGCAGGTACATTAAAGCCAAGTGAGATAATTATACCGTTTGGGTTTCTTTTTGCAATTTCTCTACGTCGTTTTTAGAATTATTTCGGAAGATGTTGTTGAACGTTAACTTATTAAATTCAAACAACAGATAACATCAAATTCATCATCATCTGACCTCTGTTGTTAATTTAAGATCCGTGTGTATCCGTGTGTATCAAATCGTTGTAATTCATGATTTTAACCAAACTATTTATAAAATCTTTGCATTATTTAAAGACCGAATATCTTTTTCTACAATGAAAAAAAAACACACTGAAATAGCGATAAAACGAATATCTACCGTACCGGTCAAAACACTTGTAAAATCGTTGAATCCGAAAAATGGTAACAATGACACGTTTCCAGTAGCGGATCCAGGATGTCTGGTTACGGGATGGTGGTGGTAGTGAGGGGAGGCGTTAATATTTAATCATGTTTTGTCAAACCCGAGCTACCAACATTGATAAAACTGCAAAACTAAGAGACAAGTCATATTTTTATTCTGACAACGGGTCCATGAGAAGCATTCGCCGAGGATATTTCCTTGCATAACTGTCAATGATTTGACCAATGTCCAGTTTAATGTCACGGTGACAGACTAGTAGCATCAGAGCGTTAAAACGTTGCTGTCCCAATTTCATGTGTACCTGAACTGAACCCACAATGTGGTGTCGAGATATTTTTGAAACAAGATCTATTTGTGCTTTACTATTAAATCTTGTATCTCATTGGTAATAATTGTTTATAAATAAGAAATATTTATAAGTATTTACACATTTAAACTTGCTATGCCTTAGCGTTAATAAATGTATAGTTCGGGAATTTTAGGGGACCGGGTGCGCCACCCACCCACCCACTTGGATAAGCTAGTCTTGCATATGACGAAGAAAACAAAAGATACTTTTTTCATGTACAGAAGCAGGGAAGTACCATAAACATGTCTGGAAAATATACTTGAGAGAAATAATATCTGTGATGCCTTGGTGTAGAATAACGTGAATAAAAACATTTTTCTGTAACAAATATAAATCCGACTTACGTGCTTTCAATGCGCAATGTTGGAAACAAAACATGTTCCTTATCTTATAAAATAAGCATTATATTGATATTTTGGTCCCTAGTTAAATTTGGTTAAATTATGCCAGTATTAATTTCTATTTGATTCTCTTATCTTTCCACAACCTGTGTTTCATCTTCTTCTCTCCTGCAAATCGCGTTTCATGAAAGTGAATCATAAACAAACTAGGGGAAATGGGGAGAAGCAAGCGCTGTTATGCCTTAGTATGGTATAACAATAATAACGACAGGCTGTAACATGTCACGATGGCAGCCAAGCTAGTTAATTAAGGAGATGAGAACACATCACAGCTATTGATCCGACAAGATGAAGGAGTGGGGACCCCAAACATGTAGACAAGATTGTATTCACTAGGTAACACATGTTACACAAGCAACAATAGTGCTTTCCTCGGGATCCGGTATTAAAATCACTGAAATGGATTTTGGAAAGGTTTTTTACTAACCAGTGTTCGAAATAGTATTGCTAAATGATTTTTAATTATGACCATAATATCGGCCAGTGTTGGTGGATAAAGATCTAGACGTGGATAGCTGGCGCACCGCACGTCATCTGGAAGACCTCGCCCCAGGAAAGTTGTTCGCCCCGATAGGAACTTGAACCCTAGCGACATAAGGCCTGAGAGTTTGCAACTGAGCTCGATTTTTTTAAATAAAACCTAGGCCCAAGTTTTAAGTATCACCAACTGTGCGGGCATAATGGTCCTGGTATAGCTGAAAACTATAAAATTAATTACCACTTTACGTTATAATTAATTATTTTTTCTTCATTAAATTTTTATTGTATATTTAAATGCCATTGAATTTGACCAAAACATGTTTAATTTCTAAAATATGTTAAATACCGTCTAAACCCCAGCCCAGGGGCGGATCCAGAAAACTTTTGCAGTGGGGTATGAATCAAGATCCATTTAACTTTAGCGCAGTAAATACTGGATATACATACACAGTTAGGGACCTTAACTCTGACCTAAACAGGCAACAGACAAAATTTTCTTTAAAAGCTCAGTAGTTTTAAGCTTACATGCATGTGTTTTCACAACTCTGCCTATTTTACGTAGCTGGTGGGGGGATGCACTCCCACCGCCCCACCTCCCCCTGCCTGGATCCATTCTTGCCCCAGACCCTAAGTCCAAGCACACCGCCCCGCCCTTCACTTCAATTTCCATAAATTTGTGCTTTCTACGCAGTCTGATAATAGCATTATAAGTCACCATCGTCTGTTTACCAAAGAAATGTAATACACGACAGTGCGCAAATCTTCGACCTTGCAAAGTTGCATAATAATTAGGATTCAAACGTACTTTTATCTTTTTTATGTTTTAATCTTTTAAAATTGTGTTGTCAACCGTAAAATATTGCCTAATTATTGTCAATGCTGACTGGGAAAAGCAACCCGCAGACTAGTGCCCAGACTGTACAATTAAAGACATGACAGACACCATCCTGTAACTATCTTACCAAGTCAAGGCATGCGACAACATGTTTCCGGAAATTGTTGTAATTTTTTGGGGGATTAGCCGGCATTTTTGCCGATGCTGTGCAGCGACATTTCTATCATTATAGCACAGGGGCACGTATGAGGTGCCCAGGGACTGAACCCGGCCAGTCCATTATACTGACACCGACGAGTCAGGCGTAATGCTGTCCCCTTAGCCCCGAGCGTTAGGAGGGAAGCCACTACTACCAACTTTAAAGTCTTTGGTATGACCCGGCCGGGGTTCGAACCCACGACCCCCCGATCCGCAAGCCGACGCTCTACCACCTAAGCTGTTGCGGCCGGTCTGTAAACTTTTTGTTTCGACTCTTTCATTTCCAGTCATAACTCATGTTGGTGTGACTCACGTTTGTTTTCATTGTTTATAAGAGTGCTTTCAGTACAAATATGCACGGGCAGTCCTGTTTAGTCCTCGATCCGTGAATGTAACAACCAGCATCGAACTGACATCAGCACTAGTGCTAAGAAATGTTGGTGTTAAACACTGTCTCAATTGAAAGACAGTACAAATCATGAAATAAATTGTTCTAAAGGTTCATTCTTTCCAAATAAGCAAGATTGCATTTTCAGTTTAAAATATATCTCAGCGTCAAAGCAAATAACCCGGATGATGGCAGGCGCGTAGCTGCCTGTACGCAGAAAAACAGTTGCGTACACGTTGTCAATAAATAAAAAATATTTACAGTTTAAATCTGCAATGAAAAAAAAATCTTACCTTAGTAGAGTTAAGGTGTACATTTATTGCGATCATCTAGTTTCCTTATTTATGCCGTTAAAATATATAAAACAGGCTCATTTGATATGGGTCAAGTCTTGTACTCTCATATTTCAAATAAGAGCTCCATCATCGGGACAACCACACTTTAGTGGAACCTGGAGATATGTGAACAGAATTGCATCTTTTTGTTCGTCGATTACCACTTTAATACTTTTCATGTGACGTTAGATATACTATGGCCTCTGCATTTAATTGACTGACAACGCTTTTTTTAATGCTCACAGAAATTTGCACATGGGGAAAGTTCGTTTTGCGGACTTTCTAACCCCGATAAAATATGCGTTTTATGTCGGTAAACTGCGCTCTATTTTTTTTCTTTTTGCGCCGTTCTGGAGAGCGATGCCTCTTATGGAATGCATTTTATGGGGACGACAGTTTAGCTGGCAAAAACAGAAATCGCAGCTGTTCTGTGAGACCTTTTTCAGAGAAAATGAACTGAGTATTCCGTGTTTTAACATGCAGCTTACGTGTACCTTGCAACTATAAACAACTAGCTGGCATTTATGGGAATTCGCAGCTGTTTTGCGAAGTATTGTTTTAAAAAACACGAGTATACCGATGTTAGCAATGCGGCTTGTATATACAGATGTAGCAGAGAACAAGGAAAACAAAGTAGCCAATACTCTTCCTCCTATCAGAGTTATGGTTCGTTGCTGTCAAATGTTTATGTAACTAATCGACAGTGTTAGATAGTCTTTAGTTCCCAGCTAAGGCTGGTATTCCACTCATACGGAAGCGCGACGTGAACGTTTAGCGTGAGCGTTAAACTTAAACGTGAGGCGTGAGTTTTCACATTCACACTATTCCATTCATCCGCTTAGCGTGAAAACAATAATGTGTCAAGTCATCCGTAATGGCATAATAATTAAATAGTTTAATTTTGTAATTGCAACAGATTTGTCATAAGCATACTTGCAAAAACTACACTAACTAAAATTGACATTGTTTTGCAACTGAAATTAATTTATGTTAAGTGTACCTTTCAAGCCAGGAATGTTGAGTGAGTCAGCTATATTCTGCAACACACGGTCTTTGATGTCTGTGTCCCTGTACTCCTTTAGGGACTGGTCGTACAGTATAGGGCATTTTCTAATTGATTCAATTAGTTTTTCTGTTGCATCTGGCATAGACAGAGGTCCTTTCATGGTTGTTCCTCGCCCGTGAATGCCGTGCGAGAACGTGAAAAAATCACTACATGAAGCGATCGGTTTCACGCCCGCATTATACGGTCACATGTCAAAAATTTGAGTTTCACGCTCACGTCTCGCTCACGCCGATAAGGAATACATACAATAGAAAATCGTTTGTTTGATTTTTCACGTTCGCGCTTCACGTTCACGTTACACGTTCACGTATAGATGGCATACCAGCCTTAGTCATCTC
Organism: Sinonovacula constricta; assembly: GCA_007844125.1. NCBI lineage: Eukaryota > Metazoa > Mollusca > Bivalvia > Cardiida > Solecurtidae > Sinonovacula > Sinonovacula constricta. The sequence goes on along the minus strand of CM017565.1, from coordinate 37,690,584 downwards.
GTTGTTGTTGTTAGGATGATGTACTTATCGATACATCATCATTCTATACATAGCGTGACGTCACTACGTTTAAGTCATTTTGACCGTGTGTTGACGCAGCGGATACATCATAGGTACTAACATTTGTTTAGTCACGGGGCTTACTGCCATAAGTCCGAGAGACCATTCGTCACTAAATTTTCCTAAATATTTCTATTGGCTTATATAAATTGGACCTATTCCACTTGAACCATTCTTCTGTTGCGATTTTACAAAATTGCTTAAATGCAATTTTCGCTTTCTTCATATCATGAAACGTTGCTTAAAGACACGGTGATATAAAAGTACGTTTGCATTAAAATAAGTGATTAATTTTCTATAGCAATTAATAGCGCGGATCAAATTTTACAATAATGGAAATAATAAAAAAAACTTGGCTCTTTTGTCTGAGAAGCTTCTTTTTTTAAATAAAAAAGTTTGTCGTGATTAAATACAATTCTACGTAAAATCTAATTATATCTTGATACCGAAACCTTCTCAGAAGGCACCACGTTCGATCTAGAAACACAAAATTTCAGGTAGAAGCATGCCTCTGGACTCCTCTAGCGTCCGTGAGTACACACTGCATGGTATTTACTGATCTCAAAAATAGCTAGCCACGTGGTTTAGTCAACAACAGCAGTAGAATCAGAATTTACAGCCACTAAAAACGTGTGTATCTTGATGGTAATAACTGGACTAGAAACAGGACAGCGCATCAAATTGATGTTTGGGTTGTTTCATTATCAATTGAAGGAAACTGAAAACCGTCCACATTCTCTGTGGGAAAAACACTGCGATAACACAGTTTGTAAATTTCTTTTTATTAAAAAGGCGTCAGATGAAGCGGGTTGGGATAAATACACTCAGCTGGTGTTTATAAAACAACAATAACAACAACAACAGTGAAATCCAGTAAAATCTGGTAAAATTATTTATTACCAGAAAAAACAACAAGAGTAATACATTCACTATTGTTGAGGCGTGCTTTGGTTATATAAAACTGCTTTATAAAGCAGGAAGTTATAAATTAAATGGGTATAATTCGGGATTTAGTCAAACATGATGTCTGCTAGTCTTGTCAATAAATACTTTCCAAAGCAATATGGAGACCGACAGTCTGGGCTTACAGCTTTCCGCGGTCTGTGTGGTTGTGTTTGTTGTTTTATATTTGAAGTTCTTTAACTAAATTAGATAAAACGGTAAGAAAAGGTTGTTTTATTTAACAGATTTAATATGACTGAAAGAAAATAATTAATGAATAATGCCTTTTGATATAGGATAATGAGATAAAGAATGCACTGAGAATAACAAATTGTGGAATTAGAAAAAAATAAGTGTCGTACTTATAAGCTGAACATTTTAAACGTGGGCATAATAAAGAGGCACGACTTCGAAAAACGAGAGGCGGCTAAAAAGGAAGAAATATCAATATAAATATATTAAGTAATGTCACTTTATATCCTTATATTGAACTTCATCGTGTTTTATGACGATTTTCTCATGAATTAATATGTTTTAATTAGTCAGAAGGTTGAAACTTTCTCGTTCGAACGTCTTCTGGAAGGGTCGATGTCAGGGTTAAATCTTGTGAAAGCACGCGCTTGTTTTTCTTCTAAATTTTTGCCATTTTTTATTATAGTTAGTAAAAAAAGAAAAAGAAAAATCGTAAGTTATATTTAAGAAAAATAAACATCTTATGCCTGCAGCAGTACCCTCAAAACTCAATGCAGAGGCGTGGCTTGGTTGAAATAAATGCATACAAGTTTGACCATGGACTCCAGGGGTATTGCCCCCGGGGGAGGGGATGAGATTTAGACAAGGCTGTAGGTGCGTTTTATCACATTTTCAGACATGCGTTGATATAATGAATATGTATCTTTCTCAGACGAATGTATAGACACGTGCTTACAGAGCCATCTAGAAGCTACGCCACTGAAAGAGAAAACAACTGCGTCAATGCGACTCTTGAAAATACGCGTATACGAATTCCTGACATAGGTCATAGGGCTAACGAATATTCAATGACTTTCATAATGAGCCCGTGCCTTACTTTTTTGACATGATCTTCATATGGTAAAATAATGTCAGGCAATATTCTTTTTGTTTTCTTTTGTTCTTTGGGTATGCTGCAACACGAACTCCGGTCTCACGTACTTGGCTTAACCTGGCTTCGTTATGATGCAGTTATGTGGGGAAACTATCCCTTAGTCATCCTTTGTTCCAATGGTGTCCGGATATGTTTGCATGGTTAGCTTTGTTTGGAATGTGATTTTCCTGTCTCTGAGGAAAATGCAAATTTCGTGACATCCCCATTTCTTATATCGGATTTCATCTTATGCGTCGTCATTGTAATGGTCAATGGCCTTTAGCAATGTGAGTAAGCCCGCGTAATGAGGATCAATTTGCTATCATTATTGACTGAAAAATCTTTCTAATTGTAATGCGCGCCACCAATATGTGAATAAATGTGATTTCTTTTCCCTGTACAAGTGCGAATTTGTCTGCTTAATTAACATTTATATAGGATGACCTTTAGACGATACAATTAAAAATTGCCATTGATCTTATAGCTCGAACGAACAAGTTTGTCTTTGCATTTTGTGATTAGTGTTAGTTACATTTAACTATATTCATAAATTGATAACATGTCGATATTTGTCAAACTTGTGATATCAGCAAGCGTAATAAACACAATATTAATCTTATTTCTTTAAATATATCTCGACTCCAAAAGACAAAGCACTAAAATAGGCTACATACTATTGTGATACAAGATCTTGTTACACCTTAATTCATGTACTTTGTAAGGTAACATACCCGGAACATCTCACTTGTGATCATTCAAAATGTCTGTACAGAATACTTGTACAGATTCCGTCAAGATGTCGAGAGGTTAATTTCCAGTTCAAGTTAAGGAGACTGTCTCCAATCCTCTGAAACATCTACATGCAATGCTAGCTTGAACGCAATTTTCCAGCTAGATACAGAATTCTTACCACGAGATCCGAGCTGTTACAACTAATTTCAGTCACGCGTGTACCCATAATTTAATTATTTTTGACCTACTTTGGGAAGTACATCGTCTTAACAGCACGAAAGCTGGTAATATATTTAGTATTCATTGAGGAACTTGAATATAATTTGATTCCGTGTGCTTTCCGGAAAGGCACAAGTTACCGAGTCACACTCGGCCTTACCCTATGTATGATTTTTTTTCCATCCGCTATCTTTCTATAGTAATTATGATATACGTTCAAAATCGGTTTAAAAAATTCAAAACAACAACAACCAAAAACGACAACAATAAAAACAATGCAGACATAGTGCATCATTTGCAATGTAGAAGCTTTTAGCGACATAGTTATCCTCAAATATTCCGTTTAAAAGTGTTTCGTGGTTATCTTTACAAATGAGTGGAATTTTCAGGATGTTTAACAGCGCCCTGTCTGATGGACAAGACTTTTGAAGAAATCAGCAATTCCCTGTTTTCAATTTTTCAATCATTATAACCAAAGAAGAAAAGCATTGATGCAAAGCATCAAAGGGTGTCCAATATATGTTTAAAAAAAAGAAGACAACACGTTATCTGACGAACGACATCGCGGGATATCCGCTGAGTACCTTGACTTAAAGTGAGCTGGAAATATGATCGAACAATTGACCTTCGCATGGACATAACCTATGCTGCAAAATTTGTTGTGCATATTTTTCTAAATGTATCAAATAATTTAATAACGCGACTAATCTATTTAGAAACTCATTTAAGAAATACTGAACGAACAGGTGAGAATAAGCCTGTTTAAACCATGTGGTTTGAAGTTGCAAAAATCATAAATTATATTAAGGAAGTTGAAATTGTACAAAACAGTAATATCTAAAAACACTGCCACTTAGAAACAAATTAGGCCCACAACACACGAATTGGCACTGTAAGATTCGCGCGGTTTCTTTAAATAGCTGTTTATACTTATTTGTATCCAACACATTTAAACAAGTGTACTGTCTTAGTGGGTAATATATACACTTCGTTTATAATGTCAATTTTCACTTCGTGTAACAAAAAGTAGTCGTACATTTTATTTCTGTAAGTAAAATAGCCGAGGTGATCCGAATGCAACAGCCGGTGTGACAATCGGACCTCGAGGATGAATGTAACAAAAAACAGCATTCGGATGTCTTTTGCAACAATCGATCTAAACACAGTGAGGTAATGAAAAATTATGTAAAAAAAAAATAAATAAAGAGCTTGGGGACGCTTTTGTTAAATACAAATTATCAAAATAAGCTACGAAGTATAATCCTTACCAGTCTAGACGCGAGGCAAATTCTCAAACAGTAAACTAATTTTCTCGGACCGGTTTCCAGCATGACTTTCGTCCTATAATTCACATTATTCAGCTTTCACAATAGCTTGTCCAACATCATTTAACAAGGAAGTATTGCATGTTCAATTTAAGAATTTCAAACGTTTCAAAAACTTAAACTCATAGTCCACTCGGAACACCTCGGATTAAATTTCGCTCCCCTACCAGTTCGTAACTTACTATCCGCTTGATAGGCCTATTAAGGGAGACAACATAATTATAGCTATATAATGTGATTTTTTTTATTCGTGGATGTTTTGATAAAAAAAACATAAAGAAAGCAAAAAAATGTAATGTATTTTATTGTGCACGGTCAATAACGGAGTAGGGAATATTGAGCGACAGCGTATCCTTTACGTACATTACCTGCAAGTTTGCTCGATAGAAGAAAATATATATTTGTTAATATTAATTTAACACTCATTGCGATGCTTTAAGACAAATGTGACCGAGTCATGGAATTATTTGTTCTCACATTTCGCGCATAAAATATTATCGTGGCTGATTAAATATTCCAGACAACCCTAAGAATGCGGTCACTCTGTCTTTCCAATAAAATTATTTATCACAGGATTGAAGGATTCCCCTTGTTTTCCATTTAATACGCCTATTACATAATTGCAAAAATTACTGTGCTATATTATACTAGTATAATACAGCTCGCTTAATATTAATTTTCCTGAACTCATTTAATCACAACGAGTGTTTAGTAGTTATTAGACACTGCCAACTAAACATAAAAGTACTGTAAATATATGGAAGAAACCGATGGTCTGTGCGGTTTATGATATTTTAACGTTTGATTTAGCTGTTCAAAAAATAGTCCTTCAAAATCTCATAAAACCGCAAACTGCACATTATTTCCAGATTTCGGTCTTCATTAGCTTCTGCCTTCAAAGATGACTGCCTTAAACTGTCTTAGCAGTTCATATGACATCACATGGAAACTATCTATTCTATAAATAATGAAATCATTATTATAGGTCTAGTTGCAGATCATTTAGTGTGTTTGAGAAAGTTCTGAAAGGTGGTATTTCCCAAGTCGTCCATATCTACAAAAGGTAAAAACTTATACTAATCTGTGGATTTGTGCATATTTGTTGCAAAAAACGTTAGTGTCAGTAAAGGCTGTTAAAGTAACAGAAAGCCTTAATTGTTAAGACTGTGCAAATTGTGAAAACTATCGCTTTAAAATTTCCATTATTTCCAAATCTATAAATAAACATGATAGAGATAGCTAAAATAAAAATTAACGTCAGAGCTGATTATCCGGGTGGTCCTGTAACGTGATCTTAAAAGTAAACGGTCACGCGGCTTTCTCACTTTTAAAATAGCTAACTGTGCATCGCTTCTCGGATTATTTATGTAATGACTAGCGAGGTCTTGTGCTTTACTTTTCCCATGGCTGTAAGGTATAAATAATCAGCACTTCGAAGGATCAGTTCATGTAACATTTTCCCCCCATGCTTTTGGCTTTCAAAACCTTGGCAGAGCATTATGTTAGATTTGGGACTTCGCAGCCTATAATAATAATAATAATAATAATAATAATAATAATAATAATAATAATAATAATGATAATAATAAATCAAAAACACATTACCAAATGTCTGCGATAGTTTTTTTCGATTTGCACATCAAAACATCACACGTTTTATTTTCTCAATACTTCTGTTAGTTTTGCATACATTCGGTTCAATTAAATACTCTTTAATCTGGAGTACACTAAAACTTCCGCGAAAATCAAAACAAGGGTAAAATGGCGTAAAATTGTTATATGTGTTGATTTTGGCATGTTTTAAGGCAAAAACATGGATCGTGAAGATGTTAAAAAATTGGAAAGTAAGTTTATCTTACTTGCTTTAATCTTCCATTAATAGTTTTTGCATGTTAAAGCTGTAGTCATAAAATTCTTCCTGAATTGCTGTTTCAATTTTGCCTTGATATAGATCGTACCAGAAAAATGCTTACTATATATATATATATTTATGCTGTTTCGTATTTCATTAATGTTAATATTTTATTTCAAATTATTGATTTCAGCATCATTATGTTGTAGTTAATGGGTTTGCCTAAAATACGCAACAGACGCAACGGGCGCAACGGAGATAATTTTTACCTTTATTTTATTTTCTAAACATTGTGATATGTTTTAAACGGATTACTTGTAAAAAAAACAACACTTAGCTTACGTTTATATGATTTACTTTTTTGTTTACAGTAATTGTTGACATTATTAAGAGTCTTTAACATTTCTCTATTGATATTCCATATACAGTAGGCGTACCGCGAAATGGAGATCTCCGTTGCGCCAATGTATGTTGCGCAAAATGGACTTCGCTGGCATAGTAGATCTAGTACGTATACAAAAATAAATAGATTTAATTTCATTTTTATTTGCATACCGTTAATAAAAATATATAACATTATGCTACGAAGGGAGGATCTACATGTTTATAAGTTCCGTTGAATAATTACTCTAAATATTGAACCACATATAAAAGCATTTAAAACCTACGTTAAATTTAAATCATTCATAATTAGAAGCAATGTTTTATAATAATAATAATAAGTATTATTATTATTATTATTATTATTCTGTTGCTGGTCTAGTACAGTGTAGCATACAAATAGTATCTTGATTTAATTTAAACTTTATTATAAAAGGTAACGATTGTCAGATTTATTAGTTACGTTGAATAGATTACTCTAAATATCATAGGAATCACAATAATATTAAACCTCTGTTTTCTGTGCAATGAATGCAATGGAGATAAATTATACAGGTTTCAAGTTTAATAGGTGAACTGAACAATTATTGCAACAGTATGCAACATAGCTCTTCACGTACGTACGCACGTACGCATACCTTTACGCCAGCTTATACAGATCATAAATAATGAGACATTGTCTGCAGATTGTATCATTTTCTTAACGATATCAACCCTCGCCGCGAGTGTATCTTTGTCTAACGAGTCGACAATGCCATTTTCTTCAAAGATGGCCTTGCATATGCTTTGTCTCTCTTTTAGCCTGATACCACTATTGTCCTCCATATATTTAATCGTGTTGTTTTTTAAGTGTCTGGTGCAAAGCACATGTGTTGCGCCAGGGAGACACTTTCTAATAGACGTTTTAAATGAAAGCTCTTCGTCTGAACCAACAACAAGCTTTTCAATTTCATGTTCAGTCAAGTTGTCACTGATTTGATGAAGGAAGTGATTGTATGTCTTTGTTGTTGAATTTGTATGTATGAACGTAGGGCCAAAACATATAGGGTGTTCTAATGTAGTACGACGCATTACAGATTGGTCCTTATACACAGTTGGAGTGACGTAGAAATCCCCCAGATTGTAAGTTTTATCAATGCCTAGCACTTCCCCACCGTCTTTACAACAAAAACGTTTTATGTCTAGCATCTGCTGTTCGTTATACAGTGTCACAACGGGACTGTTTATACCTTTGATGTGTGCGACGCTTTGCAAGAACTCGTTTGATTTTATCATTTCCTCAACAGCGATATGTGGTCAGCTGCGTTTGAATTAGGATGGTCTCGTTTTTCTAAATTGTATTTAAAATTTCTCAGTTGTTTATCATCCCTCTGTTTTTCGAAGTGAGTCCATGTGTTACAGGCCTGCAAGTGAATGAAGTCAATTTTAACTTCATGTATATTGACGTAGCGTTGTTAAGTTGACCATATCGGCTTTGACCAAAACTGATTTGAACATGTGCGCATGTGTGCTTGTATTTTTATCAATATTTCGGTTCACGTATGTGTAATAAAGACAAGCAACATATTTGAAAGAACTATGTAATAATGGAATTCTATATGTTACTGATTTGAACATGTGTGTTCTGAATATTGATTTTTTAATGAATTGGTTGTACATGTATATGCTTTTTATTAATCGATTATAAAATCTGAAAACAACAAGCAACAAAATCTTCAAGAATTTGCAATTCATTCAATTTTCTTAAAAATTCCTGTTAGGATGCCAATACCTTAAAATGATAATAATAATAATATATACAACCCTACCTCACAGAAGATACAGTTATCCAAACAATTCCTGGAACACACATAACACGGATATCTACCCATTACGAAATCTTTGTAATAAAATGATTTCTTTCTGAAAAAGCTAGGTTTATATACAGTTACTGCTTTGAGTACCGTCGTAGAATTCCTTTAATTACCTACCTGTGAAAATAAGATCTGAAAAGACTGGACTCTTGAAAAATACAGCCAAAAACGCCGCTATCATACTTAATTGGGACTTAATTACTGTTAAATTTGTGATTAAGACGACACAACTTAAGTGTGACAACAGACTATAGACAATTAAACTTTTAAGTTGTTGTTTTTAAGATTTGCAAATAAGAAATTTACTTACTAGGTATGAGTTATTCATGATGAAAATTAGAAAAGCATTTAACACAAAATCCATTTATTACATTAAAATAATACAAAATTTTTACGTCGTGAAACAGCTAGATCTTGAAACACATTAGTACAGGCTTTACTCTCTTATGTATAGTGTGACAGTTTTTTCAACTAACACCATATGTATATTGTTGTATGTCATCATTATGCGCTTGTGATTTTTTTTACTATATATTCATTAATTATAATAAGGAATTGATTTTATAAACTTAAGCTTCATTTGTCGGAACACCTTTTTACACCAATTTTTTTTTTTTAAAGTTCAGCAATTAGGGTCGTGTCAACACTTGAAATCATAATTAGATTCTCGTGCCCATAACTGCCAATAAACAAAGCAGTTGACACGTCTGTTATCAACCGCGTGACCAACTGCTACCGGGTGACCCGTAAAGGTGGTAAACCAATCAGCAGCACGTGCAATCTGCTTCCAATTAACAGTCAGCATTTATGATTGTTTATTTAATCAATAGTCGGCTTTCTTTTTTTTTTTTTTTTTTAAAATATCATAAGGAATACAACATTCAATCGTTAAGTAGTACAATTATGTATCAAACATTAGTATAAACTTTTATTTCTTCTCTTTTACGCCATATTCAAGGTATCGATATAAAGTTTAAAAAAAACAGTGAACATAAGTGCAATTTCTATATCTATAACGTATAATGTAACGTTATTTTAAGATTGGCAATACTACTATATATATATTAAACTTAACGAATGTCAAGGGTTTTTACAAATAGAATACACGCCAGGTTAAATTTTACTTACCAATTTTACAATCTTTGTGCTTCGAGTATATTGCCAGAATCATGTCTCTGACTTTACATGAAGAAAAGTTTTTATTTTATTTATATTTATATGTCGAATAGATCTAATTCATTTTCAGCGGCCCAACGGCGTACAAACTTAGTACAAATTTAGTAAGTGCACAGAAAACTTTTATTTAAGAGCAGAATGCACGCCAAATTAATTTTGATAATTTGTTGATTATATAATGTTTGATACAGGTTATTCATATTCCGCTGCGCGCAACGAAGGTTGCGACAATCTTTGTATCTGTTGGTATCAGTAGGACTAAGTAATGAACTGTAATCTGTTTTATACTTTGTACTCCGTTGCGCCCGTTTCGTACTTCGTTGCGCCCGTTGCGTCCGTTTCGCCAATAAATCTCCGTTGCGTATTTTAGTCATACCGGTAGTTAATCATGAATAAAAAAGCCTTGATTAGACTTTGGCAGGGGTGTTGAAATCAGCTGGCAACCTGTAAAATATACTGGTTATTTGAACATTCTCACCGGCTACTTTTTCTGCAAATACAAAAATAAATTACATAAATTTTATCAAGTTGGTCTTCGCGTTGGTCTTATTTGGTGTTCATTTTCGCTATACGTAAGATCTGATACTGCCTTTTGTTTGATCTATATATGCATTCCTCAGCTCTGGTGAAGAATATTTGTTTACATCCTGTGAAAACCTCAGGCGCTATTTAAACACAACACTGGTTTTCAAGCACATAGCTCATTAGCTCTATGTAGGATGTCATTAGTCTTATCCCTTCCAAGAGAATAATAACATGAAACACAGGTATGCGCTGGTGAAGGTCGTGTAGCTGGGTGCGTATCAATGGAGCATGAAAAATGTACACAGAAGAAGCTAAATTGTTTTTTCTATCGAAAGCAGTGATAATAGTTTCTATTGAGATCAGACATACAGTACATGCAAACATATTTTCTACTAATTTATATACATCTTTAGACTTTGCTGTTTTTGCATTTTTTTATTTTACATCAAGAATATTTTTGTAAAAATCAAAAATATAATAAAAAAAAATCAAAATTAAAAAAAAAATCTTACTGCTATGTGGTGTAATCTCTTCAAATAAACAAATGCAAATTGTTGTCAAATTCCTGCCAGGGCCAAAGCGTAAAAGAATTTTGCATTTTTTAGTTGAAAATTATTAACAATAAGATATTCATCTCACATAGTTTCAGGTAATCAGCTATGCTAATAATGGTTTAAAACAGTTTTGTTCTTATTATACATTAATAAATCGTTATACCTAAACTTAATTTTTTAAAAGATTTTTCTGTGTATATGTTCAAAGTTATATTTTTAGTAGTTTACAACTCAAAAGACATATAAAAGTCACTCCTTTGATTGATATTGTTGTATAAAATAAAACATGTGTAAAAATATGGAAAAAAATGTATTGGAACCAATTTTGTTGAAAAAATGTATTTTGCGTTTTAATAAATTTTACTGGTTAATCCTATACCTGTACCACAGATCTTGTGTTGCCATCTCTCTCATGCATCACAGGAAACTCCAAGCTGTCATGCAGTTACCAGTCTGCCACTCGCCACACAAAAAATCGGACATCATAACACTATTAACCTAGTTATACTTATCGAAACACATATATTCCCAATGTATGATTAAGTTATTAAACCAATATGTTCTAAGTATACACGAACAATCAATTAAAGTAGCACTTGCAGTGTCAGTACAAAGTGCATTAATACAATTGTACAATGTAATGCATTTAAGTTAATTCATAATCTTCTTGTAATTGATGTCTTTGTTTGTTACAAACATAAAAGCGGTATTTAATTTACTGCTAAGTTGTTTGAATGAGATTTATACATGTAAACATATAGAGTTTTTTTTTTTAAATCAATAAACGTCCTCAATTAAACCGGCTACATGAAAAGAACTTAACCGATCATTATTTAATCACGCAACAGGTGAGAAAACCCATAAACAACAACAACCAATACTTCAACAATTGGTTTTGTTTAATAACCCATTTTCACTAACCATGTATAGTTAACATGTGCAATCATTATTTGTTTCAAACTGTTGTAAACAACACTTTCTTTAATTATGCGACACTAGAAAAATACTTTAATACTTTAATTATTATACTTCAATTGAATAATTGTGTTAACCCATTCCATTTTATAGCATTTTGATAATGTTCACGTTATCCTAACATTTCATTTACATAATTCTATTCTGAATAAATATTACACACAATTAAAAAAATTATCAAAAAATGATTTTATACAAAGATCATTTTGTCTCACAGATAAAATTTTATATTGCTACTTAAGTTGTTGTTTTTCAGGTAATTTGGGTATTGTGTACTATATTATCAATAAAGATGAAGAAACGAAAAAGAAACATTCAATCCTGACATATATATTTATTATTATCATCACATAGTCAAATTACACATCATATAAAACAGAGAAGAAAAAATTAAACAACATACAGCCTTATAACTATATTAGTACGGGTTGAATAGTCGTGGGGTCGAATAGTCACGTACCCACCTTGCACTTCTTAAGTTCTTTGGGGTAGCATGATTTACCCAAATATACCCAAATATGCCCAAACATATAAAAATATACCCAAATATTAACTAAATATAACACAAATATACTTATAACATGGAAATTTTTCACAATATAGCCAAATACAGCAAGAATTATATGAATATGAGATATTTGCACTAAGAAAAAACAACAACTACAGAACATGTTTTATGTATTTTGATGGCAGTTTTATCTCCACTGCTAAAAGAAAAGAAGACGGTGCTCCATTAAAATAGCAATATTATGGATTTTCTTTTTTTGTGGATCATCTTCATCCAGACTTTATACTCTGCTTGGTATATGTATAAATTGAGAGTTTCAAATATTAATATTTCTTTAAGTGTTTATTCATTGGTAAATTATCATTTATCAATTTAAATGCATACATAAATGTTATGCCTAATATACACCCAGAATTATGATATTAATTGTGATTGTATTTGAATAATGTTATCACTTATTAATCATTAGAGTTTATTGTTTAGTGACACCAACGCTTATCACTTAATGGATTTACTAACAGTAGCTGTCATGCCATCAGTAGCACGTGGCATCTCATTAATCAGCGTGATAAGTACTGATTACTTTGTTCACTTTGTCAGCGATATTTGCTTAGTTAAATTTGGCAGTCATTTGGAGCAGAAGTTATCTTTGGGTTGTATTGTTTGTAGGTAAGCATGTTTTGACAACTAGGTATGACTAGTGTAACAACTGGAGGTATATACAGCAAGAATATTTTCTTGATCTCTTTCACTAGAACCAATTTTTTTTTAAAAGAAAATGCTGAATGTTGTCTTTCAAGTGTGTTGAACAAAGTATAAATGGGATTCAGGGAAATTTACTGCCAAAGAATTTCTAACAGCCTTTTTGTTATCGGAGCCAAATGTTAAATTCTGATTTCTGATCTTATATTTCAAATGACTAAAAAACTTTTGGTATGTTGATTGTTCAGCATTCCAGTGAAGAGAAAGAGCGCCAGGCAATACTGGATATTGGCCAGCCGTTAGACCAATTTTTTCTTACATCCATTACTTGTTTTTTGGAAAACATTATCACAACTGGTTGTTTGTGTTTTGTCAGCACAACTTCATAAACAAATGCATTTTTGTGTAATTGGCTTACAACTGGGAGTACTTCGTCTGCCACATTGTTAGCTGTAGGTTTTGTTTCTTTTTCTTGCGGTACACCTGTCTTGCTTTTGCCTAGCTGACTTTGGGGCATTTAAACTATCGTTCAATGCCATGTCACTTGTCACCTCAGTAGGTTTTCTAACTCCTACATTTTCTAATGCTCTTTTCAAGATTTGAAGATTTGTTCTTTTGTACGGCTCGCCCATTTTGGAATTACCATGTGAGGAGTTTGGCACTGTCCTTGAACCTAATCATTCCACTATGGCACATGTTCACTTAGATAATCTGGAGCCTCCTTCACTGTAGTTATATGTTTTTTGTATTGTCGATTGTCTTTCAGTTGGGCATAGTAACTATGTAATATTACTAAGTCTACAGGCTGCGGCTCACGCAGAACATATGTTAGCGTGTTGTTCACTACTTTTCTCACACATATTTCATTGTTAACTCGGAACACATTTCGAAGTTTGTTTATTGTCTTGACTTATGCAAAACAGCTGATTGACAGTCATTTCCGGAATTAGAATCCCAAACTCCACAATTATATCTGCTCGTCTTCCTTTACTCTCTGAAATGTACTTTACTTTAAAAAAAGATCACTATTAGGACCCAGTGGAACTTGTTCTTCCACTGGCATCTCTCCATCCATGAATGTACACATGAGCTTATCATCCAATAATCTTTTTTCTGGTAGAGGTCTTCCACTCATCAGAGGTACTCTCATAGCATCCACTCACATCACCGAGACCTTCAAACCTGTTGGATACGGACAATTCATTCTCAACTGACAAATTCGATGAAGATGTCGATGACTGCCATCTCTTGGGTAGATGTAGATGCCAATTGCTGTCTGGTGAAGATCAAGGACGTTTCACCCCGGTGTCACTTAGGCAATCATCCAATTTAGCTGTGCCATTTTCTAGTCCTTGGCTATCTGACTTCAGTGGATACATGTACTCCCAAGGTTTCTCTCTGGGAACTATATCAGACACTGCTGCAAGGTGGTTTACCAAATACCACACACCTGTTGTCATCACTTGCCACGTCCCTTCCTGTACCAGATAATTGCAAGCTCAAGGTCTTCAGATTATTCCTCAGTTGGAAAACAAATAATTATAATAGCAAGACATGAACACATTAAAAGTCCGGTGTGCTATGTCCTTTGTTACATTCACAGGCAGGTAAATCACTCAAAGTGTAATTTTTATTACATCTGTCAAGGCTAAGATTCTCTTCGGATTTGAGTATTTACCGAGGCTAGCAGTATCCAAACAGGTCAGTTCATATGAGCACAACAGGTTCTGAATCTGTGGTCTCAGTGGGTATTTGGAGTACCTATTCCATCCCCATATTAATCTGGTGCAGGTGTGGTATCTTAGGGCAGCAGACATTGTTTCACTTTGACACAATAGTATCAAAACAGGATGAAACAGACATTCTCCGTCACCTAATTATATGAATGGATTTTCCTGACACGTCCTCACCTATGTTTTCCATCAGTTGTAACAGTGGGAAAGGCTGTGGCTAACTCATCAGGGTTTCACAACTACCCGTTAAATAAAATTTCTGACTTCTTTCAGTCTATCTAAGTTCTTTGTACTTGCAGCTTAAAAGAAAAAAAGTATTATGAGTATATTTAGTATTTACAAATTAAAAGCTGAAGAAACAAATATAACAGTGCATGTGCATTTAACACCTTTTGTTATAATACACAATACGTTAAGTATTACGTTAGACACCCCCTGCAGTATTTTGATTACCCAGTCACCGATGGCTACTACAAGCTCTGATCTGATGAAAGGTGACAATCTTATGAGAATGACATGGTTGGATGATACAAACACCACCATACCTGGTTCAGTTAAGCTTTAGTTGGTCATTATTATGCAATCCAATTAACTTTAAATGCAATGGTCCATGTAAAACAATAGATACACATCTACAGCTTTTTAAGACTTGACATCTTGGAAAATATTTATGATAAAATTGCCAATTGCAGCCATTTAAAATTTAAAAAAATCATGAAACATTGAGCTAGTAAACTTCTTAAAGAAAAATCATGGTGATATATATGGTATGCTTTCATAAAACAGCAGATTAATGATTTTTTTTTACACCAAATAAGATTATGCACATACAGACAATTTTACATACTTTTACTTTTTGTTAATAATCTTTGCAATATTACAGATTCAAAGTATAGAATTGTGTCCAAAAATTACAGAATCAAGATGTCCAGAATTAGTAACTCTTTTCCTTTTTCACACTTCATTTGGCAAAACATGTTCACACTTCGCTCTTTTTTTTAACCTTGTATTTGAATAAGTACAACACTTATTCAATTTTGTTTTGTTTGTTATTTAAAACTTTAATTATAAATCTGCTTAAAAGACATTTGCAATATGTGTTTCTTGCAATAGAGTTTTAACATTACATTTAAAGTATCGAAAATTAGAGAAAACACACCTAAATATTGCATCTGGAGGACAATATCATAGTAATAAAATTAAAATCTGTTTGACAGCCATTTAAAAATATTCACAAGGAGGTGCACACTTACCTAGTTTTAAATGAATAACACTTAGTAGAAATCAAAGATCTAATATACATTAACGTCACGGAAACTGTATACAATGTGAATGCTGTAGATATAAATTAACAACAGCAATTATCAACATAATTATTCTGTAAACCTGTTTGAATGTTAAACTTTGATTTACGCTTGTTTAGATCTTTGTATTCAATCTCATTCTGCCCATATGCGTAAAAATATAAAGATTACATAATCATAATGTAACAAATAAATCTTACCTCTAGTCCCTCCACCATTCTTGTTTTTTGTCGCTACTGACATTCAATAAAGGTCATAGTAAAAATACTCAGTAAAAGTTGTTTAAACATTGGATTTTCCAATGTTACATCATAATGCCTTAGGCCCAGTTTTATCGCGCCATGTGTCATATTGTTTTATACCACTCAGATTGAGCTGAACATAGGAAGCGGATTCAATGTTATTTCATCATTGCTGTGCAGCATTGTATCATAACCAAGTGCAAAATACCCAGATGTTCTGAAAACATAATTAATTGAAATTTTGTCAGTGTGATATAAAGTAAATCAAATAAATATTTCTGTTTGTAGATTATAAGAAGCAAAAACAGAAAGCTGAGAGAAAAGGGGATTTAAAAGAAGAGGCACTTTACTGCAGCTGTATTGGAGAACTTTACCAACAATATGGTAGGTGAATCTTCTATGTGACATATTATTATCCTTAGATAGCAAAACTTACTACAGTAAAACCTCTCGAAGCGGCACCTCTAAGCAGCGGCTACCTCTAAGCAGCAGCAGTTAAATTCCCCCCCCCCCCCCCACCAGTAGTTTTCAGCCCATTTTAACCTCTAAGCAGCAACTCCTCTGCGAAGCGGTAAGCAGCCGTGTAAATCTCTTCCCTGATGTTAGTTTAACCTCTGTGTAGCAACACTAGTGCAGCTATTTTTAGAACAGTCTGTCACGTACACCAGAAATGTCAAGCGGTCGGCTGATAACCGCTTGTACCCTGTTGAGAAGGTGTTAATAGGAATCAAGTTACAGTTGGATGGGAAACCAGCTGCATGCTACAAACATGCAGTTGTAGATTTAGGGTATTGCGGGAATGTGTGAAAGAAGTGTAAACTATTGATGATGTAAACAGTAGGCTTGTTTTCTTTAATGGATCGGAAGATTAAAAGATATCACTGTATTGATTGCTTACTTAAAAAAATGTTTACATTAAATGATAAATGCAAACTGTCATTGTTTTAGGATGTCTGACTATAAATTCGATATTTTAATGGTAAATCAGTCTTTGCATGACCCGATACTGGAATACTGGTCATTTTGTCTTGAAATGTCTAATTAAAAGGTTTACCTTACGTTAGAGCAGAGCGTCTCTGCAAATCATCAATAAATTATTTAAAAAAAAACATTTTCAGTTTTCTCTTATAACAATACATTGCATTTTCATTACCAAAGCAAAATTAACTTAAACATATACTTATGAAATTCTCATATCAGTACGAAACTTTTGAAAATAACACATTTTTTCTCATCTCATTGAAACCTCTGAGCAGCAACACCTCTGAGCAGCAACACTTTTTTGTGCCTCCTCCAGATGTTGCTGTGGAGAGGTTTTACTGTATTTGGTATGATATATAGTGAAAGAATGCTATAGTTAAATATAAAAATTAGGTTTATTATACATATTACTATATATATATATATATATATATATATATATATATATATATATATATATATATATAAAACCTAATTTTAAATATCTACAGAAAAAAAACATGCAAAAAATGGAATTGAATTTCTGCAAACATAAATATCTGACAGTGTGCTTTCTTTTGCATTTCTTGCTTATAAACTTGGTTTAAGAAAATGCTTTGATTGGTTCTTTCTGTTTTAAAGATTAACATTTTTCTCCTATTTCTGAATGACTATTTTAGACTTTAGTCTTTTCCTTTATTTTCTCCTGAAATTTTCACTCTTTTTTTTTTCAGATAAATATCCTGAGGCTGTAGAGGAGTTTAAGCATGCTCTTTCACTGTATGAGAGTATCAGTGACCCACTGAATATAGCGGTGGCATGTCGGATGCTTGGTGAATGTTATAGCAAACAGGGCAATGTTAACCGGGCACTGCAACTACACACACGCTACTTGGACTTGGCTAAGTAATTGTCTACATTTGTTGAAATAATTTAAATAATCTGTCATTTAATTTTTGAGATGGGGGATGTCCATTGGAATGACAAACAATTCCGAATCATGGTATTATAGGTTCAAATCATATTTAGGTTACAGATATTTTTTGGCTATTTTGAAGGTAGAAAATAACCATGCAGGTTAAAGTTTTATAAAGCTCACAACTTCCTATCAGTTTCTTTTTATATTCAAATTCAATTCAATATTTTATTGGCACAAACTTATATGTTTTTTGCCATACATGAATAAATAAATATGGCGACAAAAATACACATATAAATAATAATAAATTGCATACATGTTAAGCATAGAGAAAAGTATGTAGCAAATGTATAAGGTATGTGTATACTATTAAGTCAAGTACAATTATATGTCATGGTAACATGGAAGTAAAAAAAAAAACAATAAATAAATTTAAGAAAAATAACTACTATACATTTTTTCTTTTACAATATGCAAAGTATACAAATCTAGCTAGTCGTTTAGTTAATCCTGTTTGGTTGCATTTCATTAGTTGTTTAAATTTAATAATACTTGGCCAAGAGCAAAAATAGTTTGGTAATATACTCATTCTTAATTCTCTATAAAAAGGACATACCAAAACAAAATGATACTCGTTTTCGATGACATTCATTCGACAATATATACATTTCCTATCCTGTTTATCAATGTTTCTAAATCTGCCTTCTTCTATTGCTAGTTTATGGGAAGAACATCTCAATTTAGATAAGGCTCCTCGATGAAGAGGGTTATCGACTACCATCAAATATTTTTCAAATTCAAAATTTTTCTTAAATATGCAGTATGTTTCTAGCTTACTAGAATCATTAATCGAATAATGCCAACATTGTACATAATGGTCAATAATTCTCTGTGTTATTAAGCTTATGTTATCCCTGTTGTAAGACTCATTAAAAAATAGGTAGCCTAATCCAAGGTTTTCAAAAATGTCTTTAACACTTAATGTCCATTTCAAAATATAATTACCGTCATTATTAGTTAAATGAGCCAGTTTGTATTGCAAGGAGTTAGGATGTTTGTTTAATTTAATCCAATATTTAATAATACGAATCCTGCGAGTGAAAACTAAAGGCAATCTACCCAGTTCTCCATACACTGAAGCACTGGCCGTTTGTTGCCTAACAGATAATACATGTTTTAGAAATTTAAGATGAATACGGTCAATGTCAGGGGCTTTGTGAAAACCCCAAACTTCACATCCGTAGCATAATATTGGGAGAATCATTGCATCAAACAATTTAAGTTTATCTTGGACATTTACATATATTTTATCAAATAAGGAATGTAAGGAAAACAAGGCTTTAAGAGCACATACAGATAAACGTTTCTGTGATGTATAAAAAGAACAGTTAGCCTTTAATGTAACTCCTAGATATGTAAACTCATTCATACTTTTAATTTGCTTTCCATTATAAGTTATATTTATGTTTCTTCTAGTTATGCCTTTGCCAAAAACTACAATAGCTGATTTCAAAACATTTACTTCTATGCCCCAAGTATTACAATAATTCTCAAGTGCATTAACCTGATTTTGTAAGCCTATAGCTGTTCTAGAAAATAATACTGTGTCATCCGCAAATAGTAGCATAAACAAATTCATTTCAGCAAGTGATATTGTGTCTAGAACATTGTTTTCATTGTTTGAAGTAATGTAATCATACATGTCATTAATAAACATTAGAAAAAGTAACGGAGATAAAGTTTCACCCTGCTTAACGCCAGTAGAGCTATCAAAGAAATCAGAGCATTTACCATTTAAACGTACACACATTTTAACAGTAGCATACATAGATTGCAAAAACTGTACAATTTTGGAAGAACATCCATTTCTTATTAATTTGATAAATATACCGTTCCTATAGACTAGATCGAAGGCTTTTTTAAAATCAACAAAACAACAATATAAATTACCATTTTCATTATTAACTACTTTATCAATTATACAGTTTAAAACAAAAATACAATCTATCGTACTTCGATTCTGTCTGAAACCATACTGAAACTCATTTAAAATGTTGTTAGCTTCCACCCAATCAGACAAACGTTTATTGATAATATTTGATAATATCTTAGAGAAAATACTTGTAAGCGCAATACCTCTGTAGTTATTTAAGTCTGAAAGCAAACCTTTCTTTGGAACAGGCACAATAATCCCTTTAGTCCAGCTTGCAGGATACACACCAGCTGTGAACATATAGTTAAACAGTTTACATAGTAAAGGTGAGATGAAATCTATGCAATCAAGAAAGAGTTCTGGTATTAGTTTATCATAGCCACCACTTTTTCCTCTCTTTAATGAAGAAATTGCGTTTTTAACTTCGTGTATTTCGAAAACCTTATCTAGGGATTCAATATTTTTTGTGAAGTTCGAGGTATCTAACTCTTCTTCAACAGTATTATTTTTAAACATGTTTTCGGTCGAAAACAAATCCTTAAAATGTTTAAACATATCATTTAGATTAATCTGATTTTAATAACAGTCTGACTTTTTTCTATATTTTTTAATCACATTCCAGAACTGTTTAGGATTAGAAGAAGCTAAATCGTGTAAATTGCGCGTTTGTATTATATTATATTTTGTTTTAGCTTTATAATCGTACTTAGTGGATGATGTCTTATTATTAAGGACAAACTATAATTCATTAAAATACATGATAGCAAATAAAATTATGGTACGCAGTATATTTTGGAATATTTTGAAGGTGAAAATAAACATAGTTTAATTTCTTTCTTGCAAGTTTCATTAAAGCATGACAACCTATCACTTACTATAGTTGTGCCTATATTGATAGCTCTTGTTTTTTTTTATCTGTACTTTGCCTACTAATATTTATGCCATCATTGTCATTGCAGTAAACTAATTGATATAGAGATTAATCAGCCAATCTCTAATTAAAAAATATACAACCATTTCTTCCCTTCCACAGAGAATGTCGTGATCTGAAAGAAGAACAACGAGCATTAACCACTCTAGGCCGTACATATCTTGAGCAATATTTCGATGCCGGTACAACTAACAAAGATGCGGCCCTTCAGAAGGCTGAGAATTCTTTTCAGCGTAGTTTTGATGTTTGTAAACAGCTAGATGGGCAGATCAATCAGACTGAATATCAGGACATGAAGGCTCGTCTTTATTATAATCTAGGTGAGAACTGATTTCCTCAACTCCAGATAATAGAGAGTTCTTCTTAGCTAAGTTCTGTACTTTTATTTATTTCTTCAAATTGTTCAAATGATGTGAGGAGATTCAACCATAGCAAAAACAAATTCTATATACCCATTTTGGCAGATAATTTTTAAGTAAGGAGAAGCTTTTTAGTTATCTTCCCATGTGTCGGTGCTTTTATGTAGGCAAGTGCTTGGGGTTTTCCCTTCCCAATATGCAGAAGAACTACCGAATTGTCATATAAGCCTGGCTCTGTGATTTCTCTTCTTATAACACTTCAGACAATTTCAAAGACGCATAATGTAAAGTCGGAACATAAAATATCACATTTTAAAATTTCTAATGGGGTGCCAGTAACCTAGTGATAGAGTCACAAACTTATAGCTCCTCTGACTGTTTAACCTCAAAGCCCCTGGCTTGGTGTTCCCTTCAGGGTGAAGGAGTTAATGTGGAAATTTTTTTTCAAATTACTTGCCATGCTCCAGTGCTTCTACCCAGATATTTGACTGGGTTTTTACTCCACCAAAAATAGCTGGACGTTGGGTGCCATTTCAATGACCATTATTGGTTGCTGCAATGTATTTCAAAAACAAAACAAAATAATTCAATTTAATGAATGTTGTTGTTTTGTTTACACTCATGAGGAGTATTTTGCTTGATTGTTTAAGCAATGCAATATTTTCTCAGATATGAGACTGGTGTTATATTTCTAAAATGCTTTTCTTTGTTTTTCCTTGTTTTTTTTATGTTACATCGCTTGACATCACAAAACTCCCATTTGATAACTGGTGCTTATGTTGTTTCAAGATCATTTTAATGCCTTGAATGTTTGCTTCTGCAGAAAAATTTGTACATATAAATAATCAGAAAGGATAAAAGATTACCAGATAGCAAAACTAAAAACTAAATATAGAAAATTGTAACTGCAAGCATGGAAATCAGAGCCTGGTTGATATTTGTGCAACTTAAAACTCAAAAATGCAATGTAACATTGACAGGGTATATACTGTATTATCAGATGCAGAACTTACTGTAGGTGGATGTAACATTTTAATAACAGTTTTCTGTTGTTGTTTTTGCTGCGTAAGCAGTCAATTCAGTATTATTGCTTTACTGTAATGCAGCCGACCTACACTCTCAGCAGCCAACCTAAGTTCAACTATTCCCAGCATGACAAAAAGTAGTTCTGTGATTTCTATTAGGATGTGAAACAAATGACAGAGTCACATATTTTTACTCCTGTAGCAGAATCATTAAATGTTTAGTATGTCCAGCTTGTTTAAACTAAATCTATATGTGAGTATAAAATGCAACACTAAATGGACATCAAATTAATACATAAACAACCCACTGGAACATATAGAAGTACAACATACAGTGAAAGACAGTACACGTGATAATCTGAACCTTAACCTTATGTTTATGCCCAGAATATTGTAGGTGGAGTTGTATATCTTAAGAAGGTATGATTATCTTACACTAAATAAGCTACACAGGTTCTACAGGTCTTAAAATGTGTACTACTTTTCAAAGCCATGAACACCACTGTCTTTTTCTTTTATTCAAATTTATACCTATACTTTTAAGAACACAATGTTGTTGTTGGTTTTTAAATAAATTTTGTTTTCCCACAGGATTGGTATATGAATACAGAAATGACATGGAAAAGAGTATCAAAAACTTTAGACAGTCAGCATCTATCGGACAGTAAGTGGGACCTTTGGCCCTATTTTTTAAAAAAAAATGACACTGTTTAAACTAGTTTTTTTAGCAACCATTGTATATTTTAAAACATTTCATATATTAACCTATTTTGAATTATAGTTCACATTATTTTAACCTGATAGATTTTTGTATTTTTCTATATTTTACTCACATAGTTTAGTTTTAACCTGATTATTCTCTATCCCAATTAAACTTTTTTGTATTCAGCACTGTATGACCTGTTAGTTGTCAGTGTGCAGTAAAACCCAAATAAATAAATTCAAAATTTAATTGACCTTATAGGTGAATAATCATTTATAAGTTAGCCTAGCTTAAGCATGATAATGTTTTTTACATTAAGTAACATACTACTGAGATTAAGTTTGTTTGAATTTTGATTTTTAATATCTATTTAAATAAAAAATGAAGAATTAATCCTTGCTTTTCAGAGAACTGTAAAAGTGAAATTAATTGGTGGTGAATTTCATTTTGGCAATATTGTTGGGTAGGTCAGGTCAAAGCAATCCATTGTTGTAATGAATGCTGCCATTGTGTCCAGAATCATGTTAACTAAATACGTTATTTTCCTTGTAACTTATATTCTAATTTGGAAATGATGTTGTGACATTACCATGTTGTGACCCAACTTTACCATAATCTAACTGCGCACACATTGGGATTGCATAATTTCCGGGTATCAAAAAAACAAGGGTTTTAACAAGATTTACCAAGAACTACGATAAAAGCACCAAACTTTAGCTTAAAGTAGAAAATTGGACAGTTCTATCTGTCCTGTTTGTTATAGTAGTAACATTAAAACTAGTAGAATAGATTCATTTTTAATGACACTGATGTGACGCCCAATTAACTGTCCTGTGACTGCTTGGCCTCTTTCTGTGTAGGTTCAAGTCCTGTTCGGGGCAAAGAACTTAATGTGGGAAGGTTTCAGGCTGACCTCCGGTGGGCTCGTTGTTCAATCCGGAATAGCTGGACCAAAATAATGGACATTGCTATAATGGTCATAATTGGCCGCTGTGATGTTTTTCAAACACAAAACAATATTGATAATAACACTATCAAGCAATGAGAAAAATGGAGTGCAAAAAAAGTAAAAAGCTGTTGTTGAGAATTGGGCATTCACATATTTAAAAACACATTTGTTAAAAAATATTTGTTTACTATAATATTTCAGGACCTACCAACTCCATGAAATTCTCTACCTGAGCCAGTGTTCGCTAGCTGAGAGTCAGAAGCGAGTGGAAAACCTAGCTGAGGCATTGCGCTATTTGGATCTTGCCATGGGCACTGCTCGGAAACTTCGAAACAAGAAATATGAGAAGGAGGCACTGTTTAACAAATCTATGGTAAGAGTTAATAAGTTTACTGTAACTGGGTTTTTTTGTACTTTATTTTTTGAAAATTAAAAAAAAAATTCAGTCATATATAAGATTAGAAAGAAAGTTTTTCAATTGAGCAATTCTTAGTATTTTTCCTATTTGATAATGTAGAGCAAACTTTTATACAGGCAAAATGAGTCAGTTAAAGTTCATTCTCTTCTATCCTGGAAATATCGATAGTTTTCACTTATGAATTTTTAGATGAAAAATATGCATCATAGTTTATCTGCATCTATCTGTTAACTACTTCTCTGAAACTGTAAGAAAAGGTCTTCATCGTGTCCGAGTTTCATCTCCTATTGTTGATATAAGGAGGTCAACAACAGCTGCAGGAAAATCACAACTAGTCACTATTGCTCTCATTAATTTCTGGATAATTTTGGTGACTGTCTATGGGCATTATGAATCTTTTTTGGCTTGTCAAGATAAAAAATATTTAATAATTCTTTCTTTCATATTGAATTATTTGGCTATATTCATAAAGAATGGATATATAACCATAAAATATAGTGTATAATTTGATCAATACACAGTTTGCACTAATTTTGATACTGAAAACTGGTCTGATACATGTATATCAATTTAAACTCATGGATATTAATACCAAATGAGTGCTGGTAATGCTTCTTGGGCATTGCACAATCCAAGTTGGACAGACAAGTCTGACATTCAACTGAAAGGGAGATGATAACAGTGCAGGTAGAGTTACGACTATTGTGCAGTTACCGCCTGCTTACCATCACATACCAAGTTTGGAGTGAATCCATCCAGTGGACTGGACCTGGAAGCGCTATCGGCAGAGCGTTGGCTCCAGGTATGGGAGGCCCCAGGTTTGATTCGGGCCGTGACATACATTAAAAATGGTAGTGGTGTAGCTCCCTTGCTAATGCTCAAGCAAATATAAGGGTAGTTCCACGACTGGCTAACACGGTGTCAAGATAATGTGACTGGGTGTGGTATCATGCTGGGTGTTCAACGCATGCTATACACAATGAAGGCAGCACTGTATCTGCTTTAAGTGGACACCGTCTCCAGATAACTGATATACTTTTGGTGGAACAAGTATCCATTCTAAAATATAAAACTAGTTGTCATTATTTACAACTAGTGCACTTAAGTACATTGACATGCATGTTAAATTGAGTGACTATTTAGTAGCAGTTGGATAAGGAAGGAAATAATGTCACAATGGTGTAATGTCACCGTGATTTGATACTAATACTCATACATTTAGGCCCATATTCACCAACCATTCTCAAGCCTAAGTCATGACTTAGTCATGAAGTTATAATTTTCGTACCAATAAAAATAAGGTTATTTATAAAGTTTCAATGTGATTTAAGGCTGAAAGTGGCAAAGTTAAAGTGTCATGCAAAAATACAGACATGTAGCTAAATACATAATGAAGATATTGTGAATTGAAATCCATGACTTGAGCAATTCTTAGTTAAGAATGGTTGGTGAATACAGGCCTTTTTGCATTTTTGTACAATGTTTATATCATACATGTGTAGCAAATACAGCAAAGCATTCACATAGACTAACATAAGCTTTCATGATAATATATTTCGTTCTAAAGTGTTTCTTGTTTGGACTGCCTAGTATATATACTTTGATTGGTAACTTATATTTATTACGTAATAATAAAAAAAAAATGCAATATTTGTGTGTGTGTGTTTGGCATTTGTTTGTTCAGGGCGTATGTATGACATTTATTGTTTATATCTCTGCAAACAAATATGTTCACTAAACTCAAATCCATAGATGTGTTTTTAATGCATGATCAAATTGACTTGCATAGCCTTGTGCTTAGTGCGGGGTGATAATATATGTGAATGATTTGTGTGGACAATTTTAAAAATTATCTTAATAAATTCCTTATGCTGGTCTTATAACTTTTATATGATTTATAAACCATACATAATGTGTGTTTTTATGTATAAATGTTATAGACTTATCAGTTATTATTGTTGCAAATGTTTCATTATGCACAAAGCAATATCGTGAAAGTCATAACTTTCTGTTTGTGTCTGCACAGGTCTTAGTACAGCAAAATGATTTCTCAGCCTCTCGCCATTTGCTGAAGAAGGTCAGACAACTTGGACATCAAGATGATGAAGAAATGGATAAACTGAAGCAGAGTTATAGGACTGGTAATGATAATGTTGGTGACTTCAATACATTCCTTTTAACAATTTGCATTCTTAGCGCTACTAAATCAAGTCTTGGCAGTTAGTTTAGATCCAAACCAGCCCCCTTTGATTTTACTGTTACAGTATTTATATATCTGAGTATGTATCTAAACGAGGATTTCTTCTTGTAGTTTTTAAATGTGGTATCTGACAATTTGCCTACATCTTATATAAGTAACAATATCTAAATAAGAATGATTGGAATTCCTGCTTAAAATAGACATCGACATCACAGCGGATGACGTGGATGAAATAAAACGTTAGTGTTTACATGCTTTTCTTGGTTTAAAAATAGCTAACTGTGCATCATGGCTCAGGAAGGAAATACGTGTTTGTAATGACGATTGTGGCATTATGGTTCACTTTTCCGATTGGTGTAGGACATCAATAAACAATATTTTACAAGATCTGTTCAGATAACAATGGTTTACTAAGATGTATAATGAAAATATTTTTGGTCCAAACTGTCGGATACCACCTTTAACTAATAAATGTTATACCGATTATACAGGGACTGGTTGGCCAGCCAAGTGATGTGACAATGTAGTATGTACTCACATAAAGTGATTGGCAATATATCACAGTGATAAAAGCACTATTTTGCTTCAAATAGGCATAGTATGACAGTACATCAGCCTAATAAGCAGTACATTAAATATTCATTTTGTTGGTTGAATTTTGAGCTACATATATCAAAATATTGTTTAAGCATTTTGCATTTGATGCGTCTCAGCCACAGTTGGGCTAATTGGCAAAATTAATAAAGCAAAATTTGTTAACAAATCGATTAAAATATTACCTCTGGTCACTAGATTGTATGTGAACATGCTGTTTGATAAGAAATTATTTTGTCCCTAGGTTGGGATAACCAAAAACATTGTGACATTTTCAACTTTGTTTAGCAGATATACATTGAAAGAAATATCTATAAAATGTACATCCCTGCACTGCACATGGATCATACACAGACATCTTTCCTTAACAATTTCTTATTGGCAAGATAATGACCTAATAATTTAATTACATACAAAGTACAGTTCTATGGGACATGTCACTATTGAAAAATGTCATCAAAACGCTTTAAGTTTAAGATGCAAGACAATGATACGCTAGCACAAACACATACTTAACATGGACACAATCTTTTCACATAACTCATGTGATATACATTGAAATAATTATTAAATTAACTTAGAAATTAAAGTATTAACATCCATTCCAATAAATGAGCAGCTTAGCTTGGTTGTAAAAATGTTCTTATTATAGCTTGACATCCCCATATTGACCCCACTCCTCACACTGGTTATGTTTGCCTGTGCTAGAGTTACCTACTGCCATCTTGAAAAGCATGTAAACATAGCAAAGATCATGCTTGTTGATCATACATTGATATTGGTGTAAATGTTAAAATTTACCATGCAATTTCATTGTATTAACATCAGAATAATGTATCTTTAAAATGTAAACTTTATTGTTAAAATAAAACAATATTGGTATTTTATTTTGTAAAACTTAATATCTGAATATTTTTATATCATTCAAATCTTGTTTTTCAAGTTTGTTGACGGTTTGCCTTTTTGGTGGCAGAGGATATTGCAGACTGCTAGGCATATGACCTCTTACATGAAGATGGCATATACTTCATAAGAGTCGGTCTGTTGGTTCATGGGTTCACAATATTGTCTGCGCTATTCTCGCCTAGCATTGGTTGGATTTTGATGAAACTTTTCAGAGTCGGTACCATGCCCATGTTGCACAATTCATGTTCAGCTTTATTTTACATGAGTTATAGCCCTTTTGTTCAATGTATAGTTACATAGACAGGCAATGCAGTATCAAAGGGTTTTCGTCATCTTTAATGATAGCTCTTGATGTTTACGTATTAAATTAAACAAGGACAAATGTGTTTTCATGTTTTACAGTTGTGAAGATGCAGAAGACATTAACAGAAATAAGGGATTGTGAGGGAAACTGACAATGAACGTCTCATCAAGTTGTATGATAGATTAGGGGACTTAGCAGTGGACCTCGGAGCATTTAAAATGGCCATCAGTCATTATCAGAAAGTGGTAAGTTAAAATAATTCTTTTCAAAAGCTTAGACTACATACCAATATTTGTATATTGGTTTTACCATAAAATACAGTACATATATAGTATATAAGTTTAGGCATTAAATACAATTAAAATGTATACTTAAGTTAAAAGGTTTCTATTTAAAATATTAAAATGTATTTCATCTCTTGTATGTAATCTATTAAAAGATTAATGGTCCTGTCTGCAAATTCATATTCCTAAAAATTGATTGAAACCCTTATAAGACTGTTATTGCTGCTGTAAAGCAAAACCTTATGCCTGATGCGCTATATAACTTATGTAAACTTTCAAAACATAATCTTAGTTTTCCTTCTCTATTTCATTAAATGATCAGAATCTACTTCATTAGTAACAGAGGAAAGCTGAAAAATAACTTCTTGAACAGATATTTCATCCAAAAATAATTTAGGTATTCAAATTAGGTAAAGTTAAATATTTATGAAAAGTAATTTCTTTAATTGTTTTTTTCAACAACATTTGGTTTAGATATTTCAATTAGGTACAGTTTAACAAATATTTATGAAATGTGCTTAAGTTACTTTGACCTTAGTGGTCAAGTGGTTATGTGCTAGGCTCTTATACTTAAGATCCCCAGGCTCAAACCTTAAATGCTGGTGGTTTTTGTGTGATTTTTTGGTAAAATAAAGTTTAATAAGTCATAATTCATTTAATTAAAAAAAACAGAAAACATACTTTCCATTTCAATTTAAAACAACAAGTAGTAATGTTGGCCCCTGCCCAGGTCTAGGTTGGGGCAAGAACTGTAATGTGGAAAGGTTTTCCATTTTACCTACAGTGCGCTGGTTGTACTACCCATACATATCTCTGGGGTCTTTCACCACCAATAATCAATGGACAACCCCAATAAGACCATAGTTGTGTCTGCGGAATAAAACAAAAACAAAAAAATAATATAAATACAAAACCAGACCAACTATATTCAGCTTGCTTAAAAAGACCAATGTAAATGCCTGACTTACATCATACCTTTTTCTACACTTTAGCTGGACTACAGTAAGCTGGCAGGCAAGACCAGGAAGGAGTTGATACCAACACATGTGTCCCTTGCCGAGACGTACAACGATGATCGACAATATGATAAGGCTATCAGTCATTATAAGGCAGAGATAGAATGTAGGGAAGGGGGAGAACTTGATCAGGTAGGTGAATTTAAATATCACTGGGTTTTTTCCCCATAAATCTTAACAATGTAATGCCCGTGGCTGAGCAATCTGTAAAATTTAATTCTGCAACATTTTCGTTCTTGAGTTGGAGTTTTAGTCGAAGAAATACCTTTTTATGTGAGAATGTTACCTAAATGATGTTACCAAAGTGATGTTCATTGTTGGGTAAATGACCTTGATATTTTGATATTAGGTTTATTTACTTACCTGGTTAACAATTACTTTGATGGACTTTTTATTCTGCTTAAGGTTTGTCGAAGTTTGCTCAGCATTGCAGACATTCAGGAACGAGCCGGTTACAATATAGGAGAGATACAACAGACATATGTCAATGCTTACAATACAGCAAAGAAAGCCAATCATCGGAAACTACAGGTATTTTATTTTTAACACTTGATGATATACTATAAAAAAATAAAGATATAAATCATCAGAGTTGTTGTAAAGTTTTTGTACGGTGGGAGGCAAATGATTCTTGTAACCAAGTTGTTAAATTTGCAGGCTTAGCCCAACACTTTGCAGGCTCAAGTCCAACTAATCTGGCTTCCTTAGAAGGGTTGTAGTTACTCCTGCTGTTATCCTGCCCTTGATTGAGTAATTGCTGGACATTACCATATGTAATAACTACCAACTGAATTGGTGGTTTGTGCATACAAATAACCTTCCTTAGCCACACACTCACAAAAACATTCTATACTTCACAAATATTTAAATGTCCGCCACATCCAAGTCATTGTTAGGTAATATTTATCTTAATTTCTCATGAAAAGAGTCACCACCTTTAGACATATTCACCAAAAAATCTTCATGTTAATCTATTATTAATGTCATTTTCTCAGGTGCATAGTATAACAGCCACATAATCTCCAATATTAGGCTGTTATTTTCTCATGTACAGATTACATCCACAACATAATTATCAATGTTAAACTTTATTTATCATAATTTTTTAGGTACAGAGTATTACATTACTTACTGAGCTGTTTAGAGTACACAAGCAAGAAAAGCTATTGAAGAAGGCTCAGGCACAATTGGATCACGTATTGAAGAAATATAACATTACTGAAAATATTCTCGAGGAGGAAAGTCAGACAGAGGATACTTCTAGTCAAGGGGATATGGATGTTACACTTACCACTGAAGATCTGCAGGATGGAGGTGATGATGAGGAGGAGGAGGATATGATGTCAGACTTAACAGAATCAGGTCTGTTCTTGTATATAATAGTTGTTATAGTACTTAAAGTTTGGTTGATGTTTAGTTTTTGCATAATAACACCTGTCTAACAGTAAGAGTTCTAACTGAACATTTGTGTAATTTCCATTGGTTGATATTGTGTATACTTGTTGAAAAAAGAAATTACACCATCACAAATATCATAACAGGGTAAAACTCTGTATAACACCAAAACTTGACAGATACAGGTTTGTTCTGTCCTTTTGTTAGAAACACCTAAATTTTCACCACAAATTAATAACTGACTTGTCAAGATATCATCCCTTTATATTAAACCGGTAGTCTAGAAATGCAACATTAAAGAAAAAGACATGAGTCAAATGCTCAGGCTTTTGGCTATTTTCAAGGGTTGAGATTCAGATAATTTACCAACAACAATCATTTATAAGGAAAGGGACACTTTTGCTAGTGATCTGTCCATTATCCATCTTCTAACTTTGATTTTTTTTCTACACAAAACTGATTAGACATTTACCTGCAAGTTAGCATGTCCTAATTACACAACTTTCATCAAAGTAAATGAGTAAAACTTAATTATTGACCTTCTCCAGATAACTGAAATACTGTTGGTGGGACGATGAACCCCAAAAACATAAACATAATTATTGTTAATTAGTCGTTTTTTCTCAAATGTGTAAATTAAATATTCAGATGAGGATGAAGAGAAAGTGGAGAAAGTGTCCAATTATGTGAAGGTCTACAAGTCTTCCACTGGCAGAGTTAGGAGGACAAATATATCTAAGGTATGATGACATAGAGGGTAATCCCTGTTGCTTTATTATGCATATCAGCAATATCATGAAATCTAAAGATAAATATAGGCATTGTATCAATATTGGAGTTTGTTTTTCAATCTGTACGTCAGTGGTTTTGACTTGCTTTATGCAGTATTGCTATTTGATTCTTCTGTCTGAATTGCCTTTTTAGTAAACAAACAGGAAAATTTTATTTCTTTTTTATTTCTTTTTTTCTTCTTTCTCCAATGTCAACAGCCCTTACAGTTTAGTCATCATAACAAATGCTTTCATTACTATACCCTCCTGATATAAGTAAATATTGATGAGATGAGATTAGATTTTTTTTTAACAACATTACAGAAAAAAGCAAGTTATCTTTTCTATTCTATTATTTCCTATTTCTGTCTACAGGTGAACAGTTATGGCGAAACCAAGCTTCACGAGGCCTGCATCAAGAATAACCTACAGTTGGTGAAGGATCTTATTGCACAGGTATGTCATAATGATAATCAAATACCATTAATCATCATCATAATACCTTATTCATCATCCATTTTATCACATATCCCTCATCTTAGACATTCTCTTCATTAGGATCATCATCAGTGTTGTCACTTTACCAGTGAGTTAACAAGAAATGATATTTTATGATTTCAGTGTACACTTGGCGTTTCTCCATCGTCCTTTTTTTTACAGGGCCATGCTCTTAATCCCCGAGACTACAATGGGTGGACCCCTCTGCATGAGGCAGCCAATCACAATCACTACGAGATTGCAGAATACCTGCTGAAACACATGAGCAAATGTGAATGATCGTGGTGGTCCTGGTTGCCGAGGATTAACTCCCCTGATTGATGCTGCAAGTAACGGACAGATTCAGATGATGGAGCTACTCATGAAACACGGTGCCAATGTGGTTGCCAAGGATGATGATGTATGTAACTGGCAGTGTTTGTTTTTTTTTTAATTTCTACAGTCAGGTTGCCTGTTTAGGTTTTTTTTATTTTTTATTTTTCTTGTCATTATTTAATTAGATTATAGGTATGTAGATCAATCCACCCATAACACTGTTCATTTTATTCATTAATTGATTTATTTAAAGCTAGTACAAGTAGTGACATCTATCAGTGAAGGAAGACAAAAGAATTATTTACAAGTGACAGAATACTGACAAAAATGTATTTATAGCATTTAAATGGTCTTCTGACTTTTAAACCCCTCATTAGCAGCATAAGCCAAAGGTGATGTGTAAAAGTTGAAGTATGTAGTGTATGATTTGAATATTTTCCAAATATTTTTCAGCAAAAGACAGCCCTAGACCACTTAGTAGAGTTTCGAGATACGGAGGTAGGCAGCAGTTTGACGAGAGAGGAGGAGGTTTTATACAGCAACATGGTGCAAAAACTACGGGAACGAGGTAGGATGGAGCGTATAAAAAAACTTTCATGTCAGCTCTTGGCTTGAAATAATTAGTGAGGGTTTAGAAGAGGTAAAACTCAAAATTTTGATAATTTTCAAGAATCCTGTTAAAGAGATTTAAATTTTCAGTCAAAATATAAAAAAAAATGAGACCATGTTTAACAAACTTTGAGCTCCACTTTCAATCCATTTTTAGCTTCTGATTGTTTAGGTTAAACATAAAATAGCCTCCATTTTAAGCTAAAAGCCTTACAGACTGAGTGCCTGGACATCATTTCATAGGAAAGATAGACTCTACTCCTAAAGGAGGCTCCTAGGACTTAGATTAAAATGCACTCAAGGCAATTAAGAGGTCTAAGCACCGCAAACAGGTCCTATGTCTTCAAATGGAATGGCTCATAGGTTATAACAGTTTGAATATTCACTTAAGACTTCGTCTTGTTAGGCCCTAATGGGCAATCTAATATATAGAATTATTATACTTTGTTTCTCTGTGAACGACAAAAGTTATAGGAATGACTTGCATGTAGACAGCCTATAGGAGCTCGTCCAAAACATAACTTTGTCACTTTAGTATATTAAAAAACAATAGAGATAAAATCTTTAAAGGTGATATCTGACAATCTGACAGTTTGCCTTCATCAAATATATATATATATATATATATATATATATATATAGGTCGATAGAGAGATAGATATAACAATATCCTACCCTGGTTTGTGTGAATTTGAACACAAATTCTGCCCATGTGCACACTTCTTTCTTAGCAAATCGATTTTTAGCACTTTGTCACATGCAAGACAGTACAAAATGTAAAAGATTATTCTAAAAGGTCATATTTCCAAAGCCTATATATAAGCAAGATTGGGATTCCCACTAAAAGTATACATCAAGGTCAGAGCCGTCTAGTCTCATTGAGTGCATAAGATATAAGATTATAAGATCCCAAAAGTAAGTGCACATGTGGTTAATCCTATGGTTTAAAAAGAGCTAATTATGCAGCATACACATAGGAATTTCATTTTTGTGATAGTGTTTGCAATAATGTGCTAAGCAGCTACACTTTTTGCACAGATTTAGAACATTAATGAACAGCATATCGCAGGCCCTTTTTAGGCAACAATAACTTGTTTGGCTCTTTGAGGAAAAAATACGGGTCCAACCTTTGAATACCACCTTTAAATTACCCCTTTCTATTTTATTATATTACTTTCTTATAATTAGGGCTGTCGCTGTATACCGGTATATTGCGATACTGGGTAAAGGCAATACAGTACCGCAAAACACCGGTTTTTACATTTTGTAAACTTTGTTGCCACCATTTTGTGCATCCATAGTCAAAGATGCTGTCTAAATGAAAAGCGATCGCTGATAACCGACTGAAAATGTAGACTGATGTCATGTACATGGTAGGGGAGTTCATTCTAAACTACTCAGGAAATGCAGCATTCTAGATTTGTCTGCGGTATTCCTTTCAATAAGAGTTTTAAACTATATTTTAGCTTGATTTG
This sequence comes from Sinonovacula constricta, assembly GCA_007844125.1. Lineage (NCBI taxonomy): Eukaryota > Metazoa > Mollusca > Bivalvia > Cardiida > Solecurtidae > Sinonovacula > Sinonovacula constricta. The sequence continues at coordinate 37,655,833 of CM017565.1, read as the reverse complement.
ACAATTTCATTCCTGGATTAAAGTAAAATGAATGTTGCATTGAAACAGGAATCTATTGGAATTAAAATTTACTAAAATTAGACACATTGTTATAGGATTATTCACTGCAGAATACTTACAACATCATCATTACCTTTTGTTCGGCAATTAAATCAAATATGACGGGGTTTTTTTTTTATTGTTCTTAGTTTGCTACCATCTAGTCCTGTTACTTTCTTGTTTCTGTGTTTACCTGTTATAAAATTTATAAAACTATGTCATATTACACTCATTCATTACAGTCATTTGTTGTTCATTCTGTTCATTATAAGTTGGTGTAAAGCTTCTTATAATAGTTTGATCTGTCATAACCATACCAGGAGTAACAAGAACCAATCGTTCTGGGCTGTCCAAGTTAACTACTAGTGCTCTGATACCTGCCAGTGAGAGAAGACCTGCTGCCAGTAAGAGGAAACGCTCCGATGATGTGGTGATTGAGAGTGATAGCAGTAATGGAGACCCGGACGAGGAAGGCAGTGGGAAGAGGAAAACTTCAAGGTAGAATCCTGATTTAAAAATAAAATAATTCTAGCCATGGGCTAGTTGATAAAAGCTATTTTATTCTATAGCCTCTCACTGTTGGTGGTTGAGTGCAAGTCAGATAAACATTTTTTTTTGTCATCTTAAAACCCTTCCTACAATAAGTTCCCTCACTTCCAAACAAGACTGGAACCCATCTGGGAAGTAACAAAACGGCTACTCTACTACTACTACTCTGCTAGCGCCCCCCTTTATTCTATGAATTTATTATAAAGTTTACATGTTTTCCTATCACTTATATATGTATTAATTTTCTATTTATTCCTTTAAAACATATATTTTGAATAGAATAAACGAATGACTGTCTGCTTTATCTTGATCTTCAGAAGCAGATCGCCACTGGAGACCGATTCCATGGAGACAAATGGTTCAGATAACTTCTACCTTAATCCTGGTCTAGACGATCTGATAGACGACAGAAGTGCCACCGATGCATATAGAAATGCTATCTCCTCTGTAGGGAAATCTGCCAGTCGCTCTAGTCAAGTGCCAAAACAGGTGATATAGGAATATGTAAAATTTGTTCACATGTTTTCTGTTTATGGTTATCCCTTTTCTGCATATTTATGCCATTTTATGCCTTTACAAACCATTCACAATCATATTCCATTGTATGCCTTTACAAATCATTCACAATCATATTCCATTGTATGCCTTTACAAGCCATTCACAATCATATTCCATTGTATGCCCTTACAAACCATTCACAATCATTAGCAGAATCTGCATGACTTAAGGTTTATGTGTAGACTGGTACAGCCTTAAATCTATTATAACAAGTTTATTTATTAAAATCATTTTTTCTCTTCTAAAGAAAAACAACAGTCAACCGAATTTTCAAAATTATAGATAAACTATGAATGAAAGGGTTATTGTAGTGTGACTTTTTGGCACACAAGTGCATTGATTGAAATATAACTTCAAATGTTTTCCCTTAATCATAAATTACAAAGTTGAATTTTGTGGGAAATGAGAAATATAGCTTGGTTTGGGTAAAATTTTAGTGCGGATACACTGAAGGTTAAAATTTTGCTTACAAAAGCATACAAGGTTATGTCATATTGTCTAGCATTTGAATAGACGAGCATGCTTATATCAGCAGTTGATCATATGTTTTAACATTTTACTCTTGCAGAGCTCAAGCCAATCTCGAGGCAAGTCCAAGAAGCCTGCTTTGTTACAAGAGGACGCCATCGTTAATGATTGGTTGATTGACGATTTAAAAATCATCAAAACGGCAGAAAGTTAATGGCTACTTTACCACTGAAGGTGGTGCTAGAAGCTCCCAGACTCTTACACAAAGAAAGCGACGGAAAATTGAATCTGATTCAGAAACAGACGAAATGGATGCAATGTCTAACGATAATCCAGAAAGTGATACCTTAAATATATTTAATGATGTTATGAATGAAGAAATTGAAGATTTTCTGAGTGATGGCGAGGAAAACAATTTGAGAGATATTACAAATTTTACCAGTAGTGCTGAAAATCAGGTGGTTAAAGACAAAAATCAGGTGGATTCTTTATTTATTGATGAAGATATAGAAGACTTGCCTCCTCCTGCTACTTTGCGAACAACTTCATCTTGCAGGGCAAGTCAGAAAAATAAGCCAAAGCAACTGAAATTGACAGATTTTGGGCAGCGGACAGTGATTCCTTCGACTAGTAGGAATTCTGGCAGTAGTTTTACATCAAATAGTGCTGCCATGAGCATGACTGGAAATTCAGGGGGTCAACCCATTTCATCACAGGTGACATTTTCTCATTTTGTTTTTCCATAAGAGCGCAAGACATTCCTTTTTAGAAATGAATCTATGTCAAATATTAAATTAAATTATTTATCTAAGGCTTTTGCCTGAGTTTAAAACATAAATTTTAAGCATTTTTGTAAAGCAATTTTTGTACAAATCAGCACAATATCTGGATTTATATTAAATCCCTAATAGCAAAACAATTATGATCATATGATCATAATAACATTAAGCTATTTTGTTAACCTGAAGACCCTCCAGACAAATGTCAGGGTAGAAGCTATGGTTCCATTGTCTTATCCGTTATGAGACTCAAACCGATGCAGTAAGAGGTAAGCAGTCAGTGGACAGCAGTCAGTAGGCAGTCAGCAACTCTCCCACTCAAGCACAGGTACCTCTCAAGTAGACATATCATGGAACAGGCTAAAGGTTAAAATTACCTAATCACTTGGCCTAAGAGTTCTTTTAGTGTATATTTTTTTTAATCAAGATTTTACCTTTTTCAACCGGCCGCAATAGCTCAAGTGGTAGAGCATCGACTTGCAGATCAGGAGGTTGCGGGTTGAATCCTGGCCGGGTCAAACCAAAGACTAAAGTTGGAAGTAGTGTTTTCCCTTCTTATGCTAAGGGGACAGCATCACACCTGACTCATCGGTGTCAGTATAATGGATCGGCCAGGGTTCAGTCCCTGGACACCTCATAAGTGCCCCTGTGCTATAATGATAGAAATGTCGCTGCACAGTATCTGCAAAAATGCCGGCAAATCCCATCCCCATCTACCTTTTTCCTGTTCCTTATCCCTTCCTCCTCCTCTTCATTAATATTTTTTCCCAAGGACTATCAGGTCTGTTGCTTAAAACCCTGGACCTTCCATGGAAGATATTGAATTCTCTTTCAGGGAGAAGCAATTGCTTCCACCAGGGAGAAGTCATTAGCCAGTGTGATCAGGGTCAAAGTTCAAGTCCAGGATAAACTTCTTCTCATTCCAGTGGTGGACAGGTGGGTGTGCTTATAAAGCTGTTATACTTCCTGATATGAAGTGTTGGTGTCTATATTGGTGTCAAGTCTGTTGCTTAGTTATAACAATACTAGTAAGTACCAAGCCAAGTTGTGCATATCATTAGCATATCCTGAGTTTTGATCTTTTGTTACCTTTACTAACAGGTAATGTAGTATTTGGGAATATTCATCATCTTTTAGAATTTTAGTTTTTTAGGAAGATTTTTCAATGTAAAAGATAAATTGGCATACCTAATTGGTGAAAAGCAGTAGGTCAATAATTTGAAAGAGCAGTTAGGGGGCTTCAAAATGATGCACTTTTAACAAGCATTTTCATATTTTGGTGGATTCACACCATAATTGGAATGAAGGAATGATGTGATTTGATGCAGTTCTGTGTGCAAGAACTATTGCTTTTGCCTGACTAGTTTTTGATACCTCTGTTGCACCTATTCACATATGGTCTTATCGCCAACATCCAGTTATTTGCCAAAAAGAGACCTCAAACACTATAGTCTTAAGGGGATAGGATCTTACAACTTGCTCACTGGTCTTGTGTGCACCTGCTGTTTCTGTTGTTGTTAAGGTGTACAAGAATGCTTATGTTCATTTTATTTACATATAGTTGTCATTTTACAATAAAATTTAGATTTAAAATATTTTTATTCAATTTGAACCAAATATAAATAATGAATAATATTTTATATTTGTCAAATTGAGGTTTTAATACCTACAATTTGATAAATAAAAGATTTTTTTCAAGTATTTATGAAATGTCTTGTTATATTTAGTTAGCTTTGAGTTCTTCATATTTAAATTTCAACTGCTGAATGTCATGTTTTAAAATCATTTTGTTTTAATATTTTAACATATTGTATGATCATTTATTTGTAAAAAGAATGACACTTAATGTAAAATCTCACTGTTAGCAGTTATAATTCTTTTGCCTGTCAACACATCTACAGATCCCAAGTTTGGATGAAAACATTCATGTGATAAAATCTTCTAGCTTTCCTTAGTTGTTCTATCTTGATTTTAAAATAAACACACTGTATAGATAGCTTATAAAACAATATTTAATAACCATGACACCTCAGGGATCCAGTATACTAATCAGGGGAAGGAGGTTTTCTAGTTAACTTGCTTAGATATTTGTCTTCATCAAACAATATACCTTGATGTCTCCATAATGACTCTGTGACTCATGAAAATAAAACAACAAAAAGAATGTGATAAAATGATCCACAATTTCATTAAATGAATTACAATGTCATTAAATGATCCACAATGTCATTTAATGATCCACAATGTATATTTTACACTGTATACAAGTGATGGCACTAAGACGTTTGGCTGGCTGGCAGACGAAGCTTCCACACGATACTACAAGCTGTGTGGACTCCGACCAAGTCTCACTCTTGCTAAAGATGGAGCGCATTTCTCACCAGAGGACCTCGTCAGTTTGCTGCTAATAGATAATGATAAGGTACTTGATCTGTGCTTCCAAAAAAAAAAAGACTGGAGGACAAGGTTTTCTAATATTAAATTTAATTGACAAAAACATGTGTTACAAAACATGTGTTGCCTTTTAGCAAGATACTCATGAAATCATTTGAATCCACAATGGTATAATTAGACAGATAATCGGGCAACTCCCATTAAGGTTGAAAACCCCAGTCTTCAGTGCATCCTGGTGTAACTTCAAGCTATATTTTCTTTGAAGTATTTCCTGAATCTGCACAGTGCCAAGCTTGCAAATATTTTCTACCTGAAGACTTTGTCAGTTGCTGTGCAACAATGATAAAATTACAAAGTAGTTCGTTTCTGTTTTGAAATCACCTGATCTAATGTACAAATTATAGTAGTCACTACTGACCGCAATAGCTCAAGTGATAGAGCATCAGCTCAGGAGGTCGCAGGTTCAAACCAGAAACTTTAAAGTTGGTAGTAGTGGCTTCCCTCCTAACATTCGGGGCTAAGGGGACAGCATTATGCCTGACTCGTCGGTGTCAGTATAATGGACCGGCCGGGTTCAGTCCCTGGGCACCTCATAAGTGCCCCTGTGCTATAATTATAGAAATGTTGCTGCAAATTATTAGCAAAAATGCGGGCAAATCCCATTCCCTATAGTGGTTACTAATTTCTTTATACTGGTAGTTGATTGGGAGACAAGCACACTTTTAACTAAGATTATCCTTCTCAACTTTCCATGTCATGAGTGAATCATTTCACAGAAAGCATTTACATGAATCCGCAAGTAGTGTATTAACTGTTGTTTGATGAAGTGGTCAAACCAGGTATATCTTCTGATTATGGGTCAAAAGCCGTAACCCAGTCAGACGACAATACAGACACAACAGCTTTTGTGAAGAAGGCATCTGTATAGGATAACTCTTCTGAGCTACCAGAAAGCTTACTGGTCATTTGTGAGGCAGGTAGTGTTATTCAGTTGAACCTGTTGCACTTTTAAGTAGAAGGAAAAAAATCCACTTAAGGACTTTTTAGGGATTCACTACATCATGCCATGTGTTCCTGGAGTGGCTTTTCCACTTGCTTAGTCTTTTGATGTCTTCAGACCAACCAGTAATTACCTATTCAGATGTTTTGAATATATTATTTGTATACCAACTTTTGTAGTTATTTCTCATTTTGCATTGACAGATCGATGGGTACCTGCAAAGCTGGGATCTGCCCCCCATCACCGAGAGATACTCTTCTGCCTGTAAAACACTAAATGCAGGTAAGCTCATAGTTGTAGGGTTTTCATTAGTAACCTCTTGATCATTGCAATCACTGATTAAAATTGTGTTCATATAAATTGTGTTTCTTTTTTTTAAATTTTGACTTATGGACTTATGGGTACATGCTCCTTATCCTCCCACTAAACCCATAGTTGGTTTCTCCTTTTAAAAAAAAATCTGGTGTTTTCATTGTTATGAAGACCATGAGTTGTAAAGCTTAACTCTGTTACTTTTCATACTTTTGTTAAGGATCCACTCTTATTGTTAATAACTTCGTAACAATCTCCTTATATGCATGCATAGGAAACTGGAAATGTAGAAGCACAGCAGCAACACATGCAGATTCTGATCTATTTGCCGTGGCCTGATACACTGATGCTTTGTAAGCTTAAGAAGATTAAGTAGCATGTAAATAACAATGGTGAAAAAGTATTATTGTTCATGACCATTTTGGTTTTGATCACCTTGTATGCTTTTTTGAAAAACATAAAAATATTTTATTTTTTTACCCCCAGTTGTGTACAAGAATGTGTCCAACCTGCTACAGCTATGTGAGACAACAGGACGACTAAATCTCGAGGATCTGTCACTGAAACCATCTCGTTTTCAGCCAGTTATTAATACTCTACAGTGCCAGAACAACCTCAGGGAGCTTAACATATGTGGTAAACTATAACCAAATGAAACTTAAGATTTATACTCTTTTAGGTCTTTTTCTGTGTTTACCTTGACATAATATAAGGCTTTTTTCCAGTACTACAATGGCTTGTTTGCCCTAATTATTAAATCTATATTCTCAAAATTTGCAAAGCGTGTGAATTTTTTATTGCTGAAGGTAGTTAAAACTAGTTATAAAACATAAACTTTATTTAAAATTATAAGGCGCCCCGAGACACAATTTTGTCCAAGCTTCTTTTTCTACAGTTTTGTATCAATTTCGATGAAATTTCTTAATTATCTTGGAAACATGGGAACCTGTTTACTTGCTAATTCCTGAAAATCAGATAAGATTTGCAGGATTTGTAACACCTTTTAAATGATTTAGAACACTGATTGGAGAGAGATTTACGGACAGGGTGAGGGTGCGAGATTCAGTAGCCCTTGACTTACAGTACTAGTGTCACTTTTTTCTTGTGCTTTAATTCTTTTTCTTTTTTTAACTGTTATACAATGTAACATTTATTTGTGTTGCTAGGCAACCGAATAGGTGACCTTGGCCTTGAGAATCTGTGTAAGGTGTTGACTAGTCTTCCTGGCCTCTGTACCCTAGGCCTGGCATGTAATGACATCACAGGCGAGGGGCTCAAACATCTGACTCAGGTGCTAACAGCCGGCGGGGATAGACCACTTCAGGTAGAGAATTACAGGGTTGGATCCCATACACTATATTTTCTAAAAATTTACACTAAATCCTAAGATATTGGCTTAGAATTACATAAAAATTAACTAGTCATAATGCTAGTGACTTGCCAGAAAATAGTGCAAATATTGTATCTGTACAATTTATGCTTAGTAGGTGCAAGACAAGCTATTTTCATAGCAGAATGCAACAACAATGAAAAAAGAAGAAAAAAAAGAAAAATATTATGCCGGAATCAGTTTTAACCTTTTTAAGCTCTTTATTCAGAATAAAGATAATTTTATGTTTCAAAGTTTCAAAAGGTGAATGGTGGTTTTGAAATAATAATGTTGAATTAAACTAGTAAAATTATAAGCTTGATTTTTCATCAAAGGGTAAGAACATTTTTTATTGTTTCCTGGTTTTCCTGCAATTTAGAATATTATAAAACTGATATAGATTTTTTATGTCAGGATTTGAGCCAGGCCAATATAAGGTAACGTGTTTCAATGTGTGTGGTCTTATTCACAACTTAGTATTTAATATTGCAAAAACTGTAGAATTTGTCATAATAACTTTAAGAAACTAGTTATCAAGAAACAATGCATGCAAAATGTGCAATGTACATTTGGCCTTGGTCATGGAGAACTAGGTGATAGTCGATGACAATTTTAACATCAAAATTATCACTTCAGATAAAATGCATATTAATGTATTATACTGTATGATCCCTTACATATTCTTTATTGCATTAATTACTAGGTGTGAATTTTGTAACTGCATGATTATGTATTTATTTCATAGCTAAATATTTGATTTTGAAAATACTTGAGAGATACAAGTTTTAGTATTCAAAATGACATAAAATGAGTCTGAAGGACATAATTCTGATAATGAATGACTTTTTAAATTGCTTTTGTTAGAAACAATTTTTTACATTTTACAAATCAAAATAAAATATAACTTAAAATATATATGAGAACTAAAAGAATGAAAGAAAGAAATAACAAAATGTATAAGAAATAACAAAATCAACCAACAAAGTAAGAAAGAAAATATATATATATATATATATATATATATATATATATATATATATATATATATATATATATATATATATATATATATATAGGATTGCGTAATTGGTATATTCACAACTGTTTCCTTTACAAACTGTGAAACTGTGAATGACTATGTTCAACCCCCAGATATAAGCATACATACACTTAATGTAATGTATTAAAATGCCAACATCAAATACAAACCAATTACCGATACCTTTGATTATTTTCAGCAACTGAGTGTACTAGATTTGAGTCACAACCCTCTGTATGACAACTGTCTGGTATCCATGGCAACACTTGTCTCACACCTCCCCAGTTTGTCCCAGCTGTCAGTAGTATCTTGTCACCTGACGGTAAAACTGTTCCAGAAAGACCGACTCCAGCTGACGGAAGCTCTTCATAGTGAGTTCAGGATCACAAAGAATAAAAAAAAATTCATATTGTACTAATATTTATTTCATTATTGCAGTTCTTCAACTCCTACTTCGTACTCTTTGTACTCAAAACAAAGATGTACAATTTTATGGCTACAATAGAAATTAAATCTATGGACTTTTTATCAAAAGACATGTAAAGCATTGTTGCATTATTTGAATTTTTAGAAAACATTGTTTTATTTATTTCCTTCATCATTATTTATAATATAACAGATAAAAAGACATGTTCTAATTGGCTATTTAATAGGATATTACAATTACAATGGTGTAAATTTAACATTAATATTTTGTTTTGTTTTTGTTACATCGCACCGACACAATTATGGTCCCATGACAGTTCTTGCCCAGATCAGGACTCGAATCTACGTGGTATGGGGCTGAGGAGTTTCAAGTCAGTTACTAACCGCTTGATCAAATGGCAGTGGTATTGCTCTCTTGTTAATGCTCAAGCAAATATAAGGGTAGTTCCACGACTGGTTGGCCCGGTGTCAGGATAAAGTGATCGGGTGTGGCATCATGCCAGGTGTTCATGGCATGCTATGCACAGTGATGGCAGCACTATATCTGCTTCAAGTGGACACCATCTTCAGATAACTGAAATTCTGTTGGTGGGATGATAAACCAAATAAACAAACTGTCTGTAGCTGTTATTCAAGGCAATCTTTTGCATTTATTCTTTAACTGAGATGCTGATTAACTAAAGAAATTATATTTTGAAAGAGTATCCTCTCTTCCCACAGAGTCTACCTTGCAAACGTTTGACATCTCCTGTAACAACCTTGGCTGTGTTGGTGTGGAACTTTTCCTCAAATGTCAGAACCCCACCCAGCTTCAGACCTTGAACCTCTCATCGACCTTGAAGCAGGGGTCAGCCCAGTTGTACAGGCACCTGTATTACTACTTGTCACAGGTTAGTGTAGTAACATAAAACAAAAATGTTTTCCAGCTCCTGTTTTTTCCAAAGTCAACAAAACAACCTCATTTTATATGCATATGTCTGTGGAGGGCTTTAGTACCAGTTGAGGACCTTGACACTGACATTAGGTCCTTCACCCCAGCTGGTACTCACGGCCAGGCAGTAGAACCTAAAGATATAACCGTATTTAACATTTGGATTTTATTAGAGTTGTATATGATGTTTATTATGGTTAATTATGGCTATTTTTAGCAGCTATTAACAATATTCTAAATAATTCTATGTTTGTACATGTATATATTGCTGCCATGTTATAAAACATTGTAATAAATTATTCTGTTTTCTTCCTGAAGCTTTTAAACAGTTACAGAAGCGTTTGTATTATCCACTGACCTGCATTTACTTAAGAAAATAGCTGGAATTGTGATATTTTAGGTAAAAAATAACTGGAATTATGACAAAAAATAATTGAATTTGTGGTAGTTTAGGCAGAAAATAGCTGTAATTGTAATTGTGTAGTTAGAAAATAGCTGGAATTGTGATAATTTAGTTAAAAAATAACTGGAAGTCGAATTATTTAGTTAGAAAATAGCTGGAATTCCCATTGTTTAGTTAGAAATAGCTGGAATTGTGACAGCTAAGGTACAAAATAGCTGGAATTATGACAAAAATAGCTGGAATGGTGGTAGTTTAGGCAGAAAATAGCTAGAATTTTAATTGTTTAGTTAGAAAATAGCTGGAATCGTGATAATTTAGAAAGAAAATAGTTGGAATTGTGATAGTTAGGTTACAAAATAGCTGGAATAGTGAAAGTTTGATTAGAAATAGCTGGAATTGTGATATTTATTATAAAAACTATATTCTATCTCTTAGGATCGCTGTGCTATTCAGGAGCTGATTCTAAAGGACTGCCACCTTGGACAAGAAAACACAGATTTCTTGATAAGGTAGGGCCTTGCAGTTTTCATTTCTAAGAAATTTTATATAATTACATTGTATCCATTTCATATAATTATCTTATTTAAGTTGCTCTCTTTTTTAGTTTCTGTCCTTGGACATTATTCTATCTGGGTTTCTACAGTTTTGCTTTTTTCACAATTAAGGGAATATATAAAACTTTGGTTTCAGTTCTAGTATTTATCATTTTACCTAACCTAACCTATAATATAAGTTTTTCTCACACTTTTAGACTTCCTGTGGTTGCCAAGCAACTCCATAAACTTGACCTGTCATGCAACCCAAGATTGACCAATGAGGTGCTTCAACAACTTCTTGTTACCATAGGGAAGGAAGAAAACTGTTGCCTGGAAGAACTCTGTTTGACAGACTGTGGGTTACAGTCACCCCTGGATGTGGAATTGCTTGATGCGTTGTCAGAGAAATTAAACTGCAGCTCCCCTCTCAGGATGTTTGAATTTACATGCATGAAACTCGAAAAAATTGATGTGGAAAGTTTGACTGCAGTGTGGCAAGAAAAATGGGAAAATCTGTCAGACATACAATATCATGAACAGTACATAAGGTTAGGAGTTTTACCGGAGTGATACTTGTATGTATTTACAAACATTTTTGCATGTTATTGATTAATATATCTTCAGTAACCTTGCCACATATATCAAAAAATGTTATTTGTGCATACAAAGTTAATTTAACTTCTTGCTAGAGACTCTGCAGCAAATTTTGCAGACCATGATCTTACAGTCCCCAGTAGGAACTGTCTTGTCTAGAGCTTCACTATTTGCCTGAGCATTATCAAGTTACAATTTTGCAGACTAAGAGTATATTTTTTATGGGATTAACATAGTGGATTAAGGTAAAAAGTTTGCTTTACCTGCCGATGAAGTGCTGCTTAAAATTTAGGAAAAGAATTGTTGATAACTTAACGTGAGTGTAGCATGCATGTTAATGATGATTAAAAAATAGTTCTAATTATAGCACATGATGTATATTTATGCAAGTCTGAAGGTCCATAAATGGGATCTTACTTAACTTAAACTAATACAAATTTACAAATTGGTGGGAAATCAAATATGTAATATCACTATTTTGTCTGTGAAAATCTTTTCTTTTTTTTTTCATCAAACAAAATTTCAGTTAGAATAAGTAAATTACTGCTACAATTAGGATTTGAACTAATGGGTTTCGGAAAAAATAAATGTACATGTAAATCTATATTTTAGCAATGTGTGTTTTATGTGTGTTATTTTGTTCTTTTCTTTTTTGTCAAACATTATTACAATGGGAAAATGTACTTTTTTGTCAAATGTTTTCTGCTTTGTTATTCTGTAAGGTAACTTAGTACAACATTTTTTACTTTACAGATTTGCATGTTTGTAAATTCTCAATATTTGTTAACTATTATTTTTCATTTCATTTGTTAAATTTCTAGGGACATTTTTATACTTAAACACTGCAATAATGTTAAGAAATTTCAGAGTTACGCACATTGGTTTGATCATCAACATTTAAGCATCAACAACAATTGGTTTAAAGTTGTGATATGTTGTACAAGATTAGCATCTTGAAGTGTAAATGCCAACAAAGTCTACCTAAATCAATCTCAGTAAAAATGCAAGAAATTGACACACTGTCTGGAAAAGAAAGAAAACATTTTAACTTAATAAGACAAACATATGACAAAGTTCTTCAATTATTACAACATGTATTATACTTGCAATAGACAAAGGTAAGTGTCTCTTTTATAGGTTTTCTATTTATTTATATTTATAGGTTTAATTATTATTTATACTTATTAAGACAGATATACTAAGCATACAGTGGTTTTAATAGTCATTTTTGTATGTAAATTTTTTGACATGTTTAGTCAAAATGTAAAGAGTTTATCCTCTAGCTGATAAGTCTTTTTTTAGCAAGTTAAACCAGTTAAATCAACTGTACAAAATGAGATTCATTTAATTAAATGAAAAAACCCAGAATGTTTACACAGACCCACAAGTGTAGAGTAGTTTAGATGTGCCTTTTCTTAAACATGTTAATCTATATGGCATAATACTGACATGCGAGGTAACCCCATTCCAATTTAAAGCTTATCCGATATTACTATTGCAAGAGTTTTAAAGTTGTGATCTTTTTTCTTTTAAAAGTCATGTTTTAAATTAGTGCAAGTGCATTTCAAAAACATGTATATTCAAAAGACATTGTTAAATAGGTATTTATATATTGTTGTTTTATAATTAAATTTTTTCCATCTACAACCAAGCTTTGTTTAACAATTGGATAGGTTTCATTAATTTGCATGGCTAATTGTAAAGAAATGTTCATATGTTGTATATGTTGTTCACACTGTTATTTCTGTTGTTAGCCTTATTTCAAAGTGATTTGTAGATACAAACTCATAAAAGTGATTAAGTGATCATCATTTTTTTATTTTTGAAAAAAGCAAACATGACTTGTACTCTCTCCAAACTGTGCATGCAGCTGCATGTGGTAATTTACGTCGATGTATATATGTCAGTTCCAAACAATACCATGATTGGATTTATTATAATGCAAAAACTTGTGGTGTTCTATGCAGTCTGTACAAATGCAAAACTGTAGTCATTTTGCTTCATTGCAATGATATAAAGAATTGCTGTAGTCCTAAATAGAGTAAAACAATGTTAAAAGATACATTCCTTTAAAATATCCAATTATAATAGTATCCATTATTAAAGGAAATAAAAATTCATCCACATGCTTTATCCTTTTCCGGTCTTAACAATTTAAAAATCAGACTGATGCACTAATAGATGTTCATACATCATACAAGCATACATTACGGACAGTGCAGATGATCTCCATATGAAGCGAAACTGTCAAACTATCAATAAGGGACTGTTAGAAACATAAAACATAGTTTCACTTTTTTGTATGTACACAGTCATTGTAGATACTCGTAACAATAGGATCAAACTGTCAGTGATTTTTGTATAACACAGTTAATGCAATGCAATGGTCACCTCGCAAAATGAGTCCCAACTCCCCCCGTTACAGATTTCCTGACAGTTTTTATTCATGTCTAGCTCAAATGCTCATAAACACCTGGCGATCATCGCACACATCTTTTGCCAAGAACAAGAATAACAAGTTTCCCTTTTTGCAAGCGAACATCTCCCACTTTTGCTTCAGAAAAAGTTCACAGGTATGGACAGGTCAATCCAGTAAAGATGTTAATCGTACCATCCCACAATATCCTAAATTTACCCTTGCGGTGCTTTTTTCTTTTCTTTGTGCATGACTTATTATAATTCACGTCACCGCCATCGATATTCTTGTGAATTGTCTGACCAAGTATTACACTGATTTTTCTTTTTGAAGCATAATTGAATCAATAGAATATTTGCTTTGATATCCAAAGGCATAGGTGAAGGGTTTTAAGCTAAAAGAAAACTGTAAACTGCTCGTAATCACAAAAAATGTGCATCGGCCGGGAATCGAACCCGGGCCGCCCGCGTGGCAGGCGAGCATTCTACCACTGAACCACCGATGCTGACATGTAAAGATTGTCGGCTACCTTATCTTAGAAAATTTATATTTCCTCAATGTACCACATGTGCTGCCCATTCATCAAAATAAACCGGCCGCAATAGCTCAATTGGTAGAGCGTCAGCTTGCGGATCGGGAGGTCGCGGCTTTAAAGTTGGTAGTAGTGGCTTCCTTCCTAACGCTCGGGGCTAAGGGTACAGCATTACGTCTGACTCGTCGGTGTCAGTATAATGGACCGGCAGGGTTCAGTCCCTGGGCACCTAATAAGTGCCCCTGTGCTATAATGATAGCAATGTCGCTGCACAATATCGGCAAAAATGCCGGCAAATCACAACCATCAAAATAGACAGTCGCTGTTCAAGTCCCCCCTCCCCCACCCCAGGTCAACGTGGCAAGCCACACATAATTATATCTAAGATTATCGACATAAAAAAATCAATGAAGGCTGAGAGATGGAAGGGTGACGCCATGAGGATTGAAACTAATTTTGTTTTAGAATGTTTCATTTCTCTGCAAGGACCATCTCGCTTTATAGACCACAAACCAAAGAGTAACGCGCACTACCTAGTGTTACGAAAACGAACCTAACCCCTCGCCGCTCCCACCCCCACAACACAGGCAACCATTGTTTTTACGAAGCTCAAATTCAAATTGAACGTTTGTCAACCAGGGACGCCAAAACTAGAAGGTTACTTTGTCAATATCTTTAAGAATATTCACAAAAATCATTGAATGCTGAGAGATCTTAGAGTGATTAAAACTAATATAGTGTTTAGAAAGATAAGCTTAAACGCAAATTGGACGTTAACTTGTCAACAAGGGACAACTGGAAGGTTACTTGGATAATACTTAATGGATAGTTACCAAAATCTAACCTTGATCTGTATTATACAAAAATGCATTTACTAAACAATTACCAAAAAGAGATGTTTGGAAAAAACAGGTATGCCAATGGAAAACGTTCTCAAATTTCAGCGGTTCAATTGGAAACGCTTTTGAGTTCCCGGTGTCATTTGCAATAAATCTTTGTGTTCTCGAGAGTTATTAAAAACATTTCCAGGATACAAAAAGTTTCATTTGTTATATGGATAGCGCGAACTTGTTCAGTACAAGCATGGCTTTTGTAAAGACCAAAATAAAACTAACAGTAAAACATAAACATCAAGTTATGTTGCCTACACCGTTGTATTGTTTTCATAATGCATTAAAAAGCCAGTGAAATGTTTTATTAATACATGATTGTTATAAATATGCTCCCGATATTGAAAATGGTGATAATGATGGCGACGACGAGAACGATTATGATGAAAATGATGATACTGACGTTCATGATAATACAAAAGTAAATTTGTGCAAAGTATAAAAATTGGCCAATTTCGGCCTGTGGTCGAAAACGAGGCCTTTCATTTTCGGGGAAATCGTCATTAAGAAGGTAAACGGAAATTCAAACTCCCATGAACGTTCAGGCTGCTGTTTATGACTTAGTATATAAGTTTCAAAAGTATATTTTTGTTTATTCCGATCTTTGTTGTAAAGCATGTTTGATGCACAGTGTACTATTTTTTACCCCACGAAGGTGAAAAAAAATCAATGTGCATCGGCCGGGAATCGAACCCGGGCCGCCCGCGTGGCAGGCGAGCATTCTACCACTGAACCACCGATGCAGACATTTGACATCATATTTGACTGCACTTTGTTACAAAAATATATTTCTTTCTGTTTTCTTCCTTCTGTCATGGTATAATAGGTAAGGCTCATCCATCACAATAATGACAGTCGCATTGGGATACCGCGGGCCAATTTGTGTCTCCATACACTCAAGAAAAGTTAGAGATTTCTCAAAGATATAGATAGACACGACTCCAATACGGTTTGAAAAAAAATTAAATCTATGCACAGGTCCTTTTTGCCAAAAAACTTGAGATTTCTATTATGTCACAGGATCGCGAGGCCAATACTTTGAGACAAAATTTAGATGAATACAGGTCACAATCTGAACCTAAACCAGCGGTGCCCTCACAAACAACATTTAAAGCACAATCGGCAGATAAAGATCAAGTGATGCTACCATGAAATACAGAAAGTATTTCCAAAACATGCAAGATGGGACATCATTGCTTTTGATAAAGATGAATACACCGCCAATAACAAATTCAAGATGAGCCTGTTTTCTAAACAGAACCGGTAAATGATGTAAACAATGGGAAGAGTGTTGATCTTGTCGTTTCTCTTAAAGCTTGTAAGCAGTTCTGAAAATGGCAAAGGGTAGGCCTATTACAAGACAAGTTGTTCGACATTTTCCTTTGCAGAATAGGATCCTGTCGTTATTTGTTTTAATCTATCTCTTTTATAAGTGCTTGCATTTGTCTTAACGTTCGTTGCTGTTGGCAGACTGGCGATGATTTTCTTTCAAGAATTCATTTTCTTTCTTTTCTGACCCGGCGAATTGTTTTCTTGTCATTTTCGTTTGAACTGTTTGCTGCGGTCCCATGTCGAGTTGACGTAACGCTGTTATTTGAACCTTTCGTTGTCACTTGATTTTTTATAATTCACGTCACTCTCATTATAGATTCTTGTGAATTGTCTGACCAAGTATTACATTTACCTTTTTGCTTTGATGACAAAATGCACATAGATTAGAGGTTTTAAGTTAAAATAATACTATAAATTGCTCGCAAACACAAAAATGTGCATCGGCCGGGAATCGAACCCGGGCCGCCCGCGTGGCAGGCGAGCATTCTACCACTGAACCACCGATGCAGACATTTGACATCATATTTGACTGCACTTTGTTACAAAAATATATTTCTTTCTGTTTTCTTCCTTCTGTCATGGTATAATAGGTAAGGCTCATCTATCACAATAATGACAGTCGCGTTGGGATACCGCGGGCCAATTTGTGCTTCATGCACTCAAGAAAAGGTAGAGATTTCTCAAAGATATAGATAGACACGACTCCAATACGGTTTGAAAAAAAAAATCTATGCACAGGTCCTTTTTCCAAAAAAACTTGAGATTTCTATTATGTCACAGGATCGCGAGGCCAATACTTTGAGACAAAATTTAGATGTAAACAGGTCACAATCTGAACCTAAACCAGCGGTGCCCTCACAAACAACATTCAAAGCACAATCGGCAGATAAAGATCAAGTGATGCTACCATGAAATACAGAAAGTATTTCCAAAACATGCAAGATGGGACATCATTGCTTTTGATAAAGATGAATACACCGCCAATAACAAATTCAAGAGGAGCCTGTTTTCTAAACAGAACCGGTAAATGATGTAAACAATGGGAAGGGTGTTGATCTTGTCGTTTTTCTTAAAATCTTGTCATCAGTTTTGAAAATGGCAAAGGGTATTGCAAGACAAGTGGTTCGACATTTTCCTTTGCAGTAATAGGATCCTGTCGTTATTTGTTTTAATCTATCTCTTTTATTAGTGCTTGCATTTGTCTTAACGTTCGTTGCTGTTGTCAGACTGGCGATGTTGTTTTTTTCTGGAATTCATTTTCTTTCTTTTCTGACCCGGCGAATTGTTTTCTTGTCAGTTCCGTTTGAACTGTTTGCTGCGGTCCCATGTCGAGTTGACGTAACGCTGTTATTTGAACCTTTCGTTGTCACTTGATTTTTTATAATTCACGTCACTCTCTTATAGATTCTTGTGAATTGTCTGACCAAGTATTACATTTACCTTTTTGCTTTGATGACAAAATGCATAGATTAGAGATTTTAAGTTAAAAGAATACTATAAATTGCTCGCAAACATAAAAATGTGCATCGGCCGGGAATCGAACCCGGGCCGCCCGCGTGGCAGGCGAGCATTCTACCACTGAACCACCGATGCAGACATTTGACATCATATTTGACTGCACTTTGTTACAAAAATATATTTCTTTCTGTTTTCTTCCTTCTGTCATGGTATAATAGGTAAGGCTCATCTATCACAATAATGACAGTCGCGTTGGGATACCGCGGGCCAATTTGTGCTTCATGCACTCAAGAAAAGGTAGAGATTTCTCAAAGATATAGATAGACACGACTCCAATACGGTTTGAAAAAAAAAAAAAAATAAATCTATGCACAGGTCCTTTTTCCAAAAAAAACTTGAGATTTCTATTATGTCACAGGATCGCGAGGCCAATACTTTGAGACAAAATTTAGATGTAAACAGGTCACAATCTGAACCTAAACCAGCGGTGCCCTCACAAACAACATTTAAAGCACAATCGGCAGATAAAGATCAAGTGATGCTACCATGAAATACAGAAAGTATTTCCAAAACATGCAAGATGGGACATCATTGCTTTTGATAAAGATAAATACATCGCCAATAACAAATTCAAGATGAGCCTGTTTTCTAAACAGAACCGGTAAATGATGTAAACAATGGGAAGGGTGTTGATCTTGTCGTTTTTCTTAAATCTTGTCATCAGTTTTGAAAATGGCAAAGGATATTGCAAGACAAGTCCTTTGCAGAATAGGAACCTGTCGTTATTTGTTTTAATCTATCTCTTTTATTAGTGCTTGCATTTGTCTTAACGTTCGTTGCTGTTGTCAGACTGGCGATGTGTTTTTTTCTGGAATTCATTTTCTTTCTTTTCTGACCCGGCGAATTGTTTTCTTGTCAGTTCCGTTTGAACTGTTTGCTGCGGTCCCATGTCGAGTTGACGTAACGCTGTTATTTGAACCTTTCGTTGTCACTTGATTTTTTATAATTCACGTCACTCTCTTATAGATTCTTGTGAATTGTCTGACCAAGTATTACATTTACCTTTTTGCTTTGATGACAAAATGCATAGATTAGAGATTTTAAGTTAAAAGAATACTATAAATTGCTCGCAAACATAAAAATGTGCATCGGCCGGGAATCGAACCCGGGCCGCCCGCGTGGCAGGCGAGCATTCTACCACTGAACCACCGATGCTGACATGTAAAGACACTCGGTCGCCTTGTCTTACAAAATTTACCTTTAGTCAATATAGCATATGTGTTGACCATCCATCAAAATGATGACAGTCGGGCCGAAATATCTTAAGTCAACGTGGTATGTCATACCACACACAATTATCTTTAAGAATATTCACAAAAATCAATGAATGTTGAGAAATATTAGAGTGACCGAATGAGGATTAAAACTAATATTGTTTTTAGAAATATACACTCAAGCTCAGGCGCAAATTGGACGTTAAATTGTCATCAAGGAACAACTGGAAGGTTACTTGGATAATACTTAAAGGAAAGATACCAAAATCGAAACGATCTGTATAAAATAAAAATGCATATGCTAAGCAATGACGAACAAAATATGATTGGGAAAAGCAGGTTTTGAAAACATTCTTAAGTTTTCGGGGTTCATTTGAATACGCTTTTAAGGTCCCGGTGTCATTTGCGATAGTTCTTTATGTTTTTGGTGGTTATTTAAAAAGGTTTTCTTGTTCCATTCAGGATATGAAAAGTTTCATTCGTTACATGGACAGCCTGATTCTGTTCAAATGCATGTATGGCTTTTGTAAAGACCAAAATAAAACTAACAATAATAAAACTTAAACTTCAAGTTATTTTGCCAAAACCGGTGAATTGTTTTCATAATGAATTAAAAAGCCGGTGAATTGTTTTCATTACGCATTTTATAATCATGGTCATAAATATGTTGCCGATATTGAAAATAGTAATAATGATGGCGACTTCGAGAAAAATTATGATGATAATGATGAAAATGATGATGATGAAGTTCATGTTGATGCAAAAGTAAATTTGTGCAAAGTTTAAAAATTGGCTTATTTCGGCCTGTGATCTAATACGAGGGCTTCCATTTCCGTAAAATTATCAGTAAGAAGGTAAACGGGAATTTCCCCTAAATCACTTACGATTTCTATGATATCACAGGATCGCACGGCCAATACTTTGAGACAAAAGTTAGATGAGTATAAGTCACAATCTGAACTGAAACCAGTCGAGCCACCACAAACCACAAGCCACATTCAAAGCACAATCTTCAGATAAAGATCATGTGATGCTACCATGAAATACAGAAAGTATTTCCAAAACGTGCAATATGTGGCATCATTGTTTTTTGATAAAAGCGAAGAAACAACCATTAACGAATTGAAGATGAGCCTGTTTTCTAAACAGAACCGGTAAATGATGTAAACAATGGGAAGAGTGTTATCTTGTCGTTTCTCTATAAAGCTTGGTAGCAGTTCAGAAAATGGCAAAACAAGTGATTTTGAAACCTAGAATACCAACTCAACGAAAAGCGAAACAAATGGTTTAAATAACAATTCATTTGTGATGAACCTCTTTCGTTGGCATGATGACGAAGATTCCCGACGCCGAGGATCAATGATTGCATAGACATCCCGCGCTTTCTTAATCTCTGTGTTACTGTTAGTCTCTTGTCAGCCTTTTTCTTTCAGTGTATTTCAAGACAAGTTAATCGACATTTCCTCCGCAGAATAGGATCCTGTCGTTATTTGTTTTAATCTATCTCTTTTATTAGTGCTTGCATTTGTCTTAACGGGAGTTGCTTTTGTCAGACTTGCGATGGTTTTCTTTCTGGAATACATTTTCTTTCTTTTCTGACCCAGTAAATTGTTTTCTTGTCAGTTTCGTTTGAGCTCTTTGCTGCGGTCCCATGTCGAGTTGACGTAACGCTGTTATTTAAACCTTTCGTTGTCGCATGACTTTTAAAATTCACGTCAGTCTCATATAGATTATTGTGAATTGTCTTACCAAGCATAACACTACGATTTCAGGATAGAATCAATAGAGTACATTACTATTTACCGTTTTGCTTTGATGACAAAATGCATACATTGGAGGTTTTAAGTTAAAAAAATACTATAAATTGCTCGCAAACACAAAAATGTGCATCGGCCGGGAATCGAACCCGGGCCGCCCGCGTGGCAGGCGAGCATTCTACCACTGAACCACCGATGCTGACATGTAAAGACACTCGGTCGCCTTGTCTTACAAAATTTACCTTTCCTTAATGTAACATATGTGTTGACCATCCATCAAAATAATGACAGTCGGGCCAAATTATTTCAAGTCAACGTGGCATGCCACACACAATTATCTTTAAAAATATTCACAAAAATCATTGAATGCTGACAGATCTTAGAGTGACCGCATGAGGATTAAAACTAATATTGTTTTTAGAAAGATACACTCAAGCTCAAACGCAAATTGGACGTTAAATTGTCAACAAGGAACAACTGGAAGGTTACTTGGATAATACTTAAAGGAATGATACTAAAACCGAAACGATTTGTATTATATAAAAATGCATATGCTAAGCAATTACGAACAAAATATGATTGGGAAAAGCAGGTTTTGAAAACATTCTTAAGTTTTCGGGGTTCATTTGAATACGCTTTTAAGGTCCCGGTGTCATTTGCGATAGTTCTTTATGTTTTTGGTGGTTATTTAAAAAAGGTTTTCTTGTTCCATTCAGGATATGAAAAGTTTCATTCGTTACCTGGACAGCCTGATTCTGTTCAAATGCATGTATGGCTTTTGTAAAGACCAAAATAAAACTAACAATAATAAAACAAACTTCAAGTTATTTTGCCAAAACCGGTGAATTGTTTTCATAATGCATTAAAAAGCCGGTGAATTGTTTTCATTACGCATTTTATAATGATGGTCATAAATATGTTGCCGATATTGAAAATAGTAATAATGATGGCGACTTCGAGAATGATTATGATGATAATGATGAAAATGATGATGATGACGTTCATGTTGATGCAAAAGTAAATTTGTGCAAAGTTTAAAAATTGGCTTATTTCGGCCTGTGATCTAATACGAGGGCTTCCATTTCCGGAAAATTATCAGTAAGAAGGTAAACCGGACTTTCCCCTAAATCACTTAAGATTTCTATGATATCACAGGATCGCACGGCCAATACTTTGAGACAAAAGTTAGATGAGTATAAGTCACAATCTGAACTGAAACCAGTCGAGCCACCACAAACCACAAGCCACATTTATAGCACAATCTTCAGATAAAGATCATGTGATGCTACCTTGAAATACAGAAAGTATTTCCAAAACATGCAATATGTGGCATCATTGTTTTTGATAAAAGTGAAGAAACAACCATTAACGAATTGAAGATGAGCCTGTTTTCTAAACAGAACCGGTAAATGATGTAAACAATGGGAAGAGTGTTATCTTGTCGTTTCTCTATAAAGCTTGGTAGCAGTTCAGAAAATGGCAAAACAAGTGATTTTGAAACCTAGAATACCAACTCAACGAAAAGCGAAACAAATGGTTTAAATAACAATTCATTTGTGATGAACCTCTTTCGTTGGCATGATGACGAAGATTCCCGACGCCGAGGATCAATGATTGCATAGACATCCCGCGCTTTCTTAATCTCTGTGTTACTGTTAGTCTCTTGTCAGCCTTTTTCTTTCAGTGTATTTCAAGACAAGTTAATCGACATTTCCTCCGCAGAATAGGATCCTGTCGTTATTTGTTTTAATCTATCTCTTTTATTAGTGCTTGCATTTGTCTTAACGGGAGTTGCTTTTGTCAGACTTGCGATGGTTTTCTTTCTGGAATACATTTTCTTTCTTTTCTGACCCGGTGAATTGTTTTCTTGTCAGTTTCGTTTGAAGCTCTTTGCTGCGGTCCCATGTCGAGTTGACGTAACGCTGTTATTTGAACCTTTCGTTGTCGCATGACTTTTAAAATTCACGTCAGTCTCATATAGATTATTGTGAATTGTCTTACCAAGCATAACACTACGATTTCAGGATAGAATCAATAGAGTACATTACTATTTACCGTTTTGCTTTGATGACAAAATGCATACATTGGAGGTTTTAAGTTAAAAAAATACTATAAATTGCTCGCAAACACAAAAATGTGCATCGGCCGGGAATCGAACCCGGGCCGCCCGCGTGGCAGGCGAGCATTCTACCACTGAACCACCGATGCTGACATGTAAAGACACTCGGTCGCCTTGTCTTACAAAATTTACCTTTCCTTAATGTAACATATGTGTTGACCATCCATCAAAATAATGACAGTCGGGCCGAAATATCTCAAGTCAACGTGGCATGCCACACACAATTATCTGTAAGAATATTCACAAAAATCAATGAATGCTGAGAGATCTTAGAGTGACCGAATGAGGATTAAAACTAATATTGTTTTTAGAAATATACACTCAAGCTCAGGCGCAAATTGGACGTTAAATTGTCATCAAGGAACAACTGGAAGGTTACTTGGATAATACTTAAAGGAATGATACCTAAATCAGAAACTATCTGTATTATAATAAAAATGCATATGCTAAGCAATGACGAACAAAATATGATTGGGAAAAGCAGGTTTTGAAAACATTCTTAAGTTTTCGGGGTTCATTTGAATACGCTTTTAAGGTCCCGGTGTCATTTGCGATAGTTCTTTATGTTTTTGGTGGTTATTTAAAAAGGTTTTCTTGTTCCATTCAGGATATGAAAAGTTTCATTCGTTACATGGACAGCCTGATTCTGTTCAAATGCATGTATGGCTTTTGTAAAGACCAAAATAAAACTAACAATAATAAAACATAAACTTCAAGTTATTTTGCCAAAACCGGTGAATTGTTTTCATAATGAATTAAAAAGCCGGTGAATTGTTTTCATTACGCCTTTTATAATGATGGTCATAAATATGTTGCCGATATTGAAAATAGTAATAATGATGGCGACTTCGAGAAAGATTATGATGATAATGATGAAAATGATGATGATGACGTTCATGTTGATGCAAAAGTAAATTTGTGCAAAGTTTAAAAATTGGCTTATTTCGGCCTGTGATCTAATACGAGGGCTTCCATTTCCGGAAAATTATCAGTAAGAAGGTAAACCGGACTTTCCCCTAAATCACTTAAGATTTCTATGATATCACAGGATCGCACGGCCAATACTTTGAGACAAAAGTTAGATGAGTATAAGTCACAATCTGAACTGAAACCAGTCGAGCCACCACAAACCACAAGCCACATTTATAGCACAATTTTCAGATAAAGATCATGTGATGCTACCTTGAAATACAGAAAGTATTTCCAAAACATGCAATATGTGGCATCATTGTTTTTGATAAAAGTGAAGAAACAACCATTAACGAATTGAAGATGAGCCTGTTTTCTAAACAGAACCGGTAAATGATGTAAACAATGGGAAGAGTGTTGATCTTGTCGTTTCTCTTAAAAGCTTGGTAGCAGTTCAGAAAATGGCAAAACAAGTGATTTTGAAACCTAGAATACCAACTTAACGAAAAGCGAAACAAATGGTTTAAATAACAACAATTCATTTGTGATGAACCTCTTTCGTTGGCATGATGACGAAGATTCCCGACGCCGAGGATCAATGATTGCATAGACATCCCGCGCTTTCTTAATCTCTGTGTTACTGTTAGTCTCTTGTCAGCCTTTTTCTTTCAGTGTATTTCAAGACAAGTTAATCGACATTTCCTCCGCAGAATAGGATCCTGTCGTTATTTGTTTTAATCTATCTCTTTTATTAGTGCTTGCATTTGTCTTAACGGGAGTTGCTTTTGTCAGACTTGCGATGGTTTTCTTTCTGGAATACATTTTCTTTCTTTTCTGACCCGGTGAATTGTTTTCTTGTCAGTTTCGTTTGAGCTCTTTGCTGCGGTCCCATGTCGAGTTGACGTAACGCTGTTATTTGAACCTTTCGTTGTCGCATGACTTTTAAAATTCACGTCAGTCTCATATAGATTCTTGTGAATTGTCTTACCAAGTATTACACTGCGATTTCAGGATAGAATCAATAGAGTACATTATTATTTACCTTTTTGCTTTGATGACAAAATGCATACATTGGAGGTTTTAAGTTAAAAGAATACTATACATTGCTCGCAAACACAAAAATGTGCATCGGCCGGGAATCGAACCCGGGCCGCCCGCGTGGCAGGCGAGCATTCTACCACTGAACCACCGATGCTGACATGTAAAGACACTCGGTCGCCTTGTCTTACAAAATTTACCTTTCCTCAATGTAACATATGTGTTGACCATCCATCAAAATAATGACAGTCGGGCCGAAATATCTCAAGTCAACGTGGCATGCCTCACACAATTATCTTTAAGAATAAAAATTCACAAAAATCATTGAATGCTGAGAGATCTTAGAGTGACCGCATGAGGATTAAAACTAATATTGTTTTTAGAAAGATACACTCAAGCTCAAACGCAAATTGGACGTTAAATTGTCAACAAGGAACAACTGGAAGGTTACTTGGATAATACTTAAAGGAATGATACTAAAGCAGAAACGATTTGTATTATATAAAAATGCTTATGCTAAGCAATTACCAACAAATATGATTGGGAAAAGCAGGTTTTGAAAACATTCTTAAGTTTTCGGGGTTCATTTGAATACGCTTTTAAGGTCCCGGTGTCATTTGCGATAGTTCTTTATGTTTTTGGTGGTTATTTAAAAAAGGTTTTCTTGTTCCATTCAGGATATGAAAAGTTTCATTCGTTACCTGGACAGCCTGATTCTGTTCAAATGCATGTATGGCTTTTGTAAAGACCAAAATAAAACTAACAATAATAAAACAAACTTCAAGTTATTTTGCCAAAACCGGTGAATTGTTTTCATAATGCATTAAAAAGCCGGTGAATTGTTTTCATTACGCATTTTATAATGATGGTCATAAATATGTTGCCGATATTGAAAATAGTAATAATGATGGCGACTTCGAGAATGATTATGATGATAATGATGAAAATGATGATGATGACGTTCATGTTGATGCAAAAGTAAATTTGTGCAAAGTTTAAAAATTGGCTTATTTCGGCCTGTGATCTAATACGAGGGCTTCCATTTCCGAAAAAATTATCAGTAAGAAGGTAAACCGGACTTTCCCCTAAATCACTTAAGATTTCTATGATATCACAGGATCGCACGGCCAATACTTTGAGACAAAAGTTAGATGAGTATAAGTCACAATCTGAACTGAAACCAGTCGAGCCACCACAAACCATAAGCCACATTTATAGCATAATCTTCAGATAAAGATCATGTGATGCTACCTTGAAATACAGAAAGTATTTCCAAAACATGCAATATGTGGCATCATTGTTTTTGATAAAAGTGAAGAAACAACCATTAACGAATTGAAGATGAGCCTGTTTTCTAAACAGAACCGGTAAATGATGTAAACAATGGGAAGAGTGTTATCTTGTCGTTTCTCTTAAAGCTTGGTAGCAGTTCAGAAAATGGCAAAACAAGTGATTTTGAAACCTAGAATACCAACTCAACGAAAAGCGAAACAAATGGTTTAAATAACAACAATTCATTTGTGATGAACCTCTTTCGTTGGCATGATGACGAAGATTCCCGACGCCGAGGATCAATGATTGCATAGACATCCCGCGCTTTCTTAATCTCTGTGTTACTGTTAGTCTCTTGTCAGCCTTTTTCTTTCAGTGTATTTCAAGACAAGTTAATCGACATTTCCTCCGCAGAATAGGATCCTGTCGTTATTTGTTTTAATCTATCTCTTTTATTAGTGCTTGCATTTGTCTTAACGGGAGTTGCTTTTGTCAGACTTGCGATGGTTTTCTTTCTGGAATACATTTTCTTTCTTTTCTGACCCGGTGAATTGTTTTCTTGTCAGTTTCGTTTGAAGCTCTTTGCTGCGGTCCCATGTCGAGTTGACGTAACGCTGTTATTTGAACCTTTCGTTGTCGCATGACTTTTAAAATTCACGTCAGTCTCATATAGATTCTTGTGAATTGTCTTACCAAGTATTACACTGCGATTTCAGGATAGAATCAATAGAGTACATTACTATTTACCTTTTTGCTTTGATGACAAAATGCATACATTGGAGGTTTTAAGTTAAAAGAATACTATACATTGCTCGCAAACACAAAAATGTGCATCGGCCGGGAATCGAACCCGGGCCGCCCGCGTGGCAGGCGAGCATTCTACCACTGAACCACCGATGCTGACATGTAAAGTCACTCGGTCGCCTTGTCTTACAAAATTTACCTTTCCTCAATGTAACATATGTGTTGACCATCCATCAAAATAATGACAGTCGGGCCGAAATATCTTAAGTCAACGTGGCATGCCTCACACAATTATCTATAAGAATAAAAATTCACAAAAATCATTGAATGCTGAGAGATCTTAGAGTGACCGCATGAGGATTAAAACTAATATTGTTTTTAGAAAGATATACTCAATCTCAAACGCAAATTGGACGTTAAATTGTCAACAAGGAACAACTGGAAGGTTACTTGGATAATACTTAAAGGAATGATACCTAAAATCAGAAACGATCTGTATTATATAAAAATGCATTATGCTAAGCAATTAACGAACAAAATATGATTGGGAAAAGCAGGTTTTGAAAACATTCTTAAGTTTTCGGGGTTCATTTGAATACGCTTTTAAGGTCCCGGTGTCATTTGCGATAGTTCTTTATGTTTTTGGTGGTTATTTAAAAAGGTTTTCTTGTTCCATTCAGGATATGAAAAGTTTCATTCGTTACCTGGACAGCCTGATTCTGTTCAAATGCATGTATGGCTTTTGTAAAGACCAAAATAAAACTAACAATAATAAAACATAAACTTCAAGTTATTTTGCCAAAACCGGTGAATTGTTTTCATAATGCATTAAAAAGCCGGTGAATTGTTTTCATTACGCATTTTATAATGATGGTCATAAATATGTTGCCGATATTGAAAATAGTAATAATGATGGCGACTTCGAGAATGATTATGATGATAATGATGAAAATGATGATGATGACGTTCATGTTGATGCAAAAGTAAATTTGTGCAAAGTTTAAAAATTGGCTTATTTCGGCCTGTGATCTAATACGAGGGCTTCCATTTCCGGAAAATTATCAGTAAGAAGGTAAACCGGACTTTCCCCTAAATCACTTAAGATTTCTATGATATCACAGGATCGCACGGCCAATACTTTGAGACAAAAGTTAGATGAGTATAAGTCACAATCTGAACTGAAACCAGTCGAGCCACCACAAACCACAAGCCACATTTATAGCACAATCTTCAGATAAAGATCATGTGATGCTACCTTGAAATACAGAAAGTATTTCCAAAACATGCAATATGTGGCATCATTGTTTTTGATAAAAGTAAAGAAACAACCATTAACGAATTGAAGATGAGCCTGTTTTCTAAACAGAACCGGTAAATGATGTAAACAATGGGAAGAGTGTTATCTTGTCGTTTCTCTATAAAGCTTGGTAGCAGTTCAGAAAATGGCAAAACAAGTGATTTTGAAACCTAGAATACCAACTCAACGAAAAGCGAAACAAATGGTTTAAATAACAATTCATTTGTGATGAACCTCTTTCGTTGGCATGATGACGAAGATTCCCGACGCCGAGGATCAATGATTGCATAGACATCCCGCGCTTTCTTAATCTCTGTGTTACTGTTAGTCTCTTGTCATTCTTTTTCTTTCAGTGTATTTCAAGACAAGTTAATCGACATTTTCCTCCGCAGAATAGGATCCTGTCGTTATTTGTTTTAATCTATCTCTTTTATTAGTGCTTGCATTTGTCTTAACGGGAGTTGCTTTTGTCAGACTTGCGATGGTTTTCTTTCTGGAATACATTTTCTTTCTTTTCTGACCCGGTGAATTGTTTTCTTGTCAGTTTCGTTTGAGCTCTTTGCTGCGGTCCCATGTCGAGTTGACGTAACGCTGTTATTTGAACCTTTCGTTGTCGCATGACTTTTAAAATTCACGTCAGTCTCATATAGATTCTTGTGAATTGTCTTACCAAGTATTACACTGCGATTTCAGGATAGAATCAATAGAGTACATTACTATTTACCTTTTTGCTTTGATGACAAAATGCATACATTGGAGGTTTTAAGTTAAAAGAATACTATAAATTGCTCGCAAACACAAAAATGTGCATCGGCCGGGAATCGAACCCGGGCCGCCCGCGTGGCAGGCGAGCATTCTACCACTGAACCACCGATGCTGACATGTAAAGACACTCGGTCGCCTTGTCTTACAAAATTTACCTTTCCTCAATGTAACATATGTGTTGACCATCCATCAAAATAATGACAGTCGGGCCGAAATATCTCAAGTCAACGTGGCATGCCACACACAATTATCTTTAAGAATAAAAATTCACAAAAATCATTGAATGCTGAGAGATCTTAGAGTGACCGCATGAGGATTAAAACTAATATTGTTTTTAGAAAGATACACTCAAGCTCAAACGCAAATTGGACGTTAAATTGTCAACAAGGAACAACTGGAAGGTTACTTGGATAATACTTAAAGGAAAGATACCAAAATCGAAACGATTGTATTATATAAAAAATGCTTATGCTAAGCATTACCAACAAAATATGATTGGGAAAAGCAGGTTTTAAAAACATTCTTAAGTTTTCGGGGTTCATTTGAATACGCTTTTAAGGTCCCGGTGTCATTTGCGATAGTTCTTTATGTTTTTGGTGGTTATTTAAAAAGGTTTTCTTGTTCCATTCAGGATATGAAAAGTTTCATTCGTTACCTGGACAGCCTGATTCTGTTCAAATGCATGTATGGCTTTTGTAAAGACCAAAATAAAACTAACAATAATAAAACATAAACTTCAAGTTATTTTGCCAAAACCGGTGAATTGTTTTCATAATGCATTAAAAAGCCGGTGAATTGTTTTCATTACGCATTTTATAATGATGGTCATAAACATGTTGCCGATATTGAAAATAGTAATAATGATGGCGACTTCGAGAATGATTATGATGATAATGCTGAAAATGATGATGATGACGTTTATGTTGGTTCAAAAGTAAATTTGTGCAAAGTTTAAAAATTGGCTTATTTCGGCCTGTGATCTAATACGAGGGCTTCCATTTCCGGAAAATTATCAGTTAGAAGGTAAACGGGACTTTCCCCTAAATCACTTAAGATTTCTATGATATCACAGGATCGCACGGCCAATACTTTGAGACAAAAGGTAGATGAGTATAAGTCACAATCTGAACTGAAACAAGTCGAGCCACCACAAACCACAAGCCACATTCAAAGCACAATCTTCAGATAAAGATCATGTGATGCTACCATGAAATACAGAAAGTATTTCCAAAACATGCAATATGTGGCATCATTGTTTTTTATAATAGTGAAGACACAACCATTAACGAATTGAAAATGAGCCTGTTTTCTAACAGAACCGGTAAATGATGTAAACAATGGGAAGAGTGTAATCTTGTCGTTTCTCTTAAAAGCTTGGTAGCAGTTCAGAAAATGGCAAAACAAATGATTTTGAAACCTAGAATACCAACTCAACGAAAAGCGAAACAAATGGTTTAAATAACAACAATTCATTTGTGATGAACCTCTTTCGTTGGCATGATGACGAAGATTCCCGACGCCGAGGAATCAATGATTGCATAGACATCCCGCGCTTTCTTAATCTCTGTGTTACTGTTAGTCTCTTGTCATTCTTTTTCTTTCAGTGTATTTCAAGACAAGTTAATCGACATTTCCTCCGCAGAAAAGGATCCTGTCGTTATTTGTTTTAATCTATCTCTTTTATTAGTGCTTGCATTTGTCTTAACGGAAGTTGCTTTTGTCAGACTTGCGCTGGTTTTCTTTTGGAATACATTTTCTTTCTTTTCTGACCCGGTGAATTGTTTTCTTGTCAGTTTCGTTTGAGCTCTTTGCTTTGGTCTCATGTCGAGTTGACGTAACGCTGTTATTTGAACCTTTCGTTGTCGCATGACTTTTAAAATTCACGTCAGTCTCATATAGATTCTTGTGAATTGTCTTACCAAGTATTACACTGCGATTTCAGAATCGCATAGAGTACATTACTATTTACCTTTTTGCTTTGATGACAAAATGCATACATTGGAGGTTTTAAGTTAAAAGAATACTATACATTGCTCGCAAACACAAAAATGTGCATCGGCCGGGAATCGAACCCGGGCCGCCCGCGTGGCAGGCGAGCATTCTACCACTGAACCACCGATGCTGACATGTAAAGACACTCGGTCGCCTTGTCTTACAAAATTTACCTTTCCTCAATGTAACATATGTGTTGACCATCCATCAAAATAATGACAGTCGGGCCGAAATATCTGAAGTCAACGTGGCATGCCACACACAATTATCTTTAAGAATATTCACAAAAATCATTGAATGCTGAGAGATCTTAGAGTGACCGCATGAGGATTAAAACTAATATTGTTTTTAGAAAGATACACTCAAGCTCAGGCGCAAATTGGACGTTAAATTGTCAACAAGGAACAACTGGAAGGTTACTTGGATAATACTTAAAGGAAAGATACCAAAATCGAAACGATTTGTATTATATAAAAATGCATATGCTAAGCAATAACGAACAAAATGTGATTGGGAAAAGCAGGTTTTGAAAACATTCTTAAGTTTTCGGGGTTCATTTGAATACGCTTTTAAGGTCCCGGTGTCATTTGCGATAGTTCTTTATGTTTTTGGTGGTTATTTAAAAAGGTTTTCTTATTCCATCGGGATATGGAAAGTTTTATTCGTAACATGGCTAGCCTGATTCTGTTCAAATGCATGCATGGCTTTTGTAAAGACCAAAATAAAACTAACAATAATAAAACATAAACTTCAAGTTATTTTGCCAAAACCGATTAATTGTATTCATAATACATTAAAAAGCCGGTGAATTGTTTTCATTGCGCATTTTATATTGATGGTCATAAATATGTTGCCGATATTGAAAATAGTAATAACGATGGCGACTTCGAGAATGATTATGATGATAATGATGAAAATGATGATGATGACGTTCATGTTGATGCAAAAGTAAATTTGTGCAAAGTTTAAAAATTGGCTTATTTGGGCCTGTGATCTAATACAAGGGCTTCCATTTCCGGAAAATTATCAGTTAGAAGGTAAACGGAAAGTCAAACTCCATTTACGTTCAGGCTGCTGCTTATGACTTAGTTTATAAGGTTCATATATATATTTTTGAAACCGATCGTTGTTGTTATGCATAGATTTCATGCAAAATGTATAATTTCGTAACCCGCGAAGGGCAAACAAAAGCAATGGGGATCGGCCGGCAATCGAATCCGGGCCGCCCGCGTGGCAGGCGAGCATTCTACCACTGAACCACCGATGCAGACATTTGATGTCATATTCAACCTGTCATTTGTTACAAAACTATATTTCTTGCTACTTTCTTCCTTTTGTCATTGTAAAGCTCATCCATCAAAATAATGACAGTCGCACTGGGATGCCGCAGGCCAATTTGACGTGCCTACATACACTCAAGAAAAGTCAGAGATTTCTAAAAGATATAGACGTGACTCCATTAGGGTTGGAAAAAATATTTTAAATCTATGCACAGCTACTTTTCCCCAAATCACTTGAGATTTTTATGATATCACAGGATCGCACGGCCAATGCTTTGAGACAAAAGCTAGATGAGTATAAGTCAAAATCTGAACTGAAACCAGTCGAGCCACCACAAGCGACAAGGTGAGGACACAATCATTAACGAAGTAATGAATTCAAGATGAGCCTGTTTTCTAAACGGAACGGGTAAATGATGTAAACAATGGGAAGAGTGTTATCTTGTCGTTTCTCTTAAAAGCTTGTAAGCAGTTTTGAAAATGGCAAAACAAATGATTTTGAAACCTAGAATACGAACTCAGCGAAAAGCGAAAGAAATAGTTTAAATAACAACAATTCATTTGTGATGAACCTCTATCGTTGGCATGATGACGAAGATTCCCAACGCCGAGGATCAATTATCGCATAGACATCCCGCGATTTCTTAATGTCTGTGTTAGTGTCTAGTCATTCTTTTTCTTTCAGTGTATTGCAAGAAAAGTCGTTCGGCATTTTCCTTAGCAGAATAGGATCCTGTCGTTACTTGTTTAATTTGTCTCTTTTATTAGTGCTTGCATTTGTCTTAACGTTCGTTGCTGTTTACAGACTCGCGATTCTTTTCTTTCTGGCCCGGCGAATTGTTTTCTTGTCAGTTTCATTTGAACTGTATCCTGCGGTCCCATTTCGAGTTGAGGTAACGCTGTCATTGAAACTTTCGTTGTCGCATTATTTTTCAAAATTCACATCACTCTCATTTAGATTCTTGTGAATTGTCTGACCAAGTATTACACTGCGATTTAAGGATAGAATTAACAGAGTATATTACTATTTGCCTTTTTGCTTTGATGTCAAAATGCATAGATTGGAGGTTTTTAAGTTAAAAGAATATGATAAATTGGTCGCAAACACAAAAATGTGCATCGGCCGGGAATCGAACCCGGGCCGCCCGCGTGGCAGGCGAGCATTCTACCACTGAACCACCGATGCTGACATGTGGAGACGCTCTGTCACCTTATCTTACAAAATTGACGTTTCGTCAATGTAGCGTGTGTGTTGCCTATCCATCAACGAAATGACAGTCGGGCTAAAATATCTCAAGTCAACGTGGCATGCCACACACAATTATCTTAAAGAATATTCACAAAATCATTGAATGCTGAGATATCTAAGGGTGACTGCATGATGATTGAAAGTAATATTGTTTTTAGAAAGATGCACTTCTCTACAAGGGCCACCTCTACCTTAAGACCACAAAGTAAAGAATAACGCACACATAAACTGCTTAGTTTAACAAAAACGAACCTTAATCCAACGCCGCCCTTCCCACCCCATCCACCACAACACGGGCAGTCATTGGGTGTTAATGAAACTCAAACTCAAATTGGACGTCACATTGTCAAGCAAGGACCTTACAACAGGAAGGTTACTTCGCCAATACTTAAATACTTAATGGATAGTTACCAAAGTCGAAACTTGATCTGTATTATATAAAAATGCATATACTAAACAATAACCAAGAAGAGATGTTTTGGAAAAAAAGGTATGGCAATTGAATACGTTCTTAAGTTTCATCGGTTTATTTGAAAACGCCTTTGAGTTCCCGGTGTCATTTGCAATAAATCTTCATGCTCTCGTGGGCTATTTTAAAAGATTTTCTAGTTCCATGGTATGAAAAAGTTTCATTCGTTTTATGGATAGCCACATGCAAAGCACAATCGGCAGATAAAGATCAAGTGATGCTACTATGAAATACAAAAGTATTTCCAAAACATGCTAGATCTGACATTGTTTTTTATAAAACTGGAGACACCGCCAATAACAAACTCAAGATAAGCCTGCTTTTTAAAGCGAGTCGGTAAATGAAGTAAACAATGGGAAGAGTGTTGATCTTGTCGTTTCTCTTAATAGCTTGTTAGCAGTTCAGAAAATGACAAATCAAATTATTTTGAAACCTAGAAGAAAACGGACTCCACGAAAAGTGAAACAAATAGTTAAAATAACAACAATTCATGTGTGATGAACCTCTTTCGTTGACATGATGACGAAAATTCGCGACGTTTAATTAATTAATTATCGCACTGACAGCTGGAGCTTAATCTCTGTGTTACTGTTAGTCTCTTGTCATTCTTTTTCTTTCAGTGTATAGTAAGACAAGTTGTTCGACATATTTTTCCTCCGCAGAGTAGGATCCTGTAGTTATTTGCTTTAATCTGTCTCTATAATTAGTACTTGCATGTGTCTTAACGTTCGTTGCTGTTGTCAGACTGGCGATGGTTTTCTTTCTGGAATATATTTTGTTTCTTTTTCTGATCCAGCGAATTGTTTTCTTCCCAGTTTCGTTTGAACTGTTTGCTGCGGTCCCATTTCGAGTTGATGCAACGTTGTCATTTGAACTTTTCGTTGTCGCATTACTTTTCATAATTCACGTCACCCTCATTCAGA
This sequence comes from Sinonovacula constricta, assembly GCA_007844125.1. NCBI lineage: Eukaryota > Metazoa > Mollusca > Bivalvia > Cardiida > Solecurtidae > Sinonovacula > Sinonovacula constricta. The sequence goes on along the minus strand of CM017565.1, from coordinate 37,620,720 downwards.
TTCTTGTCTGATTTTTCTTTTTGAAGAACAATATAATCAATAGAATTTATGACTATTTGCCTTTTTTGCTTTGATGTCAAAATACATAGATTGGACGTTTTACGTTAAAAGAATACTATAAATTGGTTGCAAACACCAAAATGTGCATCGGCCGGGAATCGAACCCGGGCCGCCCGCGTGGCAGGCGAGCATTCTACCACTGAACCACCGATGCTGACATGTGGAGACGCTCTGTCACCTTATCTTACAAAATTGACGTTTCGTCAATGTAGCGTTTGTGTTGCCTATCCATCAACGAAATGACAGTCGGGCTAAAATATCTCAAGTCAACGTGGCATGCCACACACAATTATCTTAAAGAATATTCACAAAATCATTGAATGCTGAGATATCTAAGGGTGACTGCATGATGATTGAAAGTAATATTGTTTTTAGAAAGATGCACTTCTCTACAAGGGCCACCTCTACCTTAAGACCACAAAGTAAAGAATAACGCACACATAAACTGCTTAGTTTAACAAAAACGAACCTTAATCCAACGCCGCCCTTCCCACCCCATCCACCACAACACGGGCAGTCATTGGGTGTTAATGAAACTCAAACTCAAATTGGACGTCACATTGTCAAGCAAGGACCTTACAACAGGAAGGTTACTTCGCCAATACTTAAATACTTAATGGATAGTTACCAAAGTCGAAACTTGATCTGTATTATATAAAAATGCATATACTAAACAATAACCAAGAAGAGATGTTTTGGAAAAAAAGGTATGGCAATTGAATACGTTCTTAAGTTTCATCGGTTTATTTGAAAACGCCTTTGAGTTCCCGGTGTCATTTGCAATAAATCTTCATGCTCTCGTGGGCTATTTTAAAAGATTTTCTAGTTCCATGGTATGAAAAAGTTTCATTCGTTTTATGGATAGCCACATGCAAAGCACAATCGGCAGATAAAGATCAAGTGATGCTACTATGAAATACAAAAGTATTTCCAAAACATGCTAGATCTGACATTGTTTTTTATAAAACTGGAGACACCGCCAATAACAAACTCAAGATAAGCCTGCTTTTTAAAGCGAGTCGGTAAATGAAGTAAACAATGGGAAGAGTGTTGATCTTGTCGTTTCTCTTAATAGCTTGTTAGCAGTTCAGAAAATGACAAATCAAATTATTTTGAAACCTAGAAGAAAACGGACTCCACGAAAAGTGAAACAAATAGTTAAAATAACAACAATTCATGTGTGATGAACCTCTTTCGTTGACATGATGACGAAAATTCGCGACGTTTAATTAATTAATTATCGCACTGACAGCTGGAGCTTAATCTCTGTGTTACTGTTAGTCTCTTGTCATTCTTTTTCTTTCAGTGTATAGTAAGACAAGTTGTTCGACATATTTTTCCTCCGCAGAGTAGGATCCTGTAGTTATTTGCTTTAATCTGTCTCTATAATTAGTACTTGCATGTGTCTTAACGTTCGTTGCTGTTGTCAGACTGGCGATGGTTTTCTTTCTGGAATATATTTTGTTTCTTTTTCTGATCCAGCGAATTGTTTTCTTCCCAGTTTCGTTTGAACTGTTTGCTGCGGTCCCATTTCGAGTTGATGCAACGTTGTCATTTGAACTTTTCGTTGTCGCATTACTTTTCATAATTCACGTCACCCTCATTCAGATTCTTGTCTGATTTTTCTTTTTGAAGAACAATATAATCAATAGAATTTATGACTATTTGCCTTTTTTGCTTTGATGTCAAAATACATAGATTGGACGTTTTACGTTAAAAGAATACTATAAATTGGTTGCAAACACCAAAATGTGCATCGGCCGGGAATCGAACCCGGGCCGCCCGCGTGGCAGGCGAGCATTGTACCACTGAACCACCGATGCTGACATGTAAAGACTCCTGGCCGCCTTATCTTACAAAATTTATCTTTCCTCAATGTACCACTTGTGCTGCCTATCCATCAAAATAATGACAGTCGCGCTCAAGTCCCCAAAGGTCAACATGGCAAGCCACACACAATTATATCTAAGAATATACAAAAAAAATATTGAATGCTGAGATATGGAAGGGTAAACCCATGCGCATTGAAACTAATATTGTATTAGAAGGATGCATTCCTCTGCACGGACCACCTCTCTATAGGCCACCAACCAAAGCGTAACGCACACATAAACTACCCACGAAAACGAACCTTCAACATGGGACCCTGTAACTAGAAGATTACTTCGCCAACAGTAAATGGATAGTTACCAAGATAGAAACTTGATTAGTATTTTATAAAAATGCATATACTAAATAATTACCCACCAGAGATGTTTTGGAATAAACAACAGGTATGGCAATTAAAACGTTCTTTAGTTTCAGCGGTTCATTTGAAAACGCTTTTGAGTTCCTGGTGTCATTTGCAATAAATCTTTAAGCTCTCGTGGGCGCTATATCAGTAAAAAGATTTTTAGTTGCAGTGTATGAAAAGTTCCATTCGTTACACGGAGAGCACGAACCTGTTCAAGTACATTCATGGCTTTTGTAAAAACCAAAATAAAACTAACAACAATGAAACATAACCTTCTAGTTATTTTGCCTAAACAGATGAATTGTTTTCACAACACATTAAAAGGTTGGCGCATTGTTTTCATAATGCACTAACTTTTATAAAGATGAATATAAATATGCTGCAGATATTGAAAATAACGATAATGATAGCGACGACGGGAACGATTATGGTGTTAATAATGAAAATGATGATGAAAAATAAATTTTATGCAAAATATTAAAATCGGATTGTTTCGGCCTGTGTTCAAATACAAGGCCAACCATTTTCGTAAAAATTGTCAGTAAGAAAGCAACCAGAACTCCATAAACGTTCAGGCTTTTATAATTTAGTTTAGTAAGATTCAAAATTATTATTTTGTATTCTTATCTTTGTTGTAGCATATGTTTGATGCAAAATACACTATTTCTTAACCCGCGACGGACAAACAAATGTAATGTGCGGCCGGAAATCGAACATTGGCCGAATGCGTGGTAGGCGAGCTATCTACGACAGAACCACCGATGCAGATACGGCCGCCTTATCTTAAAAAAATACCTTTGCTCAATGTAGCATATGTGCTGCTTAATGGTAAATGCGGCATGCCATTTACTATAACATATATTGAATATTGATAACAATCATTAAATCATTAAATGCTGAGATATTTCGGGGTAATATGTGATAATTGGAAATTAGTTTATTCCAAGAAAGATCATAACCTTCCCTGTTAGGACTACCTCCCTTTATAGACCACAATCACATGCCCAGGTAGCGTTGTAATCACATGCCCAGTTGTAATCACATGCCCAGGTAGCTTTGTAATCACATGCCCAGGTAGCGTAGTAGTAGCGTTGTAATCACATGCCCAGGTAGCGTTGTAATCACATGCCCAGGTAGCGTTGTAATCACATGCCCAGGTAGCGTTGTAGTAGCGTTGTACTCACATGCCCAGGTAGCGATGTAATCACGTGCCCAGGTAGCGTTGTAATCACATGCCCAGGTAGCGTTGTAATCACATGCCCAGGTAGCGTTGTAATCACATGCCCAGGTAGCGTTGTAATCACATGCCCAGTTAGTTGTAATCACATGCCCAGGTAGCGTTGTAATCACATGCCCAGGTAGTTGTAATCACATGCCCAGGTAGCGTTGTAATCACATGCCCAGGTAGTTGTAATCACATACCCAGGTAGCGTTGTAATCACATGCCCAGGTAGCGTTGTAATCACATGCCCAGGTAGCGTTGTTCAAGCATTGCATTCATTTGTTCTCGTTTCTCCTATTGAAACGTAGATGTCCCCTATGCAGACCTCGTGTCATCATTAGATCTTACTCTCGTAAAGCAAATGTGGTCTTCGTGTATTAAAGATGATATCGGACAGTTTACCTAAATCAACTACATATAACAATATCCTATCCCAGATTAGGGATTGATCATAACTTCTTCGTTAACTCTTAATCAAGTTTAAATAAGAACAGCTTCAAACACTTCTCATTATAAAATAACTCACTTTAAATGTTCATTCTTTCCAAATCTATAAATAAGCACGATGGCATTTTCTGCTAAAAACAAATACCGACGTCAGAGTGTATAACCCGGATGATGATATAATAGGGTCTAAAATGTAAGTGGTCATGCGGATTTCTTAGTTTAAAAATAGCTGACTGTGCAGCCTGGCTCAGATTGTAAATACACGTTTGTGATGACGAGGGGAATGTTATGCTTCACTATTAACATAGATGTAGGAATCAATAAACAGCATTTCATGACATCTTCGTTTAACAATGCTTTATTTTGGTTGTTTAAGATTCGAAACTGGTTTCCACTGTTGGATACAATCTTCAAAGTAGAATGTTTAGGATGATTTTTTGTCTCATTACCGTTGTTATATTATGATTATAAGAGTAGCTTTCTCTGTACCTTATACTGAAGGTTTCAGCATGATATATCCATATTGGGAGACACAATAGGCAGCACAGACATTGGGTTAATCCATTTATTCTTACTAACGTCAAATACGGGAAATGTTATACAATAACTAGGTACACAATATTACTTAATACAGACAAATGTTTCTAAAATGTTCCTAATGCCATACATTTAATCAAAACACGACTCTTACTCGAAATTTCGGCCATACGGCTTTCTTCAAGTGAAATTTGCAAAGCATTCTCTCGGTTTTTATGCTTCCGTTCATGCAAACGCACTATAAAATGTTATAGAATGGCCAGGATAAAAAGTCGGTTCGTATCCGCCATTTACTGTCTTTATTTTGATGGATAGACAGTACATGTTGCACCATGACAAAGAAGAGGGAAAAGCAAGACAGTCGATATTACATCGTATTTCTGCGTATGTGGTTCAGTAGTTATATACCTGTATAACTGTCACTTTGGAATCGCCATGTGTGCCACTTTCTTCGTCGGTCCGTCCGTTCGTTGATGTATCATGATTATCATCATTATCAGCAGCAGCAGCTGCTGCAACAGAAACACAATCACCATCATCATCAAAGCATATCCGTTAATGTTATTTTTATGTGTTTTTAAATGTTTTAATAAGTTTTAATAATAATTGAATAATTCTTTAGTATATATATATATATATATATATATATATATATATATATATATATATATATATATATATATATATATATATATATATATATATATATATATATATATATATATATATATATATATATGTATTTATGTGTGTGTGTGTGTGTGTGTATATATATATATATATATATATATATGTATATATATATATGTGTGTGTGTGTGTGTGTGTGCGTGTGTGTGTGTATGTATGTATATATGTATATATGCGTCGTACGAGTATAACTAACACTATGGATAAACAAACGCGTTATAGTGCTGATCAACTTGGCTACCAGTATCTCAATGCGACTGTCATCACTTGATGGATGGTAATGCAAACCCAGAATATGGAAAGACATTTGTTTGATAATCAAGGTCCATCATAAAATGCATAATGTCAGCATCGGTGGTACAGTGGTATAATGCTCGCCTGCCACGCGGGCGGCCCTGGTTCGATTCCCGGCCGATGCATGAATTTTTATACCTTGTGAAACAGCATGGTGGATAAACTGCCAAGTTCATTTTATCTATGTAAATTTAAGCTGTTAAGTCAAGTGGATGGGCGTAAAATCGGTACCCATGTTAGACATACACAAGTCGTTGGGAAATGGCAGAACTCCCTTGCTTGCTTTAATTTCGTAGTTTTCGATCACATGGTTTTGAGAAAACGAATCTTGTTATTGATTTTGATATATTGTTGTTGTTTTTTTTTTTAAATCGTAGCGGCCAATGGCCAGTATAGCAACGTCATTGTAAGTTAGTGGAGCCAGACCACAGACAAAATAATGCAGACCAGGTCAGTTAAACAGGGTCTAGCCTACGCGGTGTGCTGCTTAGCAGTTAGAAGAAAAGTTACAAGTGTGCGACTCTACTATTAACCAAGTGCGTCCCCCGATTATGATAGTTTTAAAAAGGTCATTGCCAGTCATCAGAACGCACCAATATGTGATTTAGGACCTACAGACAACTTCGTAGTAAACCGGTTTGGAATGCTGACCAAAGCTGTGCATTAATATATGGTGTTTTTGTTGTTGTTGTTGTTGTTGTTGTTTATGATACGTGACATTCCCGATGTAGCCTTACAAAAGATCATTTAGTACGTCTCATTCCATATAAAAGTTACAGAATTCCGCCAAATAATACCAGAGCTTCAGTTTTGTTTTCAGTGTTGCTACTGTCTCTGACTTCTATTTAATTTTATTCTAAGTTTCATTAAGAAGGAATTAAGTTAGTCATTCTTTGGTTTCAATGTTTATACATTTAGGATCAAATAATTAAATAATTATAAATTGCATACACGTTTATTTGGATACTATTTGTTTTTAGTTTTAAATTTTGGAACATTTATAAAGTAATTAGAATGATGTTTCTATTCTTGTTGATGTTGTTATTGTTGTTTTAATTTTATTTCACTTTCCGCATACTATTATTAATGTCGGCTGCTCTGATATTTCTGCTACATCGGGTTATTGCTTGTTGCCTGCCAGCTGTATTTTTTATGGCGCAGGGGAAGTAACTCTACCGATTTGGCGTCTCTGTCATTGTTTGGATAATTTATTTATTCTTACAAGCAAATCTATATAATTGATTAAAAAAACATGGGAAAGAAACACAAGAAACATAAAACAAAGGGCTATGATGATGAATATACAGGTATTAAGTGATATATTAAGGCGAATTTGTGTTGACTTTGTTTGAAACCGATTTTGAATCGAAGTGTAATAATATTCGGACAGGTGTTATAAGTTTTATTCTTGAAAGAAAGAACATATTAGTTTATGGTTAATCATGCAGCAATTGTCACTTTACCAAAATTTTACTTTCTCTTGTATCTGCTGATATTTCCATTTGTTGCGTTAGTGCCCAGTGGTTGATATGTTCAAACAATCGAGAAATGCTTGTATGTTGCAGTTAGAGCAGAACATAAATAATAAGGCAGAGTTCAATGCCTAAAAGGATGAATTTTAAGCTTTCCAGGGTGAATATTACTTACTGGTAGGGAGAAAAAGTCTACAAAGTCTTGTACGGGCCACATATTGATTTTCCTATCATATAAGGCTGGGTCAAATACTAATGTTGTTGAATAACCCAGGCATAATTAAGCCTAATCTATTTTTCTCTTTTACTAGAATTATTTAACAATTATGAAAATTTCAAGTTCTATAATTAGTAACTATCATAAAGATATAAACCATTTAACATATTATTTGTAATTTTTAGTATTGACTTGGACATTAATACAAATGACAGTATTTGTTGGAAAAAAGATAATGGGGTGATTTTGTATTAGACATTTAATGTAAGGATTTTTGTACATTACTCACTTGTTGATTATTTATATATTAATAGTATTTATCTATATGTTTGTAGAAGAAGGTGAGAAAGGTCCATTAAAGTTGGTCCTGAAAGTTGGTGGCTCAGATGCAGCATCTGACATGTCGTTCAGTCAATCTCCATATGATGAGAAAAGACACAAACACAAGAAAAAGAAGAAGAAGAAGTCTGGGGACAAAGACAAGGATAGAAGCAGATATGCTGAAGTAAGCCTCGCTTAGAGTTATTGTTAGGTGTTGTATTTTTCAGTTAGAATGTTTTACTTGTTCATTGCCTGTGTACTTTTCAATGTTTGTATAGTTGGTTTTTTATTTTTGCTAAAAAAAAAAAGCATTGTTATGTTAAAGATGATGATGTTGATTATGATAATGATCAATTGATAAAATTGATAAAGGTGGTGATAATGATGGTGGTGTGAGAAATTTAATCATGAGCATTTAAAAACAATAAATACATAATAATAAAATATACATTATATCAACGTGGAATAGTTATGCATGAAATACATATAACAGAGTGATGATGTGTGGGATTGTTATGCATGAAATACTTAACATAAACTAATGGTGTGTGATAGTTATACATAAAATACATTATACAGACGGGTGATTTTAGATTATAATGCATGAAATTAATTACACTTAATAATGGCCTCAATATACACAAATTCATAAAATATATCATATAGAATGATGGTGTGAGACCTGAAGCAAGGGAGATACAGGATGAGGAGGAGGATATGTCACAGAGTCAGGAAGAGGAGGAAGAGGAGGACGTATACGAGCCAGCCATAAAGAAGCGACGTCACCTGGACTTTGACGAAGAAAGTAACTCAAGCCAGGATGTTCAGCCACTACGATCAGTTGAGGGGAAAGATGATGAACGAGGCATCCTGAAGGAGAGCCTGCTCTACATTCATAAGAATCTACAAAGGTGACTGATTTCAGTTAAGAACTAATAACAAACTTGCCTGTAACATGTTTATGCATCTTTGATTTCTAACTGAACTTTTTCAAGACAAATCAAAGGTTTAGAATTTTAGATTGTTTAATATTTTCTACAAATAAGCCCTGTTTTGGTTTTGCGGCCGCTGTTTTCCAATTCAGGTAAATTCTAATAATTGATTATGCAGTCTTGTTAATTGTTGAGTTAAGCATCCAACCAACAGTCTTTCACTTATTCATAGATGGTGTGTATGAGATGTAGATATATTGATTCCTTATCTGTGAATAGCATGATCAGAACACCTAACATGATACCACATCCATTATTCTATTATTTTAGTCATATAATGGTATGAGGTGCATGGTCGTCTGTCTGTCCATTAGTTGTTTCTTTGTCACAGGATAACTGAAAGACTAATTGTTCATGGGATAATAAACTTAGTAAACATGCTTTAAAACTTTGGGAGTGAGTTGAGTCTTTTTTTAGCTGGGTTAGGCTTAAACCTCATTCCTGTACTGCTGCATGAATGCCAGCCCCTAGAAAAAAAATACAGATGCCATGAGGGGGAATCTTTCAACTAACTGAAGTATGCTTCATGTTTTGGACTGTTTTCAGGAAGGATGTGAATGGGTTCTTTGCCTACCCTGTGAATGATGTGATTGCCCCTGGGTACTCTACCATCATCAAGGAACCAATGGACTTTAGCACAATGCTTGCCAACATTGAGAATGATCAATATGACTCCATTTTAGATTATAAGGTAACTACATTCTTTTAAACATGAAAGCCTTTACAAAGTAAATCCAGGAAATGTTTTGGCCTCAGCAAGAGTGAAAAACAAATACCATTACCATGACAAATTAGCTAAAAAGTAAACTCCCTAGCACAGTTGTCATGTGTCATTTATGTAAACAGGAACAATGGACATTGTTTGTGATAACAATTCTAAGCCGAATTTACACAACACTTTTACATACAACCTTTTAGGAGCAACATAGCACTATCTCAATAAAACCAAAGAAACTTTGCTGACTCATTATAGTAGGAAATGCATTTAGACCTACTTATTTTAATGGTAAAGTTTATTGTCCTGTTGAAAGATCAACATAAAGTATGTTTCCTTTTACTAACTTTATTATGTCAGTCTGTTTCACACAATGGTAGAATTGCTGACTTGTAACTACTAAGCCTACCTCAGCATTGGTTAGAGCCTCGTTCCGAATGAGAACTTCCACAAAAGAAGGTATTCACCTGACCTTCAATGTGCCGGTTGTTCTGCCCAGACATTTTCCTGGGGTTTACAAATTAAACTAATGCACTTGCTTCATATGTTAAGTCTGCAAACTAAACCAAAGCACTCATATTATATGTTAAGACATAATGTTATTATAAAACATATAAAATGACCTTTTTTAATGGTTAGAAATAAATATAACCAAAGCAATTTAGTATTTAGTTTACAAGCAAAATTGTTAAAACAAAGTGCTTTATGTATAAAAAAATGCCAGAAAGTGTAGCTATTTTATATTTACCTACCTCTTTAAGTACATTGTTTATTTTGGTAAACTTTTGTTATTTATTTTTAGCTCACCTGAGCACAATGTGCTCAAGGGGAGCTTTTGTGATACCGCTTCGTCCGGCGTATGCGTTCGTCGTTTGTCATCAACATTTTACCTTGTGAACACACTAGAGGCCACAATTCTTATCCAATCTTCACCAATCTTGGTCAGAATGTTTGTCTACATGAAATCTTGGATGAGTTCGTTACTGGGTCACGTGGGTTAAAAAAGTAGGTCACTAGGTCAAATCTTAGAAAAAGCTTGTGAACACATTAGAGACCACATTTATAGCCCAATCTTCACCAAACTTGGTCAGAATGTTTGTCTACATGAAATCTTGGATGAGTTCGTTACTGGGTCACGTGGGGTCAAAAAGTAGGTCACTAGGTCAAATCTTAGAAAAAGCTTGTGAACACACTAGAGACCACATTTATAGCCCAATCTTCATCAAACTTGGTCAGAATGTTTGTCTGCATGAAATCTTAGATAAGTTTGCAATTGTGTAACGTGGGGTCAAAAAGTAGGTCACTAGGTCAAATCTTAGAAAAAGCTTGTGTACACACTAGAGACCACATTTATAGCCCAATCTTCACCAAACTTAGTCAGAATGTTTGTCTGCATGAAATCTTGGATGAGTTCGCATCTGGGTCACGTGGGGTCACAAAGTAGGTCACTAGGTCAAATCTTAGAAAAAGCTTGTGAACACACTAGAGGCCCCATTTATTGGCCAATCTTTATTAAACTTGGTCAGAATGTTTGTCTACATGAAATCCTGGATGAGTTCGTTATTGGTTCATGTGGTGTCAAAAAGTAGGTCACTAGGTTACATTTTAGAAAAACCTTGTGAAAACGCTTAAGAGGCTACATTGATGGCCCAGTCTTCACCAAACTTGACCAGCATGTTTGCCAGTATGAAATCTTACATATGTTGTTAAGTGAGTCATGTGGATTCAGTAGGTTACTTGGTAAAATTTTAGAAAATGTTATCAACCCAGTGGCCACACTAATGGTCCAATCTTCACCAAAGATTTCTAAAGTAAATAACTCTTAATTACTTGATGCCAGATTTGTGCCTACTTAAAGCCTGTGTCATCAGGTGAGCGATTAAGGGCCATCATGGCCCCCTTGTTATCAGTTGTCATTATTTACAATCATAGTTATTTACTTTATAGATTTAACTTGGGTTATTAATGTTGCATCTCTTTATTTATAATTTGATTCAAATAAGGCAATCATGTTAATAATCTTCATGTTTTATGACCACCCTTATTTCCTTTTAAACCCATTTTTTTAACTTTGTTAACTTTGTATCCTAAATATGACTTCAGTTATACCTTAATATCTTTTAAATTGTAATTCATTAAACATTAAAAGTCATAGATTTTGCCAATTTTTGGTTTCATGATTTGTTGATGATGGTTTGCAGAAAGACTTTGTAACAATGTGCAATAATGCCATGACGTACAACCGACCAGAGACTATCTACTACAAGGATGCAAAACGATTGCTACAACATGGGATGAAAACACTGAGCAAGGTAATAGTGGAATATTTATAATTGTTAAGAAAACAATACATTAATTGAGTTCCCTTTTGGAGATGTGCGAAGGTGATCTACACTATTTGCAGGTTATTGTCTATCAGTTAGTCTTGTTACATATTATTAAGTTGTAAGCAGGCAATTAACAATTAAGCTTTAGCTTAGTGTTCATCTTACCTGTATATTACCATTTAAAACCATATTGTGAGAAATTATGTGACAAAAGGTCATTCCAAATTGGTTTATTTCCATCAAATGTTGCCTGGAAAGAAGATAATGAGATTTTTTATTCCCTTTTTTTTGGTCACTTTGTTGCATTATAATGACATATTAAACCACTTATGTTACATACTTTTGTTCACTTGGCTGATTTTCAAAATTCAACCCAGATCCATCAATGGACATGCAGCCATATGAGACCATTATGACACTGGTTTTATTACTATTTATATTAATAATATTTATCTTTGTTTATTACCACATGCAGCAGCATTATGATAAAAAATTACCATCAACAATAATGGACATATTTCAGGAGAAACTGTTGAGTATGAAGCGAAGCCTTGGCTTCATGTGCAGCATCACGATGGATGAGCTAGGTATGAACAAATTGGACAACACAGCGGCTGTCGTTGATGCAATCAATGCCAAGGAGAAGGAGTATGAGAAGACTGTGAAAAACAGAGACAAGTATGTCGGCCTTAAATGTCTCACTAAGAATAGTAACTTTGATTTAGTGAGGCAGTGTATCAGGTGTTGACTTTCAATCAAATACATCACTTCATGATGGTAGCTATTGTTTCTTTGGGACATTTGATTTTATAGGCTAGTCAGCCTAAATATCTTTTAATTTTTTTTTATCACTTTATGTTTGTTCTACTACTTATAATCAATCACAGAACCGGTTTGAAAATCGTCAGGACCTGTTGGTATAGTAGGAAACAGGTTCTGTTGACAGACTTGAAATTACTTGGACTGTAAAGACTAAGGAAATCCCATAATTAGTCACACCCTGTATTGTAACTTCTCAAATAAAACAAGTGCCATAATGTAATATTTCTTAGGAGGGCCAGCCATATTAAGGTTGAAAGAAAAAGCAACAAGGATAAACAACACTCCTCTTGTTTTAGACCTCTGTTTTCATTTTTGAGAAAAAAAGGTTCATATAAATCAAAATCTAAGCTTTGAAATAACTGTTTTCTTCAATCTTGTTCCAGATACTTGATAATGAAGATTTAAAGTAAAAAAAAAAATCATTGAAATAAATGTTCATTTGTTTTATTATTATTATAACCCCATTTGAGTTTGAAAGGGGGATTCATTGGTATCATGTTGTTTGTTCATCTACCTGTCAGTTTGTGAATACAGTTTTTATTGAGCTGCTTTTCCTACAGTTTTGCATCAGTTTTTTAAAACATTTAAATTGAATAATAGTCTATGTACCATGTGAATTCCTGCACCTGTTATTTTAGTTTTGATTAGATGAAAATTGCAGGAGTAATTGCACCTTTTAACAGTTGTTCAGACGTTGATATAACAGAATTATGAACAGGGAGCCGGAGGTGGGGGAGGGGTATGTATTCATTTACCATTAGATTACAGTTCTAGTTTAATCTTAACTTGATCCTTTGGTTGCTTCCCAGACAAATATATACTTTTTTTGCAGTTTTTTTAGGATTGTTGTTTTGAATAGTTTCCAAACAAAGAAATCTAGTTTTTTATCATTGCCATGTTGCAGGATTGGTCGTTTTGAAGCATTTCCAGACAACATGACCTCTGAGGAGATTCTGGCCCAGGCAAAGGCTGCGGCCAAGGAGGCGGCAGAGATGTTAACTCTCAGGGAACCCAGGGCTAGGGTAGGAAACAACCTCATTCACGTGATTGAAAGAAAACATTACTTAACCTGGGAAGTGTAAGAGAAAAGTATTAGTTCTAAGTGTGGTAGGACCAAACAAACCCTGAAAACCAGGTAAAACATGCCAAGAGACCATCACAGCACACACATTTACAGATCAAAGTTCTTTAGGTGAATGGATGCCCATGGCTGAGTGGTTAGACTTGCAGACTTGAAACCCTCAGCTATTTAATACATGGGTTCAAATCCTGGTCATGGTGAGAACTTTCATGTTTGAGGTTTTCCAGTTAACCTAGAGTGTGCCAGTGGTTCTACCCAGACATAAGTCTGCTGTCTTTCTTCACCAGTAATTAGCTGGACATTGCCATTGTGATCATAATTATGTTGGAGCAATGTAACATAAAACAACAACAGTCTTTAGATCACATATGGTGTCCTGTGCTTACCTAGAACAACCTAGGCCATAATCCTTTGAATATCCTTCTGTTTTTTAATAATCTCCATTTCATATTGGTTCTTGTTTTAATCATTTATACCGCAATGCCTCTTATTGACAGATAGGTTAGCCCCTTTAACTTGCTTTTTTTGCCCATGTCCATCAATGTTCATTTAAGTTGCAATGTTAAATAGTCAAATGTCTACCCACTTGATAACATCTTAAAATGTGCTCACAAGCAATCAAAGGAAATCGTAATGCAGCCTCCAGCTTGCAAGTTATACATTACTATGAATGACCTTGGTCTCAAACTGAAACAACAACCCAGCTCTAAAAAATTATTTCTGAGTGCAGAATCAACAGTTTATATTAGTGAGGTTTCTGATGGTGAATATGGGTTAAAATACTTATTTTCCTAAAAAAAAAACACACTATGTCCATCTGTCGTGTACAAGTGTAGTTTGCAATTAAGCATCTCCATTAAAATATATAAAAAATAATAATAACAATAATTATTATAGTATATAAATTTTGTTAGCAGATAGCAACAGTAACTAAGGACTAGAACAGTGTTTTGGGTCATATCTTAACCAAGATCATTCTGTAAACTATGGCATCAATTTGTGGCACAGTTATATATATATATAATGAGTTCCTCAGTTAATTACTTAGTGCCTAACATAGCTTATAAGACTGCCATATTTACTATATGGTCCTTGTAGATGAATTTGTTATGATGAAACATTTAGGTGTCATTCTGAACAAGTAGCCTTTTTATGCAGTACTCACTCTTGATTACTTGCCTCTTTTAAGTTTCAGACTCTCTAAATGTTTAGTTAGTTAAACTTGTAGTTACCAAAGACAAAAAACTATTAATTTATAATTCCAGCTCAGTTTCCTCAGAAGGCGAGATGACGGGACAACATCATTGACAGTGCTGAACTCAGACAATGATGGAATTGGTGAGTGTGCCGGTTGAGGATTTTATCTGAGTCTTTTTTCTTAATAACTTCCACAAGGGACTAGAGTCAATGACTTGTAACTCCTTAGTCCCTCACCATTTGGGTTGTAGTCACAGTCAGAGCGAGACAATTCCTGTAGGGAGGTTGTCCAGCTATCTTGTGGTGGACCAGGGATTCTATCCAGACATAAATATGGGATGTTCCTCCAACAATGGTAAACTGGACATTGCCAATATGACAATAATTGTATGCAATGTAAAAAAAGTACAAAAACTAACTTGGAAAACATTGCTATTCATGGTCTTTATGATTAGACCCAGCATGCTTACATATTTTTATATGTTAGCCAATATACCATGGAAAACTAATGATCAGTATTTTTATATATTAAATTCTCATATTCAGATAACAAACCCACACATGCTCTATGGTTGGTAGAACATGTCCTTTTCGTGGTGCAGTAACTTCGCTTAAGCAAGAACTCCAAATCTAAGGGTACAGCTGTTGCTTAATCCTTTATCTTTTCTCCAAGCCCTTTATACCTGGTTCTCATTCAAATTTCAATGAACACCAGCGGCATAGGGATTGGATGAGAATAATGTGATATATGGTATTGTAGGGCAATTATCAAGGTCACACTTCAAGTTCACATCAGACATATCTGACATTTAATGTTCTTATAGCTATCCTTCTGAGGTGATATAAATTATAAGAATTTGCTTGCCCTTATAAAGATGTTATTTTTGTTTTTCTTCAGTGGGTGAGAACGAGAAGATAATCTCGCTGGGAGAGTTGACGGGGAAGCTGACCTCTGGTACTGGCAGTATAGCAGGCTTCAAAGAGGACAAACGCAACAAAGTGACGCATGGTAAATTAGGGGATTCTGTAGTGACTGCGCAGTTCACATTCATGGTGTAATTGAAATTCAGTGAAATTATATTTATTGTATATATGTTTTTTTACATGAGGTACAAAAATAAGCATACAAATACTGGTCTTACGTGATGCTGTTGCTTAATGTGAAAGCTGACTGGTCTAATGAAAGTGTCAATCACTGATGTACATTTATGTACAATAGTATATTGTATATCTAATAAATGGTCACTGGAGTCAGCAGTCTTTCAAATAGAATTATTTCTGATCTTGGCTAATGAATCTTTTAGTTAATGGTAATACAGTACAAGTGTGAAAAAAGCTAAACATTAAACTTCTTTTTTTTCAAGATTGTGCCTCTTTAAGTATGACAAATAAAGGAAGTTACATTTAATAAAGTCAACAATTAATTTCTCCCCCAGTGAATTATCTGGACTACGGACCTTTCAGTAGCCATGCTCCAATGTATGACACTTCATTCTCCAACATCTCCAAGGAGGAATCGGATCTTCTACTTTCAACCTATGGTGACGAGACCGGAGTTCAATATGCCAAGAGGTAAACATTGATAAAAAGTATACCTGGTCAGCATTATAAAGTGGATCATTGGTTATATTTTTAGCATCAGTTTAATAATTTGTTTGCAAACTAAACTTAAGAAAACTAATAGATTTTTGTCATAGCTTCAGTTTTTATACATTGGCAGATAACTCCTTTTGTATTCATTGTAATTTTTGTAAACTAGCATCAATAATTAATGTTGATGTGCAGTTTTGCATATAGGTCACATAACTCGAATTGAATCTCATTTCTGGGGTTATTACCCTTTAATATTTTCCTAGCAAATTCATTTGCACTTAATTTTGCTTTATTTATCCACAGTATTTCTTAACAGAAATGGGCTTGACCTATGAACAGATGATACTCTACCTTGCAGTGCTGTGTTAACAAAGCATATTATGACATTGTAAATGAAAATTAAACCAAGACAAATTCATAATGAGCATGAACTGTTGTTAATAATAGTTGTTTTGATCATCAACCACTATTTGTCAATACATTTAAAGTGTACTTATGAAATGTTGGCTAAAAATTGACTTTTTATCTTTCTCTGTCAGTTTTGATGAAACCACCATTACTTACCATGGGCAAGGAATTTATAATAAATAGTAATAACCTGACCATGGACTAACATAATCTTACACTTTAATTTTGTTTTCAAGACCTTAAAGGTGGTTTCTGATTATTTTTCCTATTAAATAAACAATTTTTGTATGTAATGATAGATAAGAACAGCACTGTATTTGGATAGTGAAGGTGAAAACCAACAATAGTTACCGGCCTGCAATAGCCAAAGTGGTAAAGCGTCAGGCTTGCAGACCGGGATGTCTTGGGTTCAAACCCTGGCTGGGTCAAACCAAAGACTTTAAAGTTGGTAGTAGTGGCTTCCCTCCTAATGCTCCAGGCTAAGGGTACAGCATTATGCCTGACTCGTCGGTGTCAGGTATAATGGACCGGCCGGGTTCAGTCTCTGGGCAGCCTCATAAGTGCCCTGTGCTATAATAATAGAAATGTCGCTGCACAGCATCAGCAAAAATGCCGGCAAAACCCAATCCCATCCCAACCATAGTTAGTTTATGGTCTTTAGTCAGTTTAGTTAAGTCTATTTTTATCACAACTTCAGTGGCAAGATAGTTTAAGTCGTAAAGTATTAAATCTGACTTTTTATCATTTTTCAATCTACTTTTCTGCTCGTAAAGGGATAAATGTTAACTTGAAATATAATGGACAGAATGACATAATTTTGCAAGTTTATTATTTTTATTTATCCATATTTACTTAAAAGAAATACCAGGATTATACTGTAACTTTAGTTAAGCATTTGTTTCCAAGTGATTCCAAACTCGTTATGGTTAACCGTTTATTCTTAAAGTAAAAAAAACAACTATGCAGCATAGGCCAACATAGGATTCACTCTACACCAATTATTTTGTACAATGCATTATCACACAACTCAGGGAAAAATCAACATGTAGCTGTTAGCAATACCTGTCAAGTTAACAATATATTGTCTGCATTTTCTATAACCACTAAACCATTAACGCTTTTATGCACAGACTTACTATATCTTGAAAGTTGTAATAATGCATGTTTGTTTCTTATGATATATGTTTTAGTGTGATGAAGTTTGTTGAGGACGCTGAGGAAGATTGTACAAAGATTGTTGACAGTTTGCTAGATGTTCTCACTAAAGGTCAACATACCATTGCCATGAAACAAGTAGAACAGGTCAGTAGGTCATGAGGTCAATGATTTTTTTTGTATAATATAGTCCAATGTTTGCAACTCATTAGGAAATAGTTCAGATTAGGGTTAGAATGCTGTCAGTCCACATTTCAGTTTCTGTAAATGTTGAATTTCAATATTACCATAAAATGATAAATTTCAATATTTAATTGGTAACTTTGGTAATAACAAATGATTAATTATGTTTACTTTATGTTTTAGAAGAGAAAAGAAGACCAAGAAAAGCTGGCAGAAATTAAAAAGGTAAGTTATTGGTCTTGTACAGTTAGCATGCTTTACAGGAAATCCATGATTAGACAAGTCTGACATAGGAAGTGTCAGCAGACCAGTTAAATGAAATGGCTAATTGGATCAACAAAGAAATGATAAAACTGCTAAGCTTTTATGTAAAATAATTGAGTATAAAATGTACTTTACAGAAATGGTGTCAACCCCAATGGCAACTGCTAACAGCATAGGATTCAACATACTAATAGTGTTGAACTGTTGGTGGGATAATAGACCCAATAAACAAACAATAATAGTGTTCAATTCATTGTGTTTATTCTGCCTAGGCAAATGACATGGGTCTAGATCATACCATAAGCTGTCAGATACTTATCATTTGCTGGTTAAATTAAACATGTCATATGGTAATATGCTTTCTTAAAGTTCAAAATGCAACAAACTTAGTAAAAAATTGGCCATTAGATTTTTAATTCAGCCAGGCTTTAGTTTTATTAGAGCTCAGTGAAAACATCTGGCCAAGTAGTTATATTTGGAGTACATTTATGGCTAAACTCTCCCTGAGTTTTAAAGTCCAAAATTGAATTGACTGATTCTTTCAAATCCACCTATAATCAGAGATGTAAAAAGATTATTTTAAATTTTAGTTTTATCATTTGATATTTTTTTTTAGAAGATGATGGCTGTTAGTGGCAGCACAGTCACAACCACAGATCAACTTAATCAAGGTAACATTATGTTTCTTTCTGTTAGAAGTAGAATACTTTCTGGTTTGAGGAGAATGGGCTTAAATTTACCACACTGATATCTGTTATATGTATCCTTCAATTATTGTATAGTAAAATACATAGAACAGAGGAAATGTTGTCAGTTTAATTGTTTTCTATTACGATTTCAACAAAAACCTGGTTATTGGATCAATATCACTAATAAAAGTTGTTGCTTTTTCACAGCAAAATCTTGTCGAAGTAAATTTAACTCATTAAATAAGTCACTTTGTTGGAAAAACCCATACATAGATGTGCAGAGTTGACCTTAAAAATAGAAAAAACGTGTTTAGCTGCTCCAGGATGGGTGGAAAAATTGAACATGTGATGTGCCCAGCTTATATAGGGCTCTCTAAAGATAGTGATGTATAGATCCTCTATATGACTCTCCAGTTACTGGTGGTGGTGAGACGAAGGACAGCATCCAGAAGCGTTTGGAGAAGACAGCTGACCTGCTGACTGGAGCTGCAGCAGACACAGACCGAACGTCTCAGCCTCAAACCCCCACCCCATCTAGGCAATCTGCCAGGGCCTAATGAACAGGAGCGACAGATCGGTGAGTTCTTCTGCACTATGACCTTGCTTCAGTGAATGTTTCAGTTTCTCTTGATCCTTGTTTTTTCCTTTACAAAAATCTATTATTGTTGTCAACTTTGCTTTATTCCATGTAAGGTATAATCACATGCCTTAAGGGTTGTATGATGGTATGGTACATTTTGTACATTTTGTCCATCTGTCTCTGGCAGCTGATCGTTGTGTGGGATAACTCCTTTATTATTCATTGACAGTGCTTTATATATGTATGTAGTGATTAGAACTGTCGCAATATACCCGTATATTGTGATACTGGGTAAAGTCAATACAGTATTGCAATACACGATGAACTTACCGTTTTTAACAATATTTTGTAAACTTTGATTGCTGCCATCATTTTGTGCATCCAAAGTCAAATATGCTCGTATTATTGCAAAATAATCGCCGATAACCAACTGAAAATATGGTCTGATGTCAAATACATGGCAGGGGAGTTTATTCTAAACCGCTCTGGAAATGCGGCGTACACAATTTGCCTTTGCAGTATTCCTTTCAATAAGATGTTTAAACTAGATTTTGGCTTTTGATTTGACAATTTCATTTTGGATTTAAAAAAAAAGAATGTTGCATTGAAATACGAATCTGTTGGAATTAATATTTACTAAATAAAAAGTAGACACATTGTTATAGGATAGTTCTTTGCAGAATGCTTAGAACTTTGTCATTCCTTTTGTTTGTCAGTTTAATTGAACACGATGGTTGCAAATTGTAAACAATATAGCCAAGCTGATTGACATTTTTCAAAAGAATGTTGAATTAAATCACAAAAAGCGATTGTGCTGGGCCACTTCTGGGTAAAGGATGTCAAATTATTATTGGTATCGCATTTTGTCGACATTTTGATAAGCATGTAAGTGGACGTACAACCAAATACATTTGCAAATCGTCATCATCCACCAAGTTAACTAGGTGAATCGCACTACACTGTTGTGATTTTTATGCAGCTAATTTGTTTGATTGTTTTTACTTTGCTACCTTCTAGTCCTATTACTTTCTCTGTTTACCTGTTATAAAGTTTATAAAGCTATGTCATATTACACTCATGCAGTTGTTGTTCAATCTGTTTATTATATTTTTTATGAAAAGCTCCTTATAATAGTTTGATCAAATATGGCAATATATTGTGGTATGTATTGAAATACGCTCTATATGTATCACAATATATCATGGTACTCT
The DNA here is from genome assembly GCA_007844125.1 of Sinonovacula constricta. Taxonomy (NCBI): domain Eukaryota; kingdom Metazoa; phylum Mollusca; class Bivalvia; order Cardiida; family Solecurtidae; genus Sinonovacula; species Sinonovacula constricta. The sequence goes on along the minus strand of CM017565.1, from coordinate 37,600,011 downwards.
TCAAGCACCTGGTGACAGCTTTTGTAGTGATAATGGAATATTTAACTTGTATGTATGTAGTGATAATGGACTATTTTACATATATGTATGTAGTGATAATGGAGTATTTAACCTATATGTATGTAGTGATAATGGAATATTTAACATATATGTATGTAGTGATAATGGAATATTTAACTTGTATGTATGTAGTGATAATGGACTATTTTACATATATGTATGTAGTGATAATGGAATATTTAACATATATGTATGTAGTGATAATGGAATTTTAACATATATGTATGTAGTGATAATGGAGTATTTAACCTATATGTATGTAGTGATAATGGAATATTTAACATATATGTATGTAGTGATAACAGACTATTTAACATATATGTATGTAGTGATAATGGAATATTTAACAAATATGTATGTAGTGATAATGGAATATTTAACATATATGTATGTAGTGATAATGGAATATTTAACATATATGTATGTAGTGATAATGGAATATTTAACATATATGTATGTAGTGATAATGGAATATTTAAGACATATGTATGTAGTGATAATGGAATATTTAACATATAATTATTATGTATGTAGTGATAATGGAATATTTACCATAGGTTCTCACGATTCTTCATTGCCCATCTTAAATTAACTTGAATCTTTTGGTGCCTCTGTGTTTATAGCTAAATATATTTCCAAGTACCTAACTGACCAGTGGTAGATAGACATTGTCATAATGAACATGAATGTGTCAGTGTGATATACACAGAAACAACATAAGCTAGCTGGAAGGTTTTCTGGTTTGAAATGAATGACACATAGTGTGAGGCAGATGATCTTATATAATAAAACAAAAAGATTTTGAAAGAGTCAGAACCAGAGATAATTTATTTTGATTTTGAAATTGTTGATTGCCCTTTATATAAAAACTTTCCCTTTGCAGATAACTTTCAAAACACTATTCAGCACTAGACTACTGACTGGCTGCTTAATGATTGTGTTATACACTTAAACAACATAGGCCAGTAGAAGGTTTCTTTATTTGAATTGCCTGACATGCAGTGCAGGGCAGATGATCAAATATTGTAGGGAAATTGAGCCAAAAGCTTCAGAATCAAGAGTAAAAAGTTTATATAAACTATTATCTAAAATAACTTGGACAATAGTTATCAGCACTTAATTGATTAACAATACTGACTGGTTATTTTATGACTGTGTCTTATTTGTTTACAAACCTTTTCTTTATTTGCAGCTGATTCAGTTACATCAGAGCTAACCAAACTGGTGCAAGAGGTAAGATTTTCATTTTGTTAATTAAAAATACTTTTCTCATTTATACCATAAAAGCTTATTTAAATGTTATTTAACAAAGCTCTTTACTTATTGTCCTAATGTTTATCTTTACCCTTCTGTCTGAAACCATTCTGAAGCCTCTAATTGGTTCAATTGGATTTACATATTAATTTTTAGTTAACCAATCAGATATTTTGCCTTAGAGTCTAAAAGCATTCTGAAGCCTGTGATTGGTCAGATAGGATTAAAATATTCACCACTAGTTAACCAGTCAGGTACTTGGTTCTAAAGCCTGAATTCTGAGGCCTCTGATTGGTCAGATTAGATTTTCATATGCAACTCTTAGTTAACCAAATAAGTACTTTACCCTTTAACATAAAAACATTCAAAAAGTCCTTTTTTCTAATTAGGACAGTTTGGTAACCGTTGCTAAGTAATATATTACAAATATTACGAACATGTTTATGTTTTCTGCATTATACATTTTATGACTATAATATGACCTTGAACTTTGACAGATTTGTCCACTGATAAGTACAAGAATTCTTTTATGTAGTATTTGCCCTTTTTTGTCTGCATAGACAATGAAATTTCATTTTGTGTTATATAAGACAGATTGATACAATGCACTGTGTTTAGTGCAAAGAAATTTAATTATGTGGGCTTGAGGACTAAACAATCAATTAAAATGCATCAGAACACAACCGTGTGCATAAATCTGTGATATAATACATAAACTGGAAGTCGGTTTTCCTAAGGACAGTACACCAGGGGTTCTATTCGTAAAGAATCTTAGCTATTCTTTCTGACTTATGAAATTTTCTTAAATATTGATAGAAATTTTCTTAATTATTGATAGATTTCCTTAGATATGGGAAATTTTGTTAAATTTTATTCATGGAACCATTTAGTGTTAGAAATTGCTTGGGATTTTTTTTAAACTTAAGGAAACTTCTTAGTTGAAGTGAGAAAAAATAACTAAGATTCTTTATGAATATGACGCCAGGTATTGTGTAGGTGAGGTATATGTGAATATTATAACACAAGAATGTCTTTTAAGTTTTGAGACATGTTTTGTTTTCTGTTTTACCAGACCACTCCTCATAGTGTAGTAAGTCTACAGGGGGTCCGCAGGGCCATGGGAATTTCATTGGAGGAAGTCGAAGGAGCAGAGGAGAATCAGCCAATTGAGATTGAAGATCAGCAACAAGATAACCAATCAAACTACATGATACAAAATGCTTCAGCTGACCAATCAGATTCAGGATTACAAAACAATATGGACTCTGATCAAATGATAAATAATGAAATGTTGATGGCAGCTGATGATACATTGATAGATAATCTTTAATTGAAAAATAAAAGAACAATTGGCTTTAATTCACTATGGTAACATATTAAAAGAGCTTTTAACTTAATAAAATAAAAGGGCCTTTCTTAAATGTGGTTTCCAACAGTTTGCATACATTTAATATAAGTAACAGCATCTTACCAATGTTCTGAAGGAATTAACTCAAGTTTAAGTAATAGCTGTTTTAAAAATCATTTCCTCAATTTTTAAACAGTACAAGTGATGATATATATTGCTTTAAGTTTCCATTTTTCCAAATTTATAGATAAGCTTGGTTCTATTTGAAGCTAAATTAAAAATTCAGTATATAAATTTGAATTTAATACTAAGTTTCAAAACAATTTCAAGAGGAATTTAATTTCATTAAACCAGTTGGATCTCAAGTTTCTGCATCTTGTGACATTTTTTTTATTGTCAAATCATACATGTTCAATCTGCAGCTGCATTCATTGTTTTTCTTATACATTATTCTTTTTCTCATTATTGTGTACATTTTGTCGAACTTGTTGTAGGAAATAAATTTATCATTTTGTGTATGCTTGTGAATGTTATGGTATAAGAAAACCCCCTCAGATAAATTGATTATATCCTCATGCTTGTATTTTAGAGAAGATTCTGTCAAAAGAAAAGAGAAAGAAAAAAATAACATAGTGTCAAAAAAGTGTTCTGAAAATGCCCTAAAATCAGTTTCAATTATTATTTTTGTGAATTCATCACATTATATTTTTTTTTATATTACCATTATATTTAAGGCTGACACCAGCCAATTTATGAGCCAAAAAATAATTAAAACCCCCCCAAAAAACTGCACTGACAAACAATGGACAACAAAAAACATCTATGTACTTTTAATAATAGCACAATAGGTTTATTTCAGATTTTATGACAATTTGCTAACATAAAAAGTGCAAATATTGATTAACCCTACTTTTAACAGATAGTACATTAAGATATATATTATACGCCATTAATGTCAATAATTAGTTCATGTAAGTAAATAAAAATACCAAAGACAAGTGGGGCATTTTCCTTTACAAGCTTAAGATTTAAATTATGATCAATCCTCTGTAATTTTAGTATAAGTTAAAACAATTAACTTAATATTAATAATAATTCAAACTCATTATCCAATTTAGTAAACTCAAACCATATGAATGTTTACAAATAACAAAATGACATTTCACCTACTAATTGATTTACAAAATTTTCATGAAAAGTAAGGGAGCACCTCCTATCAACGTAGTATACACAACTCTTCTGATTTTTCTAACTCCTAACCGTGTGGCTTGGAATCCTGGTCAGGCTGAAAAATTTGCTGTAGGAAGAAGGTCTTCCAGCTGATCTGTGGTGTACCCCTAGTGGTTCTACTTAAATGTTTGTACGAGTTCTTCCTCCACCAAAGGATGTCACTATAATGACCATCTTTGTGTGACTGCATTCCAAAACAAGACAAAAGTATGACAAACACTATTATGCGGATATAAAATCATCTAATAAAAATTAAGTAAACAGTATGAGAAAATGTCATTTTTATTCAACTTTTCCTGACACATTTCAATCTAACTGTTTTATGGTAAAAACAATATGAACACATGAATAAAAAACAACTAAACAAAAAAAACGTATCAAAAAGTCAAAGAAACAACAAAAGAGCCATACAGGGATTTGCATCTGAAAAACAAATAATACAAACTATAGAAAACATAATTAAATTATAAAAATATGATATACCTTTATAATTTAGGAGTACATTTTTGCCCATATGTATACCATATTGCACAGTACTGACTTTATATAACAAGTTGCAAATAACTCCTACTCTACTGTGAAGTGTACCATAGTAGACACCATATAATGCACACAAATATTTCATATTTAACTCCCTGGATTTTAACAAACAAGTGTGCATTATACATTGGTGCACATTAAACATGATCTTTTACTGTAAATATAAAGTGATGTGCCATTTATAGACAATATGCCATTAACGCTCACCAAACGTTTAAATACAACAAGCCATAAAAGCAGCATCACCTGTAACTAGAAGGATATTGTAAAAAATGGACAAGCTAAACGATGCAACCATATTTATAATGGATGATCATTTATTTTTAAACTGATATTGATCTATATTTACAGCAGGAATCTTCTGCCATTTATGATGATACAGCATTGTGAAGACAAACAAAACAATATATGTATAAAATATGAGATGTTCTAAATATATCTGTCTGACCAGTACATATTTCTCGGGCAAAATAATACTTTACAAAACAGGATTTTTTAAAAAGAGCATTCAGATATAATTATATCTTCTTTGCCACTTAGAAATAATATAGATATGGCAAACATTTGTAATACAGGATAATTATAATTAGATTAACAATATATTCATTGGTTATGTATCGTACTTGACTCCCACTTTCATTCTAAAATCCCAAGTCTTCCATTAATCCCTTCATTCATAGTATATGTATATAAATTTAAACATTCACCTCATACATTGATTTTATTTGACTAATTTTTAAGTATTTATGTAAATTTTGAATACATTTTGTTCAGCAAACTTGTATAACAGATCCTAGACAACCAGTCTATAAATAAACCCTTTTGTGTAGATTCTGCCAAGAATAATTTTGTATGCTTTGCAAAGACATAAAATGACATATGTATGAATCTAGAAAGCACAATTACAATATCAGCTTTCTTTAATGCATCTCTTTCATTTGTTGATGATATTTATACTTAGTTATTGGAGAGACCATTTAAGTATTACACACATTACAGGCACATAGCCAGGCATACTTCCATACTTCCATGCATGTGAACTTTTTCTGAGGCCAAAGTGGGAGACTTTCACTTGCAAAAAGGTAGATGTGTTATTTTCATAAAATCAAAAAAGAAAGTCATCTGTTTGCAGGTAGATAGATTTCTGAAAATGTGTAAAACACTTCTCATTTTCAAGTAATTTTGAACTTTAAAAGTGGGAGTCTACCTCCCAAAGTGGGAGAATTCACGTGATAATTCTCAAGGTAGTGCTTCCAATCAGAAAAGAGAAAAATAAAATGACCTAAAACAATGTCAAACTTGAATTGATATATGATTTAAAAAATTGGCTCATTCATAACTAAAATAAATAAGAAAAACAATTTATGACAGAAAATTAATGAAGTTATAGGATAACAGACTCCCACAAGTAGAAAATTTTGTGTCGGGGGGGGGGGGGGGGAAGAAAGCAACAAAACACTGCAATAGATAAATGGGAGGTAGTTCTTATGCTTAATAATTACTTCTTGAAATCTAACATAAATTGGTACAAGGAACGCTACTGATCTATAGTTATGTTTTAAGAGTCAGGGGCTTTCTGTACTATTAATTATTAAAGAGTAAACTTAAGTATTCAGTGAGCAGAGAGAGAAAACCTACTGTCTTATACAGCAGACAATTAAACACAACCTAATATTTAAGTCAAATAATACATATCTGCCTTGTGAACAGGATACAAACTTTTAAACTATAAAAAAATGCAATTTTATATTTCACTAAAATAAAGGAACATCTAAGATTATTACTTAAATTAATTCTTGCAGTGTAAAACCAGAACATAGGGGAACAAGTCTAAAAAAACATTCAGATCAGAACAATCCTTAATATTATACATTTAATATTATTATTTATGTCACAAAACACAGATTATTGTTCTAGGTATTACACTATGTTTAATGTGTAAATTTTACAAAAAGTGCATTCTAAAAGTTATCAATCAATTAAGCACTTGACAAATTAAATCATAATAATAATGGTAATAAATTGACATTTTAACTTAGTCAACTGTTTCTAATGGACAAAAATTGCTAACATATATGTGAAAACAAATGCTGAATTACACATATGTTGGAAATTGCATTTTGACTCTCTGGCTCACAGTAAACACTGGATACACATCCCTGCCAGGCAGTTGGTCTGTAATTATCTTCTTTCCATGAAGAGTATCTCCCCATGTTGCATCTGTGAAGGTGTATGCCAGAAACACCCCTTCTGATTGGTTGATTGTACAGTAGATTGTCACTGAGAGCGGCAAACAGTCCAATGGCATCAGTTGTTCCATCTTGCCATTATGGGCATATACTAGATTCCCTCCTGAGCACACAATACCATGAGAACTGTTGTTCATGCCAACTTGGTCCTTGAAGTTAAGCCGTTCAAACGAGATGCCAACGCCAAACACATACCCGTTCTTCCAGTCTCCCATGTGGCTGGCATTTTTCTCCACGGTGACTGACCAGAGGGCATTGAAGGTCAGCGGTTCAGCAGAAAAGCTAGTTGAGTTGAAGCCCCAGGTGGTCAGACATTTGTTGACTACCCTTGGAGCCTCCTTTCCTGGAGATGTCGGTGATTTGATTACAGGAATAATACTTTGACATCTCTCAGCATCGTCAGCTGAAAGTTGTAAAGAAAATTAATAATAAATAGAACAATTAAGAAAGCATGTGAAATCATGGTTGCCTAATACATTTCTTTTTAACATTTTATTATTTAAAAGAATAACAGCACCAAGATTACTTTTTTGCAATACATTTTTTCTGTTCAATAAAATGAACAAAATTAGGTTAAGTCCACCAGACACAACCCTGAGACAATGATGAAAAGTGGATTTTCATATGTTTGTAAATGTACTCTGAGAAAAAAAACTTGAGAAACTAAATATAATGAAAACCCTAGTGCTGTGGACTGTTCACTAACCTACCCGGCAAAAAAACATAGAAAAACATATGTTACTGTATGAATAAGGTTCCTTAATAACTCAACATAAAGTTACAAAAATAACAATAACAACAATTAAATACTTAAATGTGAGTTTGATCATGATGAAATATTTTTTTCCTAACAAATATGCCTCAAAGGCATAAAATCATAAAAAATAAGATACAGTAAAAAAGTGTATATTGTATAACCAGATCTGTTCTTAAACATGCATAGCATGGCCCCAAAAATAACTATATTATAAATAATACAAATCAAATTTAAAAACTGAATAATGTCAACTAATGACAACTGTTTCCTATCAAATCATGAAAATAATAAAGAACTATATTATGTTAAATAAGGACAGTTTAATACCCCACTTAATTATATTATTTTCACTGAGGACAGTCTGATACTTTACTCAATTATATAATCCTCAATGAGGACAGTCTGATACCTTACTCAATTTTATTATCTTCAATGAGGACAGTCTGATACCCAACTCAATTATATTATCTTCAATGAGGACAGTCTGATACCCTACTCAATTATATTATCTTCAATAAGGACAGTCTGATACCCAGTTATATTATCTTCAATGAGGACAGTCTGATACCCTACTCAATTATATTATCTTCAATGAGGACAGTCTGATACCCTACTCAATTATATTATCTTCAATGAGAACAGTCTGATACCCTACTCAATTATATTATCTTCAATGAGAAAAGTTTGATATCTTACTCAATATTATTATCTTCAATGAGGACAGTCTGATACCCTACTTAATTATATTATCTTCGATGAGAACAGTCTGATACCCTACTCAATTATATTATCTTCAATGAGAAAAGTTTGATACCTTACTCAATATTATTATCTTCAATGAGGACGGTTTGATACCCAACTCAATTATATTATCTTCAATGAGGACAGTCTGGTACCCTACTCAATTATATTATCTTCAATGAGAACAGTCTGATACCCTACTCAATTATATTATCTTCAATGAGAAAAGTTTGATACCCTACTCAATTATATTATCTTCGATGAGAACAGTCTGATACCCAGTTATATTATCTTCAATGAGAAAAGTTTGATACCTTACTCAATATTATTATCTTCAATGAGGACGGTTTGATACCCAACTCAATTATATTATCTTCAATGAGGACAGTCTGATACCCTACTCAATTATATTATCTTCAATGAGGACAGTCTGGTACCCTACTCAATTATATTATCTTCAATGAGAAAAGTTTGATACCTTACTCAATATTATTATCTTCAATGAGGACAGTCTGATACCCAACTCAATTATATTATCTTCAATGAGGACAGTCTGATACCCTACTCAATTATATTATCTTCAATAAGGACAGTCCCATACCCAACTCAATTATACTGTCTTAAATGAGGACAGTCTGATACCCTACCTAGCATAGCCCGTAAACAGGTGTCAGATGTGGCCTTGAATTGTACAACTGCTTGTTTCATCTCTTGTTGGCATGACTTGTCGCCAACTAATTCTGTGTACACCAGCTTTGTTGTCTGAAGTCTGAAACATAGACACAGCCATGGTTAGTTTGCCCAAGCTAAGTTTCAAACACTTTAATCCTTTTGTTCATATGCCATTTTATGCCTTTGCAAAGCATCAATAACTATCAATCTTACCTTTGTTAAAATCTAAGTTTATTTTTACATTGGTTAGGTCTTGGTTCTATAAGTATATGCTTGAATTATAATTATGTATTCAAAAATACACAAAAGTTTTTAAACAAATCTACAAAATTATGTGAATTTCATAATCATATAATATAAATGAAATAGTTAAATGGAAAAACTGTATTCTGACAACACTTGTGTCTGCTTTGAAACTTAAATTGATTTGTTATGTTCAGTCATCAATGGTCATTGGCTTTCATATCCTACACTTATTGTTGCATGCTTTTAAGTTTAGCAAATTTTTGTTAAATTGTCCCCAGATTTCAATTTAGGACTCAATGTACCATCAGGAATATTTGACAAAGGACAAAATCAGTATCATGAACATCCGGTGTACGGACATTTGCCCCCCCGGACATTTGCCCCCCGGACGTTTGCCCTCTTTTAAATGCAGGCCGGACGTTTGCCCCCCTGTCGTTTTTCAGAGCCGGACTTTTGCCCCCCTGCCGATTTTCAAAGCCGGACGTTTGCCCCCTCAACAAAACTTGAGGGCGGACTTTTGCCCCCCCCCCATAACGTAAGGGCGACTTTCAAAAAAATCAATCTGTCAATTTCATTAATTTTACAAAGAATGTAAAAAACGGCGATTAACATCCTTGTACTTAATTATAAACAATTAGCTGTAATGCGTTCAGTTATACGCGGCGGTTTCTTTGCATTACTAATTATACTACAATGTGCATTCGATTTTCTTTTGTTCTAAATTGAGGAAATGCATATACTACCTCGTTCGCTGAAAATGTTCTAATCAATATTGTGCTTGTTGTATATTTGTTTTCATTATTTTTGTCAGTTGTACTTTCACGTGTTATATTCTTATTATTGAAACTGTTGTAATTAAGCCTGTAATAAAACTTGAATTTATTTTGTCTCATTTTACATGTCATCCCTATGAGATATAAAAATGAGGTGCATTTTATAAAGTTACTAAAAACATAAAATATATAATACTTGACAAAACAGAAGAAAAACATTAAACGGATCTATATAGTTTTTCAGACGAAATTATGCCTACAATACGTGAATTTTGCAAACTAATTTTGATTAATCAAAGTGTTTTAAATGGGTCTAGGCCTACCAGTTGATTGACAGTTAACCTGTTTGTGACACTCTACGCATGAGTGGCAAGCGATCGCAAGCGATCGCGTGAAATGTGTAGCAAACAACCTGTTAAAGCCGAAGTCTTGCGGGTTCGACGGCGAGAGTTTTAGAACGGGTAAATTGTCTCGGAACCTGATGCGATGTAAAGATATGAAGGCAAACTAGATTGTAACTTTTACTTAATTCCAGTCCTATGAAAAAAATTATAGAAAATTTTGTTACACCTAACACATTTCATGTACTGTAGCACCATGTAGTACCGTTTGTGTATGTTTCTAATATGGCGGGAAGACATTTACAGGCGGGATACAGAGTTTGAGAAGAAAGGGAGGGCAATTTCCGCCTTGACATTTTAGTAGAGGGGGCAAATGTCCGCCTTGTAATTTCAGCTGGGGGGCAAACATCCGCCTTGTAATTTCAGCTGGGGGGCAAACGTCCGCCTTGTAATTTCAGCTGGGGGGCAAACGTCCGCCCTTCACAAATAGGGGGGCAAACGTCCGGGGGGCAAACGTCCGGGGGGGCAACTGTCCTAGATTCTGAACATCCACCTAACAATAATCAGCTTATGTCAGATTCTTTTTTGTGTGTGACAACGTCTGTACATTAATGTACATAACAATTTTATATCTATGACCTTATTATTAAGATTATACAAACAATCAGGATTAGGAAGAGAGAGACATCTTAAACCATATTTTACATTTCTGTAAAATTTTAAGCAATACTGTACATTATTGTACCTACTCTAAGAATATATTTAACAAAGTCCTATGAGCATTGCAACATATACAAACATTTGAAAAGACAATGGACCAAAGTATTCACATGCACACCAAATGTAAAAGTGAGAACAAATCTGTGGTGAGTCATTTAATAAAAAAAGCAAATCCAACAGTTACCGCCTTGGAATGGTCAGTCGGCAATATGGACCGAACTGGGGTGCTTAAACCGGTTTTACAGAGCTTTAACCTCACACTTCCTGATGGGTTTCTAAAACGCAAGCAATGAAAAAGAAACTGATCCATTTGAATAAATGTCCAAGCACTGACATTTTGTTTTACAAGTTATGACAAAAGTACGGTAGTTACAGTCCACAATTGATAGCTAGATATAAATGTGTAAATGAAAATATACACAAGAAATATAAACAAACACTACACAAACCTGTCCGCAACTGCTTCCTGTTTCTGTAACAGTGGGGCCATCTCATGGGCCTTTCCTAAGATGCCCTTGGCAAGGTCTTCATCTAACAACTTCTTGCATGACTCAGCTAAATTTTCTAGACTCTTGGATTGCTGCCTGTTTTCCTCTCGCTGAGTTCGCAATTTGGCCAGGATTTTGGACTTGCTTTCCGACATGTTTTGAAATATAGCATAGCGGTGTTGTCGCAAGGCGCTAGTAATGTCGTCAATTATTCGCTGGTATTGGAAGTCAATCTTTTGGCAGGCTTGGCTATGGAGGACCTGAATGTGAAAGGTGATAAAACATACAAGATTTACAAGTGCAGGAGAAAATTTCTTGCTGGCTAAATCATCCTCAATACACAGACAACCATAATGTCTCCCACACATTTACAAAGTAAAAAAATTCCCTCTCAAAGGTTTACAAAACATACAAAGTCCCCTCACTCAATTAGTTTTTAAAATTTTTTTTTGTAATGTGTTTAAATAAAAATCATTCTTAACATTTTTATTATTACTTGAACCATCTTCACCAACGCTATCATCATCATCACCATAAACATCATTACCATCATCTTCACAAGCAGCATAATTGTTATCTCCATTCCTTAACCAGCCCAATCCTATTATTAAGTATAAATGGTAGACACCATTTATGTACCTTTTTCATAAACATCCCAAAATGCTATTTCCTTAAATCTTCTTCAACCTTTCACAACAAAATTATAAACAATACTTGCAATAAATCACCCTTAAAACCAGTAAGTCAACTTTAAGTACCAGTACTGTTTCCTTTGTTGAATACTTAACCTTTACGGCCAGATAACTGATCTTATTTTAACGGCCAGACATTGTAATAAGGCTACCTTTAAGTCAAGGTCACTAGTCTTACATTAATTGATACTGTGCTACCATTAATTAATCAAGCTATCAGACAATACTAATTGCTATATACATCAGAGAACTGGTGCCGACAGGATGGATCAATATAACAATGTCCTATGGGCAGGTATAAGTAATTAACTTACAGCAACGTAGTAACCATCTTTATCTTTGACTAACAATAAGTTAATTTGAAAACATTTCAACAAAAGATGTACCAAATTCAAAAGAACGTTGAACTGGCATTAATTAAAAGGTAATTATGTGAAAGGTAGTCATTTTTGCTATATTCACTAAGGGTGTATTATAATTTTAAAGTAAAACAGATTAATGATCTGGTCACACTTTTTAGATATGCATCACTAAAACCCCACTTCTTTAATCCATTTTTTCTAATAATCTGTCATTTAACCATACTGGGTTTTTAACCTATTCCAAAAAACAAGTATGGAAGAGAACCAATGTTGATCTTTAAAAGCCTGTACAAGACCTGTAAGAGCCATTCATAATTAACTATTTCATACTGGGAGCAATATTTCATAAGCTGACCTGCTGCAACAAGTTTGCAGAGGCAATATTTTATGAAAACTATTTAAATATGAAAAGGGCCAATAATTGCATGAAACAAGCTGACTGGTTGACACTGTTGAATTAGTAAAAGTTGTTATTTATTGGGCGAGTTAATTTTTTAAAGTATTATTTTGCTGTGGCCATGTGTATTGACCCTCTTTGTATGAGTTTTAACCAATTCAACTGTCCTTGGCCAAACAAAGGCAAACACCCCAACACATTATACAACTTATTGGAGGATCCACAAATGACACTTTCATGATGGCAGGTCAATCTGTCTCAAGAAATAATATAGATAAACTAGAAAGTTTTGTCTCGCCCTGTGATTGAACCTGGGGTCATCATGCTTGGGCCTGATGCTCCACTATTAGCACCACGCAGGCTGTTATACTATAAGTATATCTCCACTAAGACTACACTATATTTATACTACACTATGTCATGGGAGAGAACCATTTACCTCAATTTCCTCAGTGACCTCTTCCATTTTGTGTGACTGTTCTGATAGGGTTGTCATCATGGTGTCCAGCTTCTCCTTCATCACAGTCAAGGTGTCCTAGATACAAACAAATGGCACAATCTATTAATAAAATCAGTTGTTTGGCACAAAGAGTCCTAGCCACATAAAAATGACAACCAATATATAAAATCATTTCATTTGGGTCAATGTTTCCTAGATATTTAAAAAAACAAACAATCTTTGTCCTCAACCATGCTGATTGGCTCAAATTGTCCTAGAACCATAGCAATTACACACTCTATAAATAAAACCATGTTGACTGGCTCAAAGTGTCCTATAACCATAGCAATAACACACTCTATAAATAAAACCATGCTGATTGGCACAATGTGTCCTAGATAGAAACCAATGACACAATCTATAAATAAAACCATGCTAATTTCCTGTATGTGTCCCAGACAAACTGCAAGGATAATCTATAAACGAGACCCTGTAAATTGATTCAATGTGTCTTTGGCACATGACGAAAATGAAAAAAAAAATCACCATTAATAGAACCATGCTTTTTGGCTCAATAAGGCCGAAATGCATGGCAAATTAAAATCTATATATAATGCAGTCAACTTAAGTAATTTTATTTACTATAATAAACAAGCGCTTGGTATTTTTGTTTATAGACAATAAAGAATGTTTGTCACTCATCATGTTCCATGAAGTTAGGATAAATATTTCTTACCATCTTACTATTGTTTATTCTACTAGAAAAATGACAGTCTTTATATTCATTTCAAATTCATATGACCAATCAATACCTTAGTTTGTGCAAGGGCTGTATCCAGTGATAGAATCTTGTGCTTGTGAATGCTTGCCAACACCTTCACACACGCACAGATGACAGACCAGCTGTTGACACCTGTCACAGAAAATGGTGGACATTTCTGTTGCATGGTCCTCGCAGAATGCCAGCTTGTCTGACGGCTCATTTTTCAAAGGCCTCCTCAACTTGTGATGTGCCAGCTGTCCTCTACGTGGGTGAAAATTGTCCAGGCAAGACTGGCAATATGCCACACAGCACTGTTCGCAAAACCATGCAGCTTTGTTGCGCGCATTTTCGTCACACAATCCACATGTTTCTGTCACAACATCGTCACTGAAGACAGGACACTCAAGATCACCTGATAGTGGTGAAGCTGGATTTGAACTTGACGAAAGACGAAAATCAAGATCAAGATCAAGACTCTTGGTTTTGTTAGTAAGGTTGTGGCTCTGTATTTCCTGATAGCGGAATACAATGTTTTCCAAGGCTAGGTTACGTGGCAGCTTGTTCACCTTGGACTTGTTAATGGGGTGGCTCTTCCTGCAGGATGGACAGTCTAAGCCTGTAACATAGCAACAGGTACAGACTCGCAGTTTGAATCAAGTTAAGGATGAATACATTTGAATATCTATTAGGTTTTGAAATCTTGAAAAACAATGCATGAAATAGCCTTGTTTGCTACTTTTAAAACTTGCAAATCAAGATGGGATTAGAAAACTTGCAAATCAAGATGTGATTAGATCAAGTTACTCTTTAATTCTTGTAACTAATCCATTCATTATTCTTCTGAGAAAATATTTGATAACAAAAGTTATATGCTTCTTGCTTAAGAACTGGATTAAATCAATCTGTTAAATATTACATTAACCATCAATGTTTTTTCCAGCCTTATTTGTATCTAATATCAAAGTTTCACTTTTGACAAAAATACACTTTCAATACAAATAAGGGAAGAATCCTTCTTACTTCACCATGTGATAATTTCCATGCAATGAAAACTTGAAATGATACAAATGAAACCTAGTATTTAACATAAATCCAAATTAGTTTCCTCATTGCTTTCACACGTTGCATCAGGTGTTAACAAATTTTGACCATAAGCATTTTCTTTGAAACACTGTGTTTGTAGGAATAAAAGAAAGACAATGGCAAAAAAACAGAGACTGTCCAAAGAAATCAAGATCTCTTCAACCATTTTATCCAAGATACCAAAATCACACATGTTTAATGATTAACAATAATGAAACAATAATACAAGCTGCTACTTACATGGGAACAGCAGAAAACTGCCACCCAAACCCAGAGGTAATAGTAACTCCTCAACCCTATTTACATAGATACATAAAGGACATGATATAAGGAGGAAAAGCAAAATAACAGACACATAAAATTACCCCTAATATATATCTGAAAAAATTAAAAACACCAAAAGCAAACATTTACCATCTCTCCCTGACTTGACTCTGTTGTCAAGTATATCAGAGAGGCAGCGTTTACAGATGCTGTGTGAGCATGGTAACAGCAGGGGGTCAGCGTACAGCTCCAAACACACCGGACAGGTTAACTCGTCCTCCATTGTCCCGCCAACAGACACTCCACCACGCCCACCACTACGCACTCGCAAACCTGAAAATAAATGTATCATAAACCAAATAGATCAGAAATAACTAGTGTATGTTATCATTTTAAGTACACTGCTAAGAAAACTTAAAATTCACCATAACTAAAAACATTATGAAAAATATAGGTCATGACATCATACATCGCATGAAGTAAACACATTATGAACGGAATTATTATAGACAAATACATCATGAAAAAGTGTATTTTGGTGGCAGACCTTTCTAAGGCAGTAACTGCTGGTTTTCCTCAATGTAATGTCATGCCTTAATTTATTACTCACCTTCACATATAATGTGCATAATTATTAGTGTAGTAGTTGTGTAGTTAATTCAAACCTGATTATGTTTTATCTTGTTTAAGTTGTTCCTTGTGTCGACAGATTGGTGCTAGGAAATAACTGTTTTCTTTGTTTATGTAATGTCTCATGTATGTATTTTTGTCAATTTTACATTTTATTTGCACATTTACTTGTGTTTTTTTTTTATACATTGCAGCCACACAATTATAGAAGCATCCAGCTATTTTTGCAAATAAAAAATGCAGTCAAATGAATGGGTAGAACTCCAGTGCAAGGCAGGTCAGCTGGAAGACCAACCCACATAATGCAATTTGCCTGACTGGGTCTTGAACCTACAAGGTCCGAGGTGAGCAGTCAGAGGAGCTACAAACAGAAGACTGTATTGCTTGGCCACGGAACACCCTAATAATGATTTATATTATCCAAACATGATACATGGCCACCTAATTTGTCATTTTATATAATAAAGAAGCAGATTATGAGGACTATGATTAGATAGGGCTATATTAATTAAGGGCTGATATAATCTTCCTGCACTAAGATGTCATGAGGCTCTGGATTGATATTTTTCCTCAACCAATGCAATAAATCATTCCAACAGACTAGTTTTCCATGCTGGAGGAGAATAGAACTTATATTAATATAATCCTCTATGATCATCATCATCAGCATCGACACCACCACAACCATCATTATCATCACCCCCACCAAAACCATAACCACCAACACCATCATCCTTATCCTAATTTTCCTTATCATCATGATCTTCAGCAGCCTCATCACCAATATCATTATCTGAATTTGTTTCTTGAGTTTCTGATGCAAACATTCTATAATATACATGGATTGTTAAAATAATTACTCTGTCATATTGTGCCACTAAAAGAAAAGGTTTGTATCTACATATCATTAATATCTAAGATATATCTGAGCCAAACAACCTTGGAGCTGGTCATACAGTGATACATGCTGTCTCAGGATGAAATCAATAATTAATTAATGCAATCGGAGGGTATCACCAATTACTGGTGCCAGCGTGCCAGAGATCACCCGTCTGCTTCAACATAGACTGATGGTATGTCCAGATAGGATCTCAGGACTGTAATACATATTCCAGGTATTGGAATAACAAATACACACTCTACATGTAAACAGCATAATTATGACTGCTTGTAAGTGTAAAAGACTATAAAAGACTGAAAAGGGTAAAGTTTTAACTACATAACCTGATATATTTGAATGCTACATTAAACAACTTTCAAGTTAATTTACCCTATCAAATAAACCATTAGCTACAGACTCCGCAGCAAATGATGATATCAACAAATGTTTTAATACAATTTTGTGTACTGTAGCAGCTTGACCTTTTTCAAAAGCTAAGAAATGTGCAAAGTTTTTACATCATTCCAGGTAAATAGCACTATATTACAGTTATAAAATACAAATTAACATCAGAAGTGGTTAACATATCATTCAGCTGTCACAAGAGATTTGAGTGAAGGCTACATAATGTAAACAAAGGCATTCTAGATGTGCAAAAGATGTCTGTATATTGCTAGAGCTATAGAGAGAGTAAAAACCCTAAATGTCTGCATATGGCAAGAGCTATATAGAGGGTTAAACCCTGAATGGCTGTATATGGCTAGAGCTATATAGGAAGTAAAAACCCTGAGTATATGTATATGGCTAAAGCTATATAGAGAGCAAAAACCCTGAATGGCTATATATGCCTAGAGCTATATAGAGGGTAAAACCCCTGAATGGCTGTATATGGCTAGAGATATATAGGGAGCAAAAACCCTGAATGGCTGTATATGGCTAGAGCTATATAGGGAGCAAAAACCCCGAATGGCTGTATATGGCTAGAGCTTCATAGGAAGTAAAAACCCTGAATGTCTGTATATGGCTAGAGCTATATAGGAAGTAAAAACCCTGAGTATCTGTATATGGCTAAAGCTATATACAGAGCAAAAACCCTGAATGGCTATATATGCCTAGAGCTATATAGAGGGTAAAACCTCTGAATGGCTGTATATGGCTAGAGCTATATAGAGGTTAAAACCCATCACTCTCAGCAGAAGCTAACTTTCAGGGTTTGCACTACTCAACAAGGCCTGGCCAATGTCTTAAGGATACTTTCATTCTTTTGATTTAAAACTACCTTAACTAAAAAAGATATTTTTTAGAGAATTTTAGAATATATAAAGAGAAATGTTATTGTTAATAGTGGGAAGAGTAAATAAAGATATATTATAGTGATGAAAAAAGGATGTTTTTGTTAATGCTGCTGTTGCTGCTGCTTATGATTACAACAATGTGTATGTAGGTAAATGATACAAATGTATAAAAACCATTAGGATATCTAAATATACAATGAATATAGTCTAAAGTGTATTATTTACAGGAGATTGAGTAGGAAGAGGGGTGGAGAAGATGATAGAAATGTGGAACTGTTTGCAGCAAGGAATCCTTCCTTGTTGTGTTGTGCTGTCATTTAAACAAATAAAAAATAATGCTCACAACTGATCTTCAACAGTTGAACAGAAAACCCTTTATTTTGGTTAACAAATACTATATCTTCTATTTACACTTACAATTTCCTGCACCTTTTGATCTCTTAAGTGATAGTCAATTAGGTAAACATACTGAAATCCTTTGTTCTCCAACTTGTCAATAATATCATGACAACGTAAATAGGATTGTTCTTTGCAAAATGTGCAAAAAAACACACTTGGATAATTGATTGGAAGTTGTTTTCTATCAATATTGTGTTTTATTGGTGTTAATGATGTTATTAGCTAACCCATACTAATGGATGTATGCATGAAATACTGATGGCTTGGCAAAATTGTAACATAAAGCTAGTTACTGCAGCACCTTGTTCAGTCCACTTGGTATTTTTTATTAATTAATGAACCACTTAAGAATGCATGCTGTACTTTAACAGTGTGACCAAACATGAACAGGGAGATATATTTGTAAACTACACTTGCACAACGAACATGCTCTTCATTCTTGTCTTAGCTCATTACTGCTTTTGTTCCATAAAATTGAAAACCAGAATTTTTTAACAGACAATTTTTTGCCATGAAGTTCTGACCAATCAGCCCAACATAATGTATGATCAAGAGCAAGTTGTAATCAAAACAGGGAGGAAATTCTTTGAAACTCAATTTGGTGCTTCTTTCTATTGAAATACACACAGAGACTAAAAATGAATATATTATGATCAACCATAATGGGTTGAAGAAGAAACCAGACAAATTAACAAATAGGTTAAACAACCAGTACAGATCACCTGGACGG
Source organism: Sinonovacula constricta (assembly GCA_007844125.1). Classification (NCBI taxonomy): domain Eukaryota; kingdom Metazoa; phylum Mollusca; class Bivalvia; order Cardiida; family Solecurtidae; genus Sinonovacula; species Sinonovacula constricta. The sequence continues at coordinate 37,580,658 of CM017565.1, read as the reverse complement.
CTGTCTCACATTAAGTCCTTTGCAATGAAAAGGGACTTGAACCCACATGGTGAGAGGCTTGGCAGAAAGGGGAGTTACAAGTCAGTGACACTACCGCTATTCCTCAGGCACCCCACTTTCTTCCATCTTTCTATAAGTCTAAGGTCTGTCTTCACCAGTCATAAGAACATGGCTAAGATTTAGTCCGGGTTATTTACAAATGAAGAAATCTAGATGCTTAACTTAAAAAAAGGAAAAGCAAAATGAGCAGCTTATAATTTGGCAACATTATACTGGCACCAATGTATATTTTTCGCATGCTTCCATAAATAGATAATGCCTTAATGACTGGTTAAAGAACCTATCAGCAACAATTTTGGTACCCTTTTTATAATAAGGCTGTAACATTCTGAAGTTTGACAATACATGGTTAAAAAACTAATAAGATCCAGTTCAATGTTGTCATGCTATACACTGAACAATTGGTATGTGTAAATAACATAAATCTTTTATTTAAAGTTCAGATCAAGGCAGATGTACACCACCCTGGTGTGAAAAAAAGCCATGTGATTTCTCTAGAAAGTGGGCTGAGTTGTTCCCTAGTTCTTAGAGGATCAAAGGTTAATGCAAATTACATTTTAAGTTTCTAATGTAATATTCATTAGATTTTGTTCATTATTTTACTCTCCAAACCCATGAAGCATTAGCTGGCAAGCTACAGCGTGGTGGATTTGCTCACACTGTGATCTGCATTCATAATACTGGCTTTAAAAATCCAAAATGTCTGTTTCAAGTTGATTATTGCAACCATTTAACATATTTTCTTTTATCTTAAAGAAATTATATTTGTTTTACAAATGCATCCAAATATTCTGGCTTTTTTCTTCATATGAATATTTTTTTATCTGTTTAAATTGTAGTTTGGGATATTTCCTTACTCACAATTACTATCTGAAAGTATGGAGACACTGGACATAGTTTCAGTGCCACTTAGGCCTGTATTCATCAAGAATGTCTAAGCCCAAGTTATGACTTGAGCTCAAGTCAACATTTTCATACCAAGAAAACTATGCCTTAAATGTAGATAAAATGTGATTTTAAGCTAAAAAATGCAAATAGAGACTGAAAGCTAGCAATTTAAAAAAGTAAAACCTTGTGGTGATATAATGTAGGTACTAAGGCTTGTATACACCAAGCATTTGTAAGCCCAAGTCATGACATGAGCTCAAGTCACCATTTTTATACCAACAAAACTATGCATTAATTATATGTAGTTAAAATGTGGTTAACGCTCAAAATACCAAATTCCAAGTGTCAATCAACATTTCAGTCATATAGCTGAATATACTTTGATGATATTGTGAATCAAAATCAATGAGCTGACAAATTCTTACTTAAGAAATGTTGTTGAAAATGGGCTTAGATAACTTTGTAAGAGGATGACTATATAACAGGTCAGAAGGGTATATAAATCTACCTGATAAGCAACATTTATAACTCAAAGAAGCAGGTACAATGTGCATTCATTGTTTGTTGACAGTTTCCCTAATCTTTATATTACAACTCTCCATTGACTTAATTGGCTTTTCACACACACCAAGCCTAATTGGCCACATGGGGTAACCTTAAATGGCTTTTCACATCTTCACAAGCCTGTGTTTTTACTGAATCTAAATGACCAATGAGTGCTAATTAATTTTAAATACTGATGTCAGGACAAGAAAATAAGATCGAGTAATGATTAAGTAACAATGTATGAACATTGATGTATAAAGAGAAAATAATATATAAGAAAATATATAGGAGTGAAAGTTAGAACTGCCAATTTGCATCAAAGTATACAAGGAATCTCACTTATCTTTGGCTGAGAAAAGAAAGTTTTACTGTAGATTGTCTAATTACAGAGTCGATGCTATATCGATTTGATAATCTAGCAAGGTGATCAAGGAAACATGGCCAAATGCAACAAAACCTTAAGCTGAAGTCTGAGGTTATTCCGAAGCATCTGATTGGTCAGATTTTGGTTTAAATTTAAAATCTGACCAATGAAATACCAGAGATTGGTCTCAAACTTCAGTTATAACCTCTAGCCCAGGTTTGTATATGACATCTGCATGCTATCCCATTAGGCTGGCTCTGACACATAAATATTCTACTAGCGTCGGGTAAATATTTATGAACAATTCTTCAGATGATTTACACACATACCTGGTCCCATTATACAGAAAGTAAATATCAGTACAAGTACAGATTAACTAGCTGTGACAACTTTATATCAAACATTAAAATATCTGAAAAAAATATCTTCATTTCTTAATATTCACTGCCTATTCTTTTGGATAAAAATAATGGTAATGAAATTATTCTAATAACTTGTATAATAAGGGAGAAAACTGTCATGTATTACTATGTAAAAGTAAAATGCAGGATTTTTCTATGACTGGCAAGTTTATTTAACACTTAGTGATCCAGATGTAGAAAAGAATAAACAATAACACAATAAAAAAATCAATTAATTATAAATGTGACAGTACTCACTATTTCCCATTTCTGCATCTCCTTATTTTACTCCTTGAGCAATACATGCCATCTAGGAATCCAACCCAAATTTAGTGCAGTCTTCTCTGGACAACATACACTACTTCGCAGGTGCTTATATAGGCATTTTTCTATACATGTACCCACTGTACAATAGTCAATATCAGTTTATTGCCTGATACATACACCAGAGTTTTACAACAGACAGCTGAAATAAGACAGACAGGCAGCCTCAAAGTCACATTTCATTACTGAGAGTCTCATTTCAGCATAAAAGTCTCACACTGGTATAGGTATTTCCCACCAATATGTGTCCATGGGTTAATTACTGGAGGTCACATGTATAGAACATATGAGAAGGAAGTATAAGTATATCAGTAAGGTCCTTGCATTCTATGGGAGTGGACTCTTCAGATAATCAATATAACTTCTATACATCAGCATACAGTCACAGCTCGAGGAAATGACAGTTCTTTTCTCAATAATGTTCATCATCTGCAAATAGCTTGGCTTCAGAACTTCATGTAATTGGCAGGCAGGAGACAACAGGAGTCCCCACTCCCACCCCCAGCAAAGAGGCCAAAACACAAGTGACTAATTAGCAGGCAGGAAACAACAGAATCCCCACTCCCGCCCCCAGCAAAGTGGCTGAAACACCAGTGACCAATTGGCAGGCAGGAGACAACAGAGTCCCCACTCCCGCCCCCAGCAAAGAGGCTGAAACACCAGTGACCAATTGGCAGGCAGGAGACAACAAAGTCCCCACTCCCACCCCTAGCAAAGAGGCTGAAACACCAGTGACCAATTGGCAGGAAGGAGACAACAGAGTCCCTACTCCCGCCCCCAGCAAAGAGGCTGAAACACCAGTGACCAATTGGCAGGCAGGAGACAACAGAGTCCCTACTCCCTCCCCTAGCAAAGAGGCTGAAACACCAGTGACCAACTGGCAGGCAGGAGACAACAGAGTCCCTACTCCCACCCCTAGCAAAGAGGCTGAAACACCAGTGACCAATTGGCAGGCAGGATACAACAGAGTCCCCACTCCCACCCCTAGCAAAGAGGCTGAAACACCAGTGACCAATTGGCAGGCAGGAGACAACAGAGTCCCTACTCCCACCCCTAGAAAAGAGGCTGAAACACCAGTGACCAATTGGCAGGCAGGAGACAACAGAGTCCCTACTCCCACCCCTAGCAAAGAGGCTGAAACACCAGTGACCAATTGGCAGGCAGGAGACAACAGAGTCCCCACTCCCACTCCTAGCAAAGAGGCTGGAACACCAGTGACCAATTGGCAGGCAGGAGACAACAGAGTCCCTACTCCCACCCCTAGCAAAGTGACTGAAACACCAGTGACCAATTGGCAGGCAGGAGACAACAGAGTCCCCACTCCCACCCCTAGCAAAGTGGCTGAAACACCAGTGACCAATTGGCAGGCAGGAGACAACAGACTTCACACCCCTAGCCCAGGCAAACAGGCCAAAACTTCAGTGACCAATTGGCAGACAGTAGACAACAGTCTCCCTACCCCTATCCCCAGCAAAGAGGCTGAAACACCAGTGATTCGCAGGAGTCTAAGGAGTCTTTAACAAACATCCTGTTTTAAAAGTTTGAAATTATGTTTTTAGTTTATGTTAAGCAGAATTTACAATTTAGTAAGCTTTCCTGGAAAAAAAAAGAGTGATTCTTCAGAGTGAAGCAGATCCAATCTTTCACAACAATTTAAAGCTGAGCTTAAAGAAATGACTTGAGCTGTTTATTTAGGGATTTTCAACTTAAACGATAAATTTCTGTTATCTGGAAATATAAGACGGAGGACGGTAAATACATCCCTGATTTTACTTACAGGTATCTTTCAAAAGATATTCTGTATGGGTTAATTATTTTGTGACATAGTGCTTCATTTGTTGAAGTGGCCAACTGAACGATGTTATCCACTGGATAACTAAGTAGTCATTTAAATTAAATATAAGCAAGGGAGGCCCCAGGCTCGATCCCGGGCTGCGACATACTAATCATGAAAAATGGTAGTGGTACAGCTCCCTTGCTAACACTCAAGCAAATATAAGGGTAGTTCCATGACTGGTTGGCCCAGTGTCAGGAAAATATGACTGGGTGTGGTATCATGCCAGGTGTTCATGGCATGCTATGCACAGTGAAGGCAGCACTATATCTGCTTCAAGTGGACACCGTCTCCAGATAACTGAAATACTGTTGGTGGGACGATAAACCCAATAAATAAATAAATGTAGGCAAGGGAGATGCCTACATCCGGAGTAATAGGCTAGGTGTTCCGAGAGGAGCAAAACCATTACTACTTATAAGGAATTGTTCATGCCCCTGCTTTGTATTGAACCATGGACAACATTTTTTTTGCATGATATTGTTTCACTGTCACTTTAACTCTTGCCTGCAATGAAATATTTAAAATGTCATTTGTACTGAATAAACCTCCATACATTTCAACGTCAATGTCACAGCACTATTAAATACATATTTATTCAGCTATTTATAAAATTTTGTACATATTTAAGATGCTTTATCATTCACATACACATTTTTGTAAGTAGAACTTGACCTCAAAATGCTACAACTACCCCACCATCAGCAACAATGAAAACAATACCATGTGAAACAAGAACTATCAATAAAGATGACTAGTACCCCAGATATTTGTAAATTAAATCAAGGGCCATAACTTATGTAATATCAAGCCCGTCAAATTGTGCTAAAGATGTGCATAACTTGGTTTCATACTTACCAATTCTAAAGAAAATTCATAAAAATTAAGTATAGCTGAGAAATTGCACAGAAAAATCTTGTCTATATTTGGACAGATGGATGGATCGAACAATGGACAGATATGACTCCAATATAGACCCTATGTATAAATGGGTAAAAATCTTGTCTACAGTAGGACAGATGGATGGATCAAACAATGGACAGATATGACTCCAATATAGACCCCATGTATAAATGGGGTAAAAGTCTTGTCTACAGTGGGACAGGTGGATGGATTGAACAATGGACAGATATGACTCCAATATAGACCCCATGTATAAATGGGGAAAAATGTTGTCTACAGTGGGACAGATGGATGGATCAAACAATAGACAGATATGACTCCAATATAGACCCCATGTATAAATGGGGAAAAATGTTGTCTACAGTGGGACAGATGGATAGATTGAACAATGGACAGATATGACTCCAATATAGACCCCACGTATAAATGGGGTAAAAATCTTGTCTACAGTGGGACAGGTGGATGGATTGAACAATGGACAGATATGACTCCAATATAGACCCCATGTATAAATGGGGAAAAATGTTGTCTACAGTGGGACAGATGGATGGATTGAACAATGGACAGATATGACTCCAATATAGACCCCACGTATAAATGGGGAAAAATCTTGTCTACAGTAGGACATATGGATGGATCGAACAATGGATAGATATGACTCCAATATAGACCCCATGTATAAATGGGGTAAAAATCTTGTCTACAGTGGGACAGATGGATGGATCGAACAATAGACAGATATGACTCTAATATAGACCCCATGTATAAATGGGGTAAAAATCTTGTCTACAGTGGGACAGATGGATGGATCAAACAGTGGACAGATATGACTCCAATATAGACCCCATGTATAAATGGGGTAAAAATCTTGTCCACAGTAGGACAGATGGATGGATCGAACAATGGACAGATATGACTCCAATATAGACCCCGTGTATAAATGGGGTAAAAATCTTGTCTACAGTAGGATAGATGGATGGATCGAACAATGGACAGATATGACTCCAATATAGACCCCATGTATAAATGGGGTAAAAATCTTGTCTACAGAAGGACAGATGGATGGATCGAACAATGGACAGATATGACTCCAATATAGACCCCATGTATAAATGGGTAAAAATCTTGTCTACAGTGGGACAGATGGATGGATCAAACAATGGACAGATATGACTCCAATATAGACCCCATGTATAAATGGGGTAAAAATTTTGTCTACAGAAGGACAGATGGATGGATCGAACAGTGGACAGATATGACTCCAATATAGACCCCATGTATAAATGAGGTAAAAATCTTGTCTACAGTGGGACAGATGGATGGATCAAACAATAGACAGATATGACTCCAATATAGACCCCATGTATAAATGGGGTAAAAATCTTGTCTACAGAAGGACAGATGGATGGATCAAACAATAGACAGATATGACTCCAATATAGACCCCATGTATAAATGGGGTAAAAATCTTGTCTACAGAAGGACAGATGGATGGATCAAACAATAGACAGATATGACTCCAATATAGACCCCATGTATAAATGGGGTAAAAATCTTGTCTACAGAAGGACAGATGGATGGATCAAACAATAGACAGATATGACTCCAATATAGACCCCATGTATAAATGGGGAAAAATCTTGTCTACAGAAGGACAGATGGATGGATCAAACAATGGACAGATATGACTCCAATATAGATCCCATGAACTTTATAAATGAGGTATAAGAAACATTCAAACATATGTTTGAAGTAACATGACCTACATTTGGCAAGATACCTGTCAGTACTAGAACTTCACCACCAAGAATGGCCAACCCCAATTCAATTACCTATAATCGAGTGAATTACCCAATCAGTTAATGTAATCTAAACTCAAGCCAAAGGACTGCGTGTTTTTCCAGCTGTGGAATATATAATACAATGTCTATAACAGTCCTAAATTCAAAACCAAGTGTTTAGCCGCTCACTGGATGGGTTCTAGTGTTGGTTGGGGTGAAAACTTTCATATGTGAAGGTCTACCAACAGACCTGTGATGTGCTGATGGGATCTACTTCCACCAATAATAGTTGAATTTTACCAATATGACCATATTTCTGTCAGTGCAATGGTAAAAAAACCCATAAAAACAAACCAAAACGAAGGTGACACAATTGTGGTTAATATCTTATCTTGGTACATCCACAGACACTCTACAAGGACAGCTGAATGACAATCTCATAGAAAATATCAGGATAGACAGAAATCAAGACCTCTTTATCAAAAGTAAATTACATTTTATTACTGCTTCTTAATCTTGCATAATTATGGGAAGACAGAAAGAAGTAACTTTTAATTGAAGGAAAACTTTAATGGCTAATCCTATCTTATATAAATTAAAGACAGACTGAATGAACTTTGTATTAAATGTAACTACCATAACTTCCCTACAATTATTTTAAACCACAATAACAATGAAACGTGATAAAACAACATAATAATGCAAAATAATGACTTGCATATCAAGTAACTCTTTGGAGCTGAAAACAAAGGCCACGTTTCAGTATGTACTACAGGGAAGTAGATGTGCTTTTTGTAGCAATATAAGCCATCATTTTTAACCAAATCCTATACTTCTAATGTTCTTAAATGTCGAAGAAAATCTTGTAAACAAAAACAGTGTACCAGTACCCATTTAAAAATAAAAAATGCAAAAACAAAATTCTGGTAAAAAGTAGTGTATAAAAAAGCATTATTTCAAATTAAAAATTGACATGTATCAACACAATTGTAACAATGATTAAGAACAATTTATTTTAAGGCTTGCCAAAATAGCACATATACCCTATAACATATAACAGCATTCTAAGTCACAACTGGGAATTTAACTGACACTTAGATCACATTGGATAGTATCAACTACTGAAAAACATATACCCCCTTCTTGGGGGTATCTTAGTCATAGGAAAAATGATTACATCCGAGTGTTTACCAAAAAAGACCCTAAAATGACTTCATATTTTCAAAAAGTTTTAAACCAGTCATTGATATTCTTTTTTTCTTAAGAGTCACAATTAACATAATCTTAAATTGTATGATTCATGATTTTCAAATGATGTCAAATATCTACTTCAGTTAATAAATATATATTTATTTGGGATGTAAATCGAATCCCAAAACGATATTCGAATATTTGTTAAGTGTATTCAAATCATATTCGAATATTCGAAACAAATTTATATCATAGTAGCACATAAAACGGTAATTTTTCATTACGTTCAATGGGTTTATTCACTGTAAATTATTTATTTCTGGCCATATTTTACATTGCTTGTCTTACTTATTGCAGAAGCGGCAGCAGATTTATGATTTTAACATAGCATTTAATTTTAAAATGAAGATTTCTTTTTTTTGAAATACAAATGGCAATATTATCAATCCGCCATTATTCTGTTTATAGTGAAGGACAAGGAGTGTTTCTTTAATCAGTCAACAGCAATTTGCAAGAATACTGTCAGTGAAGAATGCCAGTTAATGCGTAAGCAATATTATTGTTACTTAACAATTATTATTATTATTATTATTATTAACATTGAAACTCTTACAAAAAAGTATACAGTAACTGCAAAGTTCTGTATAATATATACATTATAAATTAGTCACCTTAAACCTGTGTGTCTTTTTTGTTATGTGTTGTACTTTGTGCAATAACCTTTACAATTTAAAGACATTTTGGGTACTTTATTACTTAATTGTACATATGACGTATTAAAAGAGCTACTTAAGCTCCTTTTAATGTTAACATATCAATTAAATAAGAACATATTATAATTTTATTAGATGAAACTGTACAACACATGCAACATATGCAAAATAGCTCACAGTTTTAATATTTTACTCTACTAACAACAGACAATGTATGACAACAAACAGTCAATAATGTTTTGTGAACCTATCTTAAAAAATACATTATTGTTTAAAAGAGGCATTTTCTAAAGGACAAAATGGGGGTGATACTGGATCAACTATAAGACAATAAGGCAAAACTATGAGGATTCAATGAAGGGAAATCGCTCAAGTGTATAGCCAATTAATGGTCTTGATTGGATGGTGGTCGGATTGATGCTTAATTGTGATTGGCTGATATCTCTAGGGCGTTAATCCAAAGCCATAACATGTCAATTAGGGACAATTAGTTACCAATACACAAGTGACAATTACGAACCTGCTCGCCATATGCCTATGGGTGAAAGGCGAGGGTAAACAAAACCATTTGATGAAGACAATTACTTTGATGGGCTAGTGTCAAGATTACCTGACTGTTAATAAACTGATGATGAACCAACCAATATATATATAAAGAATGATTAAAAGTTTAAGCTCGTGAGTTTTAAGTGTGTTAAGTAAGCCTTTGACGAACAATTAAAAAGTCTGTAGAAGTAGATTTTTCTTATTCGGACAGAACGTAGCAAAAACAGAGAACAGATATTGTGGAGACAAAAAATAACAGACGTTGCGGTATTGTATAGGAATAAAATAACTTGTATAAAGAAGTGACAAAAACAGAAAGTGATTGCAATTAATGCTTGTTTGACAGTGATCTAGTTGTGCTTTCCAAAAATAAATTAAGTTCTGGTGGACTGTTATCAATAAGTATAGCCATATATAATGGTTTCATTACACACTATCCCTACCAAAGCTGGGTAGAGTCAGTGTTACATAATTGCTGTAGCTTATTGTCGCAGCATTGAGCTGACATGTGTGTTTATTGTACTTTGGCAACTGTGTCCACAGCTGTATGGTGATGTGACTGGGTCTAGGTGTGAGAGGGGGCAGAGAAGGTGCTGTGAGCGGTAAGGTGATTTCATGCTGTTAACCAGATGGCAATTCGTTATCAAGAGACATGACCCACCCCAACTATCTTAAAGCGAGCGCAACCACATATCGCCAGCGTATTAAGTCATTGGAAGACAATACAATCAATTAAAGAAATGTCTCTTCAATTTTCCTTCAAACTTAACAAAAGTGAAATAAAAATGATAGAATATTCGAATCCCAAAATCTCTATTCGAATAGAGACTTGAAATTGGAATATTCGTTAACATCCCTAATATTTATAGAGGACACCCTTGGCTGACTTGTAACTACTCTTACTGCACAAAGTCAGTCGAGTTCTGGTTAAGGGCGTGAATTGTCGTGAGGGCTGGGGAGCATCTGCTGACCTCGGTATGCCAGTGTGGTTGTTCCTCCATCAGTACTAGTAGAGTGTTGCCAATATGACTATGATTGTGATAGTGCAGGGCTTTTTTTCATCATTTTGGAAATATGACCCATACCCCTGGAATTGGGAATTTTCGCGTCGTTTTGCCAGAAATTGGGAATTGTTTACACCTTTGGGGAATAAAAAGCTGTACTGTTATATGTTGTTTTTTATCCTGTTTGCCTTATTTAATTCCACTTTACTCGATGATGATCCCGCCTCTGCTAACGCTGCTTGCTTTAGAAGCAAGTCAATCCTTTTTTTTTCGATTGGGAATTTTTCTTCTCTGATTGGGAAAAAAGTATGTTTTGCCATTGGGAACATGACTGAATATCAGCTATAAAATTGACCGAAAAAAAGCCTTGCAGTGCAACATATTTCAATTTAAAACCAAAACTGTATTTTATGTTCATGTACCAAATACTTGATAATGTGACTGTAAGAAGATTCCCTGTGTTTATATGTATTAATTTTCAAGTTAAACTTTACACTTACCGCACACAAAAATATCAAATTGCTGTCACATGGAGGTCAGAAATCATGTTGTTAAAGTTGTCATACCACTGCAAATATAGAAAAACAAATTATTTAATTAACGTTGTAACTGTAGCTAGATTATAAAGGAAAAGTGCTTATATAAATGATTATAATAGATCAGCCTGTATAGCAACAAATATATTATAAAATATAATATAAAATATAAAATGTAAGTCTACATACACGTACCTAGGGAGACAAGTCGTTCTATTGTTGCTACTCCAAATATATTAAAGCAACCATCTCACAGATATATTTATACAAATTTCTGTTAAAAAAAAGCAAGCTTGGTAGAACAACAATAAATAATCGACACAAATATTACTTCCGATTGCTAGATTATATGTGAACATGCTGTTCTTCAAGAGACTAATGTCTTTAATTGGAAGAATCAAAATCAGTGAGACACTTTTTCATTCTCTCACCAGAGGGCGTGCTACACAAGTTTCACTTACACCTCTGTCAACGCCGGGAAAAGTAGTTCTCATACACGTGATATTCTATCGTCACATGTCGCAAAATAGTTCCCCAAAAATTTGGGTTAAAATATATCTTAAACATTGTTCGAAACAAAATAAAAATACCCATTTTCATTTTAAGTAAAATATACAGAGATCAAAATAATCTCACGAGCATTTTATTCATTATTTATATTTTGTACAAGAATCTTGTACACCGGGCGTTGACAGAGATGTAAGCGAAACTTATGTAGCACGCCCTCTGGTGAGAGAATGACACTTTTTAACAATGTTAGGCAGTTTTTAGCTTTTGAACATAATATATCTTTGAACTGTACATGTAGTAATATACATCTTGTTTATGTCAGTTATGCTGACTGGCTAGCTAGAGGTGCAATAGTTGAAATACTCTCTTCTTAAAAGTATTAAATAATCTGGCATAAAGAAGTGTCAGATATGTTCAACACAATTCTACCTTTTCTCATTTTGCTAGACCTGAATTAACGTCCGAGCTAAGGGATGCACAAATATAAAATAATTAGGATGAGTAAATCATGTGGTTCTAAACGTATTCATTGTTATTTGACATCAATCTAGAAAAGATAGTTGTACTTCTTTCAATTTCAAATGGGCTGTGTTAGAGTTCACTTAGTCTATTAAAATCATTATCTCTTGTATGCAACCAGTTTTAATATTCATACTTTTAATAGGAAATTTTGGAAACATTTCATTTTAAAAAAAATGTAAACTGTTTTACTAGTTCAATTTTTAAGTTATTACAAAGTCTAATTTGAAACTGACCAATATAAGACTTACAATGTGATGTTGTGTTAAATCTATCTGCTGTAAAAGAATCATATTTCATGTCTAAAACAGACATGCCTCTTAATATGCTAAGTTAAGGTTAATCAGCCTACAGCAAACAGCATGGCCCAAGATCAACTTCCTCCTGCTGGACGATTTCTTTTCAGAATCTACACTTTTTTGCTAAGCTTTATCAACTTTATCAACTGAAATATTTACGTAAACAGGCAGTCTTTGGCAAATGGATATTAACAAATGTAGCATATGAGTTTATAATTAGAGGATTTTATCACAACCATGCTCTGTGTCAGAAGAAGCACCTAAAATGCACACACAATTGTCCACAAAGGGACAGAGAATCATGCTTTATTTGCTCAATGTCCTCTATATTTGAGTCCTACATTCATCAAACAGAAGCAGTTTGTTTTTCAATGTTTCAAGTGGTTCATTGAAGGAGTTCGGAAGTTAATCCAGAACTTCCGCAAGGCACAAGTGTTACAATCTTTCTGGCTCATTGCTTGACAATATGGTGGGACCACCTCATACAAAGGCTTCAACAGGCTTCAACTGTTTTCCTATCAGTCAGGTACAATACAATAGCTACTTAATTTCTACGCCACTTTTGTAAGGCTTAGATTTAAGGAGTTGTATTATGCAAAATTGGTGGCCAGAAGTCACTATGGGGCCAAAAAGGGACGAGGCCTGCTTGCAGAAAAATCCTCAATTTCAGATTTTGTAAAGGCTTAAATGTTTATTCCCAGTACAAATTTTTAACACAGGCACATTGTTACAGTAATTTAACAGTGAAATGCCCTTTTTTAAAGCAAGTTCATGGTTTAGGTATAATACAGGTACTTAGAAAATAAATACTAAGCAGTCAAAAGTTAAGGTTTTGCAGAAGTCTCAACTGAGGTAGGATGTTGCAGTTGTGGCCTAGACACAATCTAGGAATCAGGACACAGACACACTTATCCAAAACTTTGGAATTATTATTGGATTTGAACCATTTTTTATCTAGTCAAATCCAAACTACAAATGCCAAAAAATACAAGAGGGCCATAATGGATAATAATCGCTCACCTCAGGCTTTCACTAGGCTCATATCTGGCATGTGCCACTAACATTTGACACAGTAACATATTTTTGGACCCCACGTGAACTAGTTTCAAACTCATTTAAGATTGCTTGCAGACAAACTTTCTGCCTAGCTGGATTGGATAAAAACTGAAACATCGAGTGTGTTAACAAGCAAATTGTTGATGCCACAGAGGCATGAAGTTTAACAGAAAAGCTTACCTTGAGCACGTTTTGCTCAGGTGAGCTAAAAAAAATTGAAAAATGAAAAATAATTATGTAAAATAATCTATATGTGGCAATTGTTAATAAAGGTCTAATAGATACACATGATTCTCACAACATATTAATTGTAATATTGTGACACTACTGGACCAAACGGGTTTTCTTTTTTTTTGTTACATCACACTGACATAAGTATGGTTATTTGAGACATCAAATTAATTACTGGTGGAGGTTGCATAAGACTGTCATACAAAAGGTTATGGGTTCAAATCATACAGTCCACACACATCTTTATAAAATTGCTTTCATTTCATATTTGTGTTTTACTTCCTTTTTTGCATCTGATAGCAACTATAAATCTCCAAAATTTATCAATAAAAAAGACTTTTTTAAACCATAACCTTCATAGCATGTGTGTTTGTGCCTTGCAGAAAGGCGCGGGCTCAGTTCTAAATAGAAGTTGTTAGATAATTAAACACTTCCGCTTTCCATCATCCATTATGCCACATTTAAACCACAACCAATTTAAACTGTCTTGAGAATTAGGTCAAACAATGTGACTGCTGAAGTTATTATGTCTTTAAAACAGCATTTAAAAGAAAAATTATAATAGTGTATAATATAAACATATAAAAATGTCCATAATTTGCACATACTAGTGTACTGTTTTCAAAGGTTAAAATCTGTGTTATCAATGGTTTGGTTTGTTGTTGTTTTTGGCTTGTCACAATTTGCACCTGCAGCATTGGATGGGTAAATCTGTTACATGTAATATAGATGCATCATTTTTATGGGACATTGTGGCGTTAAAGTCAGGATGAAAACTAATTCAGGATGGGATGGTATTCTGGCATGATGTTGAATGACATCATATGTTCTATGTATTTTTGGTTTTGAAGTCTGCTAAAATTATGTCTCAATATAAAAGGGTCTCTCTTGACGTTATCACAAAATAATCATTTAAGATCCTGTCCTGCATTGTGAATTCTTTTTTAGAATTGCATCATGAACAAAAATGTACATAAACAAAAGTCAGATATTGTGTACATGCCAGACATTTCTATGACTTAGTACCATTAACAACTCCGCCATGGCCGGTCCCAAGCCCGGATGAGAAAGGAGGAGGGTTGTGCGTGAGGCTAGCACCCTCACCACGTTAAAACACCCTATCGCTACAGAAACAGAAACCACTAGAACGCTATTGAACCAACGGAATCGACCCCGGAGAGAGCGCATGACGTGGACATGTCCACCGACAAAACTCCTCTCTCCACGAACTGTCTCAAGGATTGCGACTTGGAATGTTAGAACCATGTATGAAACAGGAAGAACAGCCCAAGTAGCAAGAGAATTTCAGCGATACAGACTGGACATCCTAGGTCTCGCAGAAGTGCGATGGACCAACTCAGGGAGAGTCACACTAGCTACTGGTGAAACACTGTTATACTCTGGACAGTCGGGCGACACAGCACATCATAGAAATGGAGTAGGGCTGATGATGAACAAGAAAGCATTCAGAAGCCTGCTAGAATGGGAACCTGTTAGTGATAGAATCATCACAGCTCGCTTCCAGTCCAGCTTCCAGAAGATGACCATCATACAATGCTATGCCCCCACAAATCAGGCAGACCCAGAAGACAAGGACATCTTCTACCAACAGCTACAGTCAGTTATCGACAGGACAGCTCGAAGAGACATCATACTTCTCATCGGAGATATGAATGCAAAAGTGGGCTCAGACAACACCGGCAGAGAATTCACAATGGGGAATGAAGGTCTTGGAGAAATGAATGAAAATGGTGAGATGTTTGCAAACTTCTGTGGCCAGAATGACCTTGTTATAGGTGGGACATTCTACAAACACAAGAACATACATAAGGCCACTTGGAAACCTCCAAATCTCAGCACAGAGAACCAGATCGACCATATCACGATCTCACAGCGATGGAGGGGGCAACTACTGGATGTGAAAGTACAGAGGGGTGCCGATGCTGGATCTGACCATGAGCTTCTATTAGCGAAGGTAAAAGCAAGAATCTCCAGAAGAAACCAGACCAGACCACAACAATTGAGGCGCTACAACACTGGAAAACTCACATCAGCAGCTGCGAAAGAAGAATTTTCCATAACTCTAAGAAACAAGTTCCAAATACTCGCCGACATAGACACTGACTCCATAGAGTCCAAGTGGGAACGAGTAAAGACTGCTCTACAATCCACTTGCGAAGAGAAGCTGGGCTACAAGAAAAGAACATACAAGAGCTGGCTGAGGGATGACACGGTCACTAAGATAGAAGAGAGGCGCTCCACCAAGCTCAAGCTCGACTCTGCCAAGACCAGAACACAGAAAACACAAGCTCAGGCAGAATACAGAGAGATACAGAAGGAAGTAAAGAAGATGGCAAGAGAAGACAAAAGGGCATTCGTCGACAACATGGCCATTAAAGCACAGGAAGCCGCTGAGAGACAAGACATGAAAACCCTCTATGACATCACCAAGAAGCTAGTTGGGCACAAAACAGACACGGGAAAACCAGTGCAAACAAAGGATGGAAGAACACTCACCAAACCAGATCAACAGCTTGACAGATGGAAAGAGCACTTCAGCGAAATACTGAATGGCCCAAAAGTACAAGATGCCCCAGACATTGAAGCTGGTGAAGATCTGGAAGTAAACATGAGCCCCATTACTATTGAGGAGATCCAGAGAGCCATCTCAAAGATCAAATCAGGAAAAGCACCTGGTGCAGACAACATCCCACCAGAAGCGCTCAAAGCTGACAGCAAAGCAACAGCCGAGGTGATGCATATGCTCCTTCAACAGATATGGGAAGAAGAAAGAATCCCAGACGAATGGAGGTCGGGCATCATTGTTAAACTTCCCAAGAAGGGAGATCTCAGTAACTGTAACAACTGGAGAGGGATACAACTACTATCATTGCCCTCAAAGATCCTATCCAGAATCCTACTAGAACGTCTGAAGACCAGTGTTGACAAACAACTGAGGGATGAACAAGCAGGGTTCAGGACCAGAAGATCATGCACCGACCAGATAGCATGTCTGCGTATAATTGTTGAACAATCAATTGAATGGCAGTCAACAACCTACATTAATTTCATAGACTTCCGCAAGGCGTTCGACATGATCGAACGGAGCACTATATGGAAGATAATGAAACATTACGGCATACCAGACAAATTGGTCAACATCATACGCAGCTTCTATGAAGACATGACCTGCCAAGTGGCCCACAACTCCGACCTCTCAACACCATTTGCTGTAACCACCGGCGTCAGACAAGGATGTTTGCTGTCGCCCATGATCTTCCTCCTTGTAGTTGACTGGATCATGAAGACAACCACGGATACACCTCGTGGCCTCCAGTGGACCTTCACCAAGAGACTAGAAGACCTGGACTTTGCCGATGACATCTGCCTTCTGTCCCACAACTTCCAACAAATGCAAGAGAAAACTGACCGTCTTCACCAGATTGCCCAAAAAACAGGACTTACTATAAATGCCAAGAAAACAAAGTCCATGAGGATCAACACTGCAATCACTCGGCCATTTACCATTCAAAAAGAGCCTATAGAAGACGTCCGTACCTTCACCTATTTAGGAAGCAAAACAAGCATATCAGGTGGAACCGAAGAGGACATCAGGTCAAGAATCGGGAAAGCCAGGCATGCCTTCACAACCCTAAGGCCCATCTGGAAGAACAAGAACATCCGTCTGCCCACCAAACTCAAGCTCTTCAACTCCAATGTGATCTCCACCCTTCTCTACGGATCAGAGACTTGGAGACACACCAAAGCACTGGATGAGAAGCTGAAAGTGTTTGTAAACACATGTCTTCGACAGATCCTCCAAATCCGTTGGCCAGAGACAATCTCCAACCAAGACCTATGGAGAACAACAAGACAAGTCCCCATCACAGTAACCATCAAGAAAAGGAAGTGGCGATGGATAGGACACACTCTCCGTAAGGATCCGAATAGCATTGTCCGTCAATCTCTTGACTGGAACCCACAAGGCAAGAGAAGACGAGGAAGACCTGTCCTGACATGGAGAAGAACGCTGGACAAAGAGCTCAAGACCATATCCTTGTCCTGGAACGAAGCAAAGGCAAGGGCTCAGGACCGGCCAAGGTGGCGAAAAGTGGTTGATGACCTATGCCCCACAGGGGGCGAAGAGGATTAAGTAAGTAAGTAAGTACCATTAACAATTATTACTATTGCTTAAGCTGAATGGAATATTTAGAATAAGCCCTGACTCTACAACTGTCCACCTCATTGTTGACTATTGTTGATAATTTTAAAAGAAAATGACAGAAAACACTACAAAAAATGTGAGTTTAGTCATATTTTCCTATGGTAAAATATGTGTCTAAGTGTGCCTTCCTGTTTTTAAAATACATGAATATATATCATGAAGATGTAAAAAATTATTAGAAAAATATATATATAATAGAAGTATAAATCATCTCAATTAAATACAAGAGAAGGCTACAAATGATTTTTCAAACATGATTGAAAATTTATTATGGCAAAGTGTTCTATCTTTAGTGCATACCTGTGCTGAATGTCCACTTTTGCAAACATGGGGCCTCAAATTAATCTTCCAAATCATTCATGACAATTTGTAAATGAATGCACTCATTACTTGTGAAACATTTAACTACTTATCACTAAAATCATTACATGTCCAATTACACAATGTCACATGGTATGCAGAGTAAAGATAACTAAGCCAAACCAAACTACAAGAAACTTTGCCCTTAACATTCTGTATTCATTTTTTATCCAATTTGATCTTTAATTTTAGCTAACAACTGCAAGTTATATAAATTATAGAATATTGTTACTAAGACTTGGTGACAAAATACAGATCATGATAAGATAAATCCAGGTCTGCACTGTTTTAACGTTTATATTTTTAATTAGTTCATGCAATGCCAGGTAGGGATAAAATGTCACCCCTTCGACTTGTGAGGTTTAAATTGTACAGTGAAGCCAGTATACAACTGAGTCAGCACAGATTTTGTTAAAAACAATAGGGAAGAATCAATCAAGAGGAATTTTTAAAAGGACATAATGTGCTTTAATAACTTGAACCTGTCTGTCATGATTCATACAAAAAATGCCTAGAACACGCATTTATTGAGAAAAAAATAACATTTTAATTTCAAAGTCAATGATTCAAAATAATTCTAAATGTCATAAGTAAAGTCATTATTAAATTTGTTAAGATAATTAATCAAACCAGTTTGATTATTAATTACTTCTAACCCCAATAACATACCATGAGTGCATATAAAATAATCCCATCATTGCATACACATGAAGATTTGTCAGCAGGATTGTCCCAAGGTCCAGGATGGTGTAACTAACCCAGAGAGCGTTCGTGGTCTAGTGTTTAAGACGTTGGACTCCAGATTGGAGGGTCCCGGGCTCGAACCCCGAAACTGACCACGTGATGTTAGTCCTTGAGCAAGACTATTTACTGCACATTGCTCGAGGTATTCAGTACCTGAGTACTAATTCTACCCAGGAAGTGGACAGTCGAGAGGGATTAATGTAAGTTAACAGAACTTGTTTCACAATCAACTTTAAATAAATAGGTTTAAACTAAACTAACCCAGTGACTTTCTATTACAACAGGATCAAACCATAATCCTTTACTTGCTGGAAACAACTTTCACTTCATTAATATAAAACAGACCTCATTGTTATGGTGTTTCCAGTAAGTCAAGGGATAGATTAGGTTTCACTCTTACCCAGTCCAACAGGAATTTATCAGATTGTGGCAAATAGTGGAGGTCCAGACCCACCCAATGTCAGCTGGCTGAACAGGATCAACACTATGTGTAGCTAAGCACCTATAGATAGATACCAGTAATTACCTTAATTCGTGAAGTCATTAGCAGATAAATACAATTTAGTTTATTATAAATAAAGCAGGTCAAAAGGTAAGCCTGATCCATGGGAGGTAAGTCAATAAACTGTGTGTAGTTATGTCATCGCAGTATAACAATCCACTGCAATAATCCCACATTGGATTATAATGATCACAGTCAGCATTGACTTGCTACTCACCTGTCAATTTGAATAAGTCAATATATAATACTTACTATTTTCTTCTTGCTTTATTTTCATAAAGACTCATTTATGCTCTATTTTACAAAATATAATATCCTAGTTTTTATCATATTCTGTGTTAGGTAATGTCTACTTTAATGACAGAAATGGAAATTGCTCATTGTTCAACAACCATAACCTCTTGTTTCCTGAACAAAGTTCTCTGCACATTACGATACCACTATAGACCCACTTGACTTTATTGTTATTGCATTAAAGCCACTCAAACTTGTAAACATGGGTGGACACACTTTAAGCCAGGTAAAATATGGCTCTTGGCTTGCATTTAGCAACCAATAGTTACACAAGGTCAGAGGTTAGTCTGGTTTGCTTGTTGTGTGACAACCAGTCTTACAGTCATATGAAGATAGTAATCACTTGAAGAAAATAATTGGTAAGCTGGTCTTTAACCTCTTATCATGCACATTTGTTAAAAGTCCAAACTAATTATTTTTTTACCAAAGAAAGTACAAATAACTAGAGACTCAGCAGCAAAAACTGTTGATCCCAATTTGACAGCTCTTTAAAGTAGAGCATAATACTTACTTGGTGTTACTAGTTGATGTCAACTTTTAAGAGTTAAAATTATGTTCTAATGTCTGCACCTGGATGTAATATTTATTGCATTATGCAGAAACTGTATTTGGAACATGTTCTCCAACATATTAACTTAAATTCCAAATAAAATAAGTTTTATCAGAAAAAAATGTTATTTTAACAAATATGTTTAACTAAAAAAAAGAAAAATGTAAAAAAAATGCAAAGGTAAATGAATGATAAAGTTTTAGCAACATTGTTGTTTGGGAATAATGCAAGTGCCAGATTTTAAACATTTCATTAAGCACTTAATAAACAAAATAGCACAGACTTGCATAATATCTTAAAACAATATTTTTGCCTTTTCTTCTCAGACACATGCCAGTGTAAAATACAAAGAGCAGAGAGTAACAAACTGCACCATAATATATTAACACATGGTGTGTATGGTCAAACTGGGAAAATCCTAAAAGGTAAAATAATATAGAATGCAGCATAACAAGGGGAAAATGTTGACAGCTGAAGAGCTGTACAGCAGTTAGTTGTTGACATTTATTATGGCTGGCATTATAATTAAACAATAGTTTACACAAGATTCTACCTCAGACAACACCCATCATATTGCAAATCAAAAGATAACCTAGCCCAATATTTGCACCATGTTATTTAGTATATGCAGGCATGATGTGAGAAACATTTTCTTGTGTAAGTAAACTAGGATAAACTTACACTAGAACTATGTTCAAAGGACATGAATGCAACCAAATTCTGGTTTTACCGTACATATCACAAGAAAGGGCCATAACTGTACTAATACTAGGTAAATAGTGACCAAAATTGAAGCTAATGTGTATTTTGATATCTATTACTAATTAATCAACAAAGTATCCTAAAGTTTTATATTGCTTATGAATAAAATCACTGTCATAGTCCAATATTGTGTTTGAAGTTTGATTTTGTTTTGACATACATTGCAGCAACCATTTATGATCATTAAAGCAATGTCCAGCTTTTTGGTGGATGAAGACCACAGACACATGTCTGGGTAGAACCACCGGTGCACCGCAAGTCAGCTGCAAGACCTTCTCACAATGAGTCCTTCACCTTGAACGGGACTCGAATCCACACACTGTGAGAGGCTAAGCAGTCAGAGGTGTTACAAATCAGTGACTCTACCACTATGCCACGGGCGCATATAATAATTTAAATCATAGGATCATTAAGTGCAAATGTTTAAATACATAATACAAATCCCATATAACCTTTATTCCCCACCATAAGCAGAAGTAAGATAAAACCTTACTTTTAAGGTCAATCATAATCAAATATCTGTTTGAAGTTTGTAAATGGAAATTGTAAATGGATCAGTATTTAAACCTATGGCTGTTAGTAAATAATAAACATAGCTGCTGATGTATGTTAGGACAGTTTCTGTTGGACACTTGGCAGAGATTCGTACAAAGCAAGTCATTATTTGACAAGAGACAAGTACATAAAGCATCATCTTGATATGAAAATAACACATACATGCAGGTCGCAGAATAATATAAATACCTTTGTAACTAATCAAAACATTCCAGGATACAACTGAAATTATTTCAAATCTTTCATGACTAGTTTAAACCTATTAATCTATAATACTGTCAATGGGTGTGACAAGTTCTTTCAATTAAATATTAATCCCTATCTTTCAAAACAGAGGTTGAATTTATAATAACTTTCATGAGTATTTTTGTTGACTAATTTGAAATAATATTAAAAACTATGGACAAACAGTTATTACATATGTCATAAAATATATATAGAACATTATTTGCAATCATTTTAATGACATAAATCCAATCCATATATTTATATCAGGATTAAAATATTCATACATTTATGAATACAAAATAATTGGAACAGCGACTGTGTGAATAAAAAATATTCACTTTTCATCTATGTCATAAAGAAACCAAAAAAAATATAGATAATTAAATTTTTCAGATGACAAGAGAAATATCACATAAAATAATCGCTTTCAAAAGTGTATACAAATTAAGGAAAAGGCACAATTATGACAACTTACTTCTAATGCGAAAATTCTTCAGTTTTCAAATGTAACCACATGCAAGTTCACATATAACACTAACATGATTAAGCCAAACACAATTAGGACTCTGTGGCATAACAATCAATGGATTGAGTATCACATCAATACAGAAACTAACACAAAACAGAATCCAGACAAATATGATCAATGGGACAACCAATCTCGAAAAGTCAACAAGTGTAGTCAAAATATCACAACAAATACCAGACTCAGATAATATGTACCGCATTCTCATTCAATGCAACATGAATGAATAATTGTAACAGGGGTTCACAATGTAACAAACTGTATGAATCCCTTCACATTGTATACAAGGCAACAAGGGAGTATGTTTTGTTGACAAATCCATTACATGGGCCCCTAGGCATTTCAAAAAAGTAACATGAACTTGTTTCATGACATCACATTGCAGCAAAAAATTGGACTAAGTTGACCTAGCAAGCTCTTTTTATTTTTTGCACATACACAAAAAACTTAAACTGTAAAACCACAATAAACAATGGGGTGAAATGTCCCCTATTCATACTTGTTTACATGTAAACATGTTGTCCTTTTTAAAATGTTATCACTCAGATCAGGTAATAAAAAAATCTGTGGTTTTCAAGCTTGTTTACACTTTTTAAATCCTTTCTATATGTACTTCAAAGTATCTAAATTCAACTCATATATTAAAAAATGTGGAATTTAACTTTAAAATTAAAAAAAATGTATTTTCATTTTTTATTGAAACTAACACCACTTAATTCCAGGCACACCAAACGTTAGTCCTTAATGCAAAGCAAAAGTCATGTATACTAAACATATACTTCCATTAATCGCCAGCGGTCACATCCATTCAGCCATTACTGATTATACCAAATATTTACTGGATGATGTCAACTCATTGCAAGTCAGTCATTTCTACATACATGAGCAAGAGAAAATATCCCATTGACAAGTTAAGGAGGGAAAGGTAACAATGGTTTATTTGTATCTCCTACAAAGATAGTAATTACAGGCTTGAACCAGGGTCTGGTTGTGACCTGATTGACACAAAATGTAACACTAATAACACCATTAGTGTGTTACCCCAGGCAAACAGTAGCCCATTAATAAATGCTTATTTAGAATGTCTGTTTATTTTAACAAGGTTTTGAGGTTTTAATAATTTCCTACTGTTACATTTGGTTGTAACAGACAGGTACTATAGTAACATAAAACTCAAGTTGCACTTCATCTCCAGGTTTATGATGTCAAGTTGTAACACCAGTGCCCCAAAATACTGATTTAAGGTGGGATTTGAGTTCACTAAAACAATCCAAACCAGTCTTCGACAAAACCAAGTGGACCATGTCCCGAGTCCACCAAATTCTCTGTTGGTCCATCAAATTTTATAAGTTAAATTGACCGACGGTCCAAGAGAGTTTTTCAGCAACACAATTTTTTTTAAATTCTAAATAATTATGAAAACATATATACATGTACTTAACTAAACAATGCTTTACAGCCTTTTCCTAAACCTCAGTTAGCTTACCAAACTTTTGTGTCAAAATGCCAAAATCATAATGGTCTGGTAAAATTTCATCCAATCCAGTAGATATTGTCAACTTGGTGGACCGAAGTCCAGCATTTTCAAATTTTTCGTGCAGATGGCCAAACATGCTGTGGAATATAAATCTGCCCCCTCTAACGAAATACTGCCTATAAGTGGTACATTTTTCATATATGTTATGACACTATAAAAAAACATAAACATAACAAACAAACATTAAAGTGCGACAAGTGGTCACCTCAGGAACAGTTAACAAACACTGACCCTGATGTCTTTATATATTCTACTTTACTTACTAAACACACAATCTAGAATCAGCTGCAAATCATGCATCTCTTGATTTGACACCTCTGAACTACATCTGGGTGATCTAAATCTAAGTGTTAATTGCTAAATCAGATTCAGGGTTTGTAAATTATGCAAGTTACAGAAAACAACCTGTCATTAACTGCATGTACCTGTCAAATGTACCTGACACACTTGTAATGTATACATGTGTTTGAGTATTCGTGCCCTTATGCCCTAGGCCATACAATGCAGTGCAAATTGAGCTTCAAGCTCATTCCAATACATGTAAATGAAGCAAGAAAGTCAAAGCAAGGCTATTCAGTTTCTGTATTCTATTTCTAAATCAATTTACACATATGGAGAAAGTCATTTGATGACATAGATCTAGATAGTGTAATTAAAACAACTGTTAATAGTCTCTAGTAGAACCAGTGATTCAGCAATCAGTAAATCTTTCTTACTTAACACTTAGTCTGCTAAGCACATTTTAATAAGGAATAGGCAAGGAATATAGAGTCATATCAGCCAGGTACTGCGTCAGCTGTCTGATCAAGACCTACACAACTTGGTTTTTATTGACCTCTGATTGGCTGTGCAGGAAGAAGTAGGGCTTAAATGTAATATAGTAATATGGTCTCCAGAACAAACTGGGTGAAAATTCACCTACATGACAGTCAAAACAGTACTGATTGGCACAATAATAACACACCAACAACATAATGAGCTAATAGTGTCATTTAATTTGTCAAGTACGTACACTAAACTGTGACCAGGCCATATCCAACAAGGAAGTCGATAAATGCATGCATGTCCAGAAATTCAACTCAACATTGCACAACTTGTCCTACCATGATAGTGCCCTTCCACAGTTGATAGTCCTCTGACGAGCATCATGTACTGATAATGAACAGTACGCCCTCCAGCTAGGCATAAGGCAGACAAATGTTAGGGAAGTTACAACAATACAGAGTATGCTGAGTATGACAACAGTCAATCAGGGTTGTTTCATTATAAATAGATAGACATCTAGTTACATCACTCCATGACAGCTGGACAGAGTGGGTCAGGAAGTACATCAGCTGTTTTGGTAAAGGCACATTGATTGGTCTTGGTAGCTTGTTGTCATAGTATAGAGCTGACAGTTTACAACTCCTTAGTCCATATGGTGTGTGTTCAAGTCTAAAATGATGATGCCATGCTGACCCTCCAAAACAATGGCCAGTTTGCTGAATTTTGTACAGCGCAGATCCCTTTAAGCAAGGAGTGTCAGGTTTGAGTCCCATACTGGCAGGACCTTTCCTTTTGATATAAAAGTATTTTTACATTTCTTTGTCTGACAGAACCATGTAAGAGCTCCAGATGAGAGGCCTACAGATACTGCTGACTCCATTATTCCTTTTCCAAACCCTGTAACATGAGGCACCCAAGGCATAGTTGTAACTCCCCTGACTGCTTAGCCTCTCACCATGTGGGTTTGTGTCGGTGTTCTTGTCCGTTTTGGGTGAAGGACTTGATTTAAGAAGATCTTCCAGCTGACCTGCAGTGTGTTGGTGGTTCTACCCAGGCATTTGTCTTGACATCTTCTTTCACCAAAAAAGCTATAATTATTGTAACTGATTGCTGGGATGTATTAAAAAATGTATACCTGGTACTCATTAGAGTTGCCAAGCTATAACAGGTTCGGTTAAGAACTATGGACAATATAGCAAAAAAACAACATAGCAAAACAGTTTATACAACATTTGTACTGTTGTAAAATGAGCCTGCACTACACCCAAGAGCTTACTACCAACTGAGCTACCTGGTTTTATTTGTTTCAAGTTTTCAGAAATACATCACAGCTTCATAATTATAGTCATTATGGCAATGTCCAGCTATTTTGGTGGAGAAAGATCCCAGAAAAATATCTGGGTAGAACCACAGGCAAACAGAAAGTTATCAAGTCCTTCACCTGACTAGGACTTGAACCTATGCAGTGAGAGGAGAGCTTAGCTACCCAGCGTCTGGGACTGCTTAAACACCTGATGCAGACTCTTGCTTTACCCATCATGGATAATGTTCTGCAGAGTTATAAATGCTGCTTTCATATAATTAGGACAATCTCCATATTTTACTTACATTTACCTAAATGCATTTTGTCAGAAAAGATTTTTTGTTCTCCTATATTTGTTCTCTGTTTTCTGTAGGGCAGATGTATACACTATATTCACATAATAGGGTTATGTCAAGCTATTATTGGTGGAGGTCACCACTGGACAAATGTCAGAGCAAAATCATCAGTGCACTTTTTGACTATATAAGGTGTATGGTACAAAACAATCTAGAATATCTGCCCATGCCATAATTTATGCAGTCATCGAAATTAACATCCACTAATTACATGCCATTCAGACATCAGCATTTGGATTATCACTGACCCAAAACACATTTTACATGCCCAAAATTCAGTTTCAGAAACAACAACACAGTCTTTTTTTAGGTGTCTCTTTTGTCATTGTACTGTAAATGCAGGCACCAAAATCCAATCAATTTTTTTCTGAACTCAGACCCAGAAAAAAAACACTTGCCAGTCAGGCTGACAAATTTAACATGTCCACTCTTACATTAGTCACCATGGGCATTCTGATGTGTGTTAATTTCAATGACTGTTTGATTTTGTTTTTGAAATACATTGCAGCAACCAATTATGATCATTGTAGTGACGTCCATCTGTTTTGGTTCAGGAAGACCCCAAACAAATGTCTAGATAGAACCATTTGGCGCACTGCAAGTCAGCTGGAAGACCTTCCCACATTAAGTTTGTCGCCCCAACCAGGACTCGAACCCATACGTTGAAAGGCTAGGCAGCCAGAGGAAGTTACAAATCGGCGACTCTATCACTATCCCACGAGCGCCCATTCAATGGCTGTGCATGTGATGTTAAGTCATAAACAATACTATAACTGGCTTGATAGTGAGGCAATGATTTGATTTATATAGATTACATTATATGAAGTATGGAGTGTGTGATTATATGTTAAATGTACAACCATAAAATAACCAAGATGTTTAATGTGTATAGGCCCAGAGCTTTCAGTACTTACTTACAACCCATGCTGCTTAACAACAACATTAAATACTATTTGACATTATTTAATTAATTGAAGTAAAATCATTTTAGGCAGTGTAAGCAGACAAGCATACAATTAATACTTGAATCAGAAAAAATAAGTGAACACTAGACAGAACTATAATAAAACTGCATATGTGTAACCAAAACACGGATACAATCAATGAAGGGATATGAATATGACATTACACACGGCATGTATCGGCTACGCAAACATGACAATCAAACACACAAACTAACTCACCTGGACACGATAATATCGAATCACAGAAAATTCGGGCTCATACAATTTCACATTATCCAAAATTACAGGTGAATTTTATAAAGATGTTAAGATATTGTTTCTGTGTGTAACAGCTACAAATAACACAACGTTCCTGGTTTATTTCAACGAGGGAGCTTGTCCTTTTACAAACAGTAACAAAGTGTTATCCGTTATTGTTAAAACTGACCACACACACCTGTTGAATAAGGGACGTAACTAACGATAGACAGGAGTCAAGGGACGTAACCGTATAATAACTAAATTACAATACGTCATCAGTTACCATTCTTGAGTATTTGTATACCCTGTTGCACTATTTACGATAAATAATTTATGATATTATATAAATATTGATATTATTAATATTAAAGCTAGTAGTCGTTATATGTATATGATTATATGTATACATACGTACATTGAATTCAAGCAATTGCGAGTAAAACAGAGCACATGCATAGGCCTGCAAGTATGATCTTATTTTTAATACCTAAATAACCAAAACATCGATTCGATTATATATATATATATATATATATATATATATATATATATATATATATATATATATATATATATATATATTATATATATATATATATATATATATATATATATAATCGATGTTTTGGTTATTTAGGTATTAAATTAAAAGCATTAGGAATGTACTTTAGCTTTTTATAGCTAGTTATTTTTTCAAGATGTTTAACAAGACGGACCAAAAAAGAGCTGAAAACGCAATTGTTGATGTTATATTTGCAGCATATATAATAAGTCCATAATCTACCGATCAATTTATTAAAATTCTAGCTACAACAATAAAGAGCACCAAATAAATTGTCAATACTAAATTTTGATTACCGGTAATACTTTAAATGATAGCATAAAGCACTGCCGATCTATGTGTACAAACGAACAAGCAAATCAGCGATTCTATTGTTTGTGGTCAGCCACGCTTTGCTACGCATGAATTCGATTTGCTAATACAACGATTTCAACACCTTAAAAGTAAAGAGATAAGTGTTACTCAAAGTCGACCATTTACTGGCTATTACCACTTACATGACACGGTTTATTGTAAAATACGCACTGCTTTATACTAATTGCTTGTTTTATCGGGGGTCTACAAAGGGCCATAAGGTAAGCAACTTTCATTATGTATTCACACTTTCATAAATCTTTTAAAATACTTATAAAAGTTGTTTAATTTCAAATTATTTGCAAACTGCGATCTCAGGTACATCAGGATATAGAATGCAAATTTTCAAAAGATATAAATTTAAAAAAACAACAACAACTGTTTCTCTCAACATATTAAATTTGACAAAAAATAAATCTTTGTCCACGTGCTTAAAATGCATACCTCTAGACAGATATGTTAAGTTAATAGTAAATGCAACATGCATATATCATCGAACCAAGTTTAATTAAAAGCGACTTTGTCAACATTAGTCAACGTTACTATCGTGTAATTTTTTTTAAAGTCTTCGCTGAACCACAGCGTATTATGGAATCATATATAGATTATATGTGAACATGCTGTTGATGCTAAGAAGTTGTCGAATTAAGGTCTGGGAATCAAAGGTGTCGCGGCGCTTTTCAACTATTCAATTATATTTAGCTTAACCTAGAATATCTCCAAGCTGCATATACGGCAGCACATGTCGTATGAACTCTTAAGTCAGTATCTCTAGAGTGGCTCGAAGTGCTTCTTATTAACCTGTACCAACGCAAGTCTGTGACCAATTTAAAGAATCACAATGACTACATTAAAAAAAAACACGACACTATCGGATTTGGCTAAACAACCCTAATTTAAGTTCTGTGTATTGCAGCGGAAGTATGCGATAATATCGTATGAAAGGAAACATATACAATGTATAACATTAAAATGTCGAAAGGGAGTAATGAAGTCCAAAAGCGCCGAAAAATTAAGTGTTTATATGATTATCGCCCTTTTTCTCATTTACAGCCTGTAGTTTCCTTCATATAAGGTCAAAAGTAAATTCAGTAAATAACATGCAGTTTGGCTAAGGCACGTTAATTGTAAAGTCCGTTTTATTAGGTTGATAACAATATACCCGTAAAACGAAAAGACGAGTTTTTTAACAAGGATTATGATACTTAAGACTATGTTATAATTTAGTATAACAGTAACCCTGAACGTTAAATATTGGTGTGTAGTGTTTAAGATGCATTCCTGTAGAAAATATACATACCAATTACTTTGTTTATGCAACTTTTTTTTGTATCTTCAGCCATATATTTTACAAACCTTTTGTTTTTTACACATTTCCTGATAGAACTGTTATAATATTTCATTACAACAGATAATCTGAAGTTCACCTACATGTGATCAAAGCAGGTATGAACAGACCACACAAGACCCGTGCTCGCTCATTTCTTTTGCAAGCAGACAAATCCGGCGGTCACCGTCGACAAGCGGTCGCAGGCCTGTCCCCACCACCCAGATGAGACTTTGAAATTCTACTGCAGCTCCCATCAAGACGCCATCTGCTGTATCTGTGCTATAAAATATCACAAGACGTGCAACGAAACATTAACCTACCCAGAGACCATCGAACGCTTCAAGAAAGACAAAAATGCAATCTTGGTCTCGGTAGACAAAGCACGAGATGCCATTGAAGACACCGTTGTTCGGAAGCAAGACCTTGTGGACGTTTTGAGAGCCGAAGTAAGCAAAGTGCATGAAGACATTGAGCAAGTTTGTGAAAAGTTGCATCGAGTGATTGATGTCAGGAAAAGAGGTTTGCTTGAGACTTTAGATAATATGCAGGAAGAGTTGGTTCAGCAACAGATACAAGAGATTGAAACTCTGGAACGATTGCAAGATAGGTCGTCATTGGCTAAAGAGTCTGCTGAGATGATTCTTGATAGAAAATGGCCTTTTGAAATGACGAATTCAATCTCAACTGCCCAAAGCAGCTTAAACTGAAATTGAACAAACACTCAAAGCAGTAAAAGAAAGCAATATAAAATGCATAGAGTTTGAAATTTCTAATGAAGCTCAAGGGTTTTTGGAACAGACGCCAGAGTTGGGATTCTTGTCATTTGGTGCACTTTGCTCGGCCCAAGATGGAGATGTCATTACAAAGGAATTCAGCAAATAACATAACTGAAATACCACTTGAAAAGATAGACACATCAATCATTGAGATTCCAGCACCTGGTAAACTGTATTATGACCTTGAATGGATCAAGTAGTGGGGAGGATTTATCATTTGACAATGATAGTGACTTAGATGATATATTCATAGACACCCACGATATATCGGACGAATTTGCAGAGTTGCCACGCAAAAGCAACTGTACAAAGAGAGAATGTGAAGAAGAGGTCTTCGACGAAAACAGAAACGATTTTAATGATTTGCAAAAATGTCTTCTCAATGTCTTTGAAGAATCACTAGTATCACCCGAATGTGAGTTATTGCCGGAAATGGATTTTATTCTTCTTGAAAATTCAAAAATAGAAGAGCCAGAAGGAAAAAAATGTCCGAAAAATTGAAAACACTGGAACAATTCAGAATAGGGACATGTACATGTAATGACGAAGGCTTCCAGAATAACGACAGTAATCATCACAAAGTCTGATGAGAAAGATAAGGACACACAAGTTGGTGATAATTTGGCTAGAAATGACACTGATACCAACAATGTCGAAATTAGCGTGGAGAAAGTGGATTATCTAGCAGAGGAATTTGAGTTCAGAAATGATATATCATTGAACGACGGCAATGAAATATATACATACAAATCTAATGACGTGATGCGTGGTACAGAACAAAGTGACCTTGAATTTTCAACTTTTCAAAGAGAGGGAGAAAAAATGGCATAAAATGAAAACCACAGAAAAATGTCTTGAAGTTGACATAAACAGCAACACGAACGAAGCTCAAATGACAGAATACAACAAAATCGTTTTAGATTTTGTCAATTCTCCGCCATCGCCAGATACAGAAATTCTTATCACCGGCACTGAAAAGCCAGTCGCCCTACATTGTCAAACACGCTGAATTACAATCTGACTTCTTCTGTACAAGAGAAACGGTTGACGAGGTGAGCGAAATCGAAAATTATGACAACAAACATACTATGCCAATGTTTCAAAGTCTCGTAACTGATCTGCGATCATTGGCTCATGCATCGCCATGTTGGATTCATGGCCTTGCGTTTCTGACCGACGGAAGGTTGCTTCTTACAGATGTGGCTCATGATTCCGTGCAGATGTTTGACACAGAGCAAAACCTTATCTGTGATCATGGCAACCCAGTTTACTCCTTGGGCCATTGCGTGTACTTCATCAGACATAGTCGCGATTAGCGCAGGAAGTAAGGGAAGTTGATTTGCATTCTGTCAAAGATAACTTGTTAACAAGGTTGAATACAATTACCATTGATGCCGATTGTATCAGTGTTGCTGCTTGCAAAAATCAGCTTGTAATCGGAACAAGAAAGGGAGTTATTCTTATGTCTGAAACTGGCGATTTACTTAAAACAATTGATCACAATACAGGCACTGGAGAAGATTTCCGAAGGTCAGATTTCGTATGTCTCCTAGAAGGTGACGTCATTTTTTCCAATACCTGGTCGGGGAAGATCATCTGCATCACAGCGGAGGGGAAGCAGAAGTGGGTGAAAGATTATTACGACGAAGGTCCGCGTGGGATTTGTTCCAGCAATGGTCGGCTGATCATAGCAAACAAGGGAAAAAAGAAGATCAGTTTTTACAACAAAAACGGCACATTGAATTCAGAGACTGTGGCAAATCTAGTGGAGCAGCCATATGCGCTGGCACATCATCCTCACCTCCAGATTCTGGCTGTATCGCAGTGGGATGATAAGATGTTAGGACATAAGTCCAGGGAGGTGAAACTGATACAGTATTGGTGAAGTGGGCTGAATATTGAAAACGTACAGCTCTCGACATATACCATTTCTGTTATCTGATTGGGTCAAAATAGTTTCAGATTTACATTCAATGGTTGTTATATAGCGTTACATGCATCTGTCGTGTAGGTTTTTATTCACCTATTCCCTACATACAATCTCAATGCTTACCAGGCGAGGTTGAAAACCTCTTATCTCGAACAAAAGGAAAGTCTAGCTTATGGGTGTCTGTTTATCCCAAACTGATAGCCTTAAAACGGACCTAGTCAGTTTTTTATATGAATTTATGCTTATGAAACATACATATCCAACGCAAAACTTAATATTCGTGAAAGTTATGCAACAGGTCGAAATACACCCAATTTGTCAAACTTTATTCAAGGATAACGAGGGAAGGAAAATGTTATTTGATCTTTTGATTTCACCTTCTCATCTGTCCAAGTAAGTTATAACCTCTGAACAGAATCTTTACTTGCGAGCTCTGATCACAATTTGTACTATTTGCTAGGATTTTATCAATACTCGCGTTTGTTTGTTTTTATCCATAAAGTTGATAGCAAAATTACATGTACATTGGAATAATAATTAGTTGTTAACATAGAACATAATTAAGTTAATTGATACTTGATACTCGATTGATATACCACGTGGTACTTGACTGATTATGACAGAGCGACAATACGGATACAGGAACATCCGTTGCAGAAACGTGACCGTGAAGTACGTGTATTATGAAAGATATTAGTCAGGCTCTGTTATGTTCATGTTTACGATAAAAATGTTCGTGTTTCTTTTATCTTTGTAAAGTTCTGTTTTTCCTGATTATAAAAATAGTATAGATATACACTTGCGGTGGAAGCAAACATTTATACGGACAAGATCTAAATGCAACAAAAGTTCCCCAATTTCAAATGAACACTAGTGACGTCATGTGCCTGTTAAGTCATATAAGCAATCATTTTCATTTAAACAATATAATGTCATGTAAAAGTAACGCTTAATGTGTCAGACAACTGTGCAATTAACATTGATTAAAGGTGGTATCCGACAGTTCGGACCATTTTTCCTCTCATGCTACCAAAAAATTTTTTTAACTGAAAAGATCCCGTAAAAAGTTACTCATTGGTGGCCCTCATCCATGTAAAATGTAAAGCATTACACATTATCATAAGAATGTACTCTTATCCGAGTCACTACATATACATACGTATAACTATATATAAAGTAAGAAAACCACGCGGCCACTTACATTTAAGATCACGTTACACGATCATCCGGACAATCAGCTCTGATGTTGGTATCTATTTTTAGCTGAGATCTCCACTGTGCTTGTTTATAGCTGTGAAAATAATGGACATTTAAAGCGACGTATTTCACGTTTTGTACAAACTTACAATTGAGGTAATGCTATTAATAGCCTTTATTTTAAATAATATCTAAGTTTATGCAACAATTATGCACATTTTTTTCATAACAGATGTAAGATGTTATTACGTGTATTAGATATAGGCAAACTGTCAGATATCACCTTTAAACTATCATGAAAAAGTTACCAGACAATAGTGTACAAAAGTCGCATCCAGAATCTGTCGAAATTTTCCTTTGTGACGTCCTAGTTCCCGACAATACGTTATATTTCTCAGAAATAAACTGAAGCGTAATAAGCATGGCATTTAGAAAGCCAGACTCATATGCACGCACCGGCCGCAATAGCTCAACTGGTACAGCACCGGCTTGCGGATCGGTAGGTCGTGGGTTCAAACCTCGACTGGGTCAAACCAAAGACTTTAAAGTTGGTGATATTGGCTTTCCTCTTAATGCTCGGGGCTAAGGGGACAGCATTACGCCTGACTCGTCGGTGTCAGTATAAAGGACCGGAGGGGTTCAGTCCCTGGGCACCTCATAAGTGCCCCTGTGCTATAATGATAGAAATGTCGCTGCACAGTATCGGCTAAAATGCCGGCAAATCCCATCCCATCCCATCCAACATACGCACGCTTGTATGAGTATGTATGCAAGTATTTTCTACTATCTCTCATTCCCGTAATTCAATAGTAATATAAATGATCTATGAATTAATTGGTATTTCTTGCAAGCTTTAGGCAAAATTGTTATATTATATCTTTTATGGTAAACATGTAGATAAGAGCAAATAAGGACACACATGTTAAGAATTATTATTTAAATATTAAGCCTGTGAAAATAGAAGAGTAGCTGTTTAATTGTATCAAACAATTTTGCTATGTAGACTGTATAAATCTATCAGTTACTGGTTGACAAAGGTTTGTGTTGTTGTTGTTGTTTACTTTTGATCATGTGTACATTACTTAATGTATACAATTGTATTTGTTTGCCACATGGGTCTTTGCCTTTCTGGATTTGAAATAAAACTTGAACTTCTGCACAAATTCGTTTAATTTATCTCCTTTAATCACACAATCACAATGTCTTACACAGCTAGGAATGGTATACATTTACAGACGATTGCATAAGCATAGTAAAAAAACACATTCCCCTGTATTATTATATTATATTATTATATTCCATTGTATATAGACCTAGTATATTCCACTGTAGTTTTAGTTTGTATTTTGTTTTATTTTTTTTTTTTGTATTTTTTTGCAATTCATAAGATGGTAAGACTGCCTGAACTCCGAAACAAGGAGGCTGGACAAAATCCCCCTGATCAAAATCACTTCCGGTCGTTTTTGTATAGGTAGACATTTTCCAAGGAAGACAAAATCTCCACCCCGGACTCCCGACCGCCAAATTTAGTTTAACGCAAGATTTTCTTTTATAGTTATTTCATAAATCGAAACATAATCGTCTGTTTTTTCGGATTTTGTCCTACACCCTCGAGGTACATGTAGAACCAGAATGCATAGAATTAGGTGCAAAGAGAACACATAATGTATGGAGATATACTTATATTTAGTAACACTGTAAAACAGCCCGAAATGATTTTTTAATGTTATCTAAATCAAACAAGCACCGCCACAGGCATACAACGAAACAGATACGAACATGTGTACAGTATTGCAGTAAAAATAAATTTCCTCGAAGATATGCTTAATATTAAAAATAAATACTGGTTTTGTTACTTCTATTAGATTTTAGTTATGAAATCAAAACAATTCACAAACGTTGTAAGCAGGTGGCAAACATTTTTGTCTGACACAGTGTGTAAATTGTCTATTTTAAATATCTATATGTTATTGGTCAATCAAGACTATTTAAGACGAACTTCCCAACTGTATTCACTTTATTAAGTGCGCAATATGTCAATTGCGTATTTGTGCATATGTCATTACCAATCTCTCTCTCTCTCTCTCTCTCTCTCTCTCTCTCTCCCTCCCTCTCTCTCTCTCTCCCTCTCTCTCTCTCTGTGTCTCTCTCTTTTCTCTCTTGCTCTCTTCACAAAATTAACATCTTTAGACTCTGCATGGATCGCTGTTCAGAATGGTTCGTACGCTGAATGTTCGAAACAGAAGCGACACACCAAGATTGCCGCGCAAATGCCGAAGAGAATCACGGACCCCATCACAATACCGACAATGGCGGCGACTGAGAGAGTTATGACCCCACAATTAGCTTCATCGCTGTTGTCTCCGCAGTTGTTGTAACCATCGCACCGCAATTTCTCCCAGATACATCGACCGTTTCGGCAACGCAGCTCTCCGTTAAAGCATGACGAACCTGAATGAGAGATCATCAGCATCACCATCATAATTTAATATATGATATGATATGATATGATATGATATGATATGATATGATATGATATATAATATAATATAATATAATATAATATAATATAATATAATATAATATAATATAATATAATATAATATAATATAATATAATATTTATTTATTTATTTGGGTTTTACGGCACACCGACACTTAACAGGTCATACTGCGCCGAATACAAAGTTAAATGTGAATAGAGCATAATCAGGTCAAAACTAAACTATGTAAGTAAAATAAAGAAAAATATAAAAACTATCAGGTCAAAAAAATAAATTATAATTGAAAACAGGTCAACACATCAAACGGTTTAAAGAGTATAACGGTTGATAAATAAACAGCTTAAAAATTTATTACTTATTAAGAATACTAATCTCGTTCAAGAAGCAAACAAGTTTAGAATCACTGTCCTAAATAGTTCGTACATGTTATTGACATTAAAATACTTCGACCGTATGCGGTCTGTGTCGATACACTGTAATAAAATATGGTTGACTGTCAGTGGTTCCTGGCAAGGAACACATACAGGTTAAACTTCTCTTTTTTAAAAGATATGAATGAGTTAATCTAGTATGTCCAATGCGACAGCGGGTAAGAGCTACGTCTTCTCGTCGACTTTCTCTGCAAGCAGAGACATTGGTACCGACGTTAGGTTTAATTACGTGTAATTTGTTACAAACAATACTGTCCCAACTTGTTTGCCACTTGGTTAAAATATGTCGGTTAATAAGTGGTTTAAAATCAGTGTGTGGGATGCAAAGATCTGTCTCAGTGAGTGCTGAGGCAGATTTTGCAACCCTGTCTGCATCTTCGTTTCATCGGATGCCTACATGACTAGGAAGCCAACAGAAGGAGATTTCGTTAGTGTCATATAATCTTTGAAGTTTAAGATGAACAGTGCGAACACGTGGATTTGAATAATTCAGGAAGAGGCTCGGCAGCAGACAGAAAAGGAGCGGAAAAGAAAACAGAGGGAGGCACCAGAGGGGCGGAAAGGAAAGGAAAGCGGAGAGGAGAAGAGAGAGAAAGAGGACAGAACCGCACCAGAACGAGCACAGGAGCAGCACCACCACCAACAGCACCAGCAACAGAACCAGCACCAGCACAAGCACCACAGGAGCAGCACACACCAACAGCACCAGCAACAGAACCAGCACCAGCACGAGCACCACACAGGAGCAGCACCACAACAACAGCACAAGCAACACAAACCAGCACCAGGCACAGCACCACAAGCACACACCAACAAACATCACATCAACATAACCATCACCAGCACTAGCACCACAGCATCACACCAACAACACAGCATCAACAAACCATCACCATCACCACATTATTATCACCACCACCAACATCACCAACAACATAACCATCACCACATTATCACCACCACCAACAACATCAGCATCGACATAACCATCACCATCACCACATTATCATCACCACCACCAACATCACCATCAACATAACCATCACCATCACCACATTATCATCACCACCACCAACATCACCATCAACATAACCATCACCATCACCACATTATCATCACCACCACCAACATCACCATCAACATAACCATCACCATCACTATCACCACATTATCATAACCACCACCAACACACCATCAACACGACCATCACCATCACTATCTCCACATAATCATAACCACCACCATCACCATCAACACGACCACCACCATCACTTTCACCACATTATCACCAACAACAACAACATCACCATCACCATCAACATCACCATCAGCATCACTATCACCACTTTATCATCACCACCACATTCACCATCAACATAACCAACACCATCACCACATTATTATCATCACCACCACATTCACCATCAACATAACCATCACCATCACCACATTATTATCACCACCACCAACATCACCATCAACACGACCATCACCATCACTATCACCACATTATCACCAACAACAACAACATCAGCATCACTATCACCACATTATCATCACCACCACATTCACCATCAACATAACCATCACCATAACTATCACCACATTATCGTCACCACCACCAACATCACCATCAACATAACCACTTTATCCAGAAACTGCAAGCAGCAGCACACACACAATGCAAGAGTTTACTACTCACTGGTATGAAAAGGCGTAACTACCGCCTCAAAGTATTGGTATTTGTTCGGTCCAAGATGCTTTGTTGAAAACCTCAAGGCCAGGTAGTTGAAAGCAGTCACATATTCTCGGCCGGTGGACGAGCCACATAATCCACCAGACCCTGAAGAGAAATAAATGATGACAAATTTATTGTAAACACCAGGATATGTTGCTAAACTGTTTGCCTAAGTTTGACATATTCTCGAGTAATTAATCTTCGAATTCGAATGTCAAAATTTACCACAACAGTCAGGATGAGTCTGCAATCGTAAAACTTCGGGTATTTCCGTATGGTTCGTAAAATACACCTCGTACATAGCTCTAGAATACACCAAAGTGCGTCGCCTGAGTTATGAAACAGTGTCCGTTCGCGAGAAAGTAACAAATTATATATATATCATTTAGTTGAGTATATCTTGCAATAACAACGATTTTTTTTATCAATACAATCTATATGATTTACGGAAAATTGAAAAGTCAACATTAAATACCCAGTATTAAAACTAAGACACACAAAGTAGATCCAAGATGGCGCCTTATTATGTCAGAGGTCTCTTGCATAGCATAAAGGCCGAGGTGATCAGATTGGATGAGTCTGGAGCAAATCATCGCCGCGCGCAGCGTTACACCTAAGAGAAGTCGTTCCAGGAAAAAACCCATGGATGGCGTCATGTTGTTCTATAAACATGTGAGTAGTCGCCCTTTCATGCATTGAATTTCAGTTATTATTCAATGTTTGTGAATATCATAATTAAATTAGATTGAAGTTTAAAATGTTGCATCATTACCTGTCAGGTGAAATTGTAAACAGTTCATTGTATGTATGATTGGTTTAATTTAAATTGAATTTATTACGACGGTGTACTATGTACAAGTTAGACGTTAATGCTTTTTTTCTATTGTTTGTTTCCGGGCCTTTTCCCGTGCATCTTATGACAGTTTGTTACTGCATATAATGTTAAGACTTAAAATCTGGTGGCATTGTAAATATTTTAATAACAACAATGTTTCGCTGTTTCTTGGTCGGTTTGTTGGATAGGCAATGTTCCATTGTTGAACAAGACTCCGACGGCCACCGTACGGGGTATTTCAACGTAATTAGTAACTACTTGACTAACCCCAATGTATAACAGAGAAACGTTGTTAGTGATTGTATGTCTTTTTACGTTTTGTTTTGTTTTAGAAGTGATCGTGTCGATACTAGGATGGCCACTACTGCGGCTTAAAGTAATTGTTGACTGATAATAGGCGTCTGAAATATTTAGGTAGAACCACCCTGGCACCACGGGGCAAGGACAAGTCTTATTACATAAAAGCGTCAGTCAAATGTTTAAAAAAAGCTGGCAAATTACTAATCCTTTTGGGATATGCAAAAAGTACGTGCCGGCTGGTGATCAAAATGATTTAATTTCGAAATAAAAGTAGGGTTTAAAGATAAGAAATGCAAAGATATGAAACGCAAACAGCCGACATAATTCGAAATTAACTTAGATAACGTCGAGAAGATGCGAAAGAAAATTACCGAGATTATGCGGACATGACCAAGATAATCAAAATTTCCGAGATTACGTGGCACAATCGGAATACCTCGGATAATTCACGAATCATCTCTTGGATGTATATAGGTAGTCGGATCACCTCGGCCATTTCTCTAAATGGAACTTCTTTTCTGACAGACGTCAAAATAAAGATGACAGCTCACTACAGTACGATGTCTGTAAAAGTTCAATTAGTGGCTGCGTCGTACCAAAACCATCCAAGATTAATTTACCAAGCACAGCAAACACACAACTGTCAAACGCCATTTTTTGCGAACTACATTTTAGGCGTATTCTTCCGATTTCCGGCGAACAAATCGATCGTGATTTCTGTAAGTATCATTGCACCAGACACATCTGAGGGATGATTGTCCCTAGGACGGAATTACCCGTGGACTTCCGATTGTATATGGCATTTACCGAGATAACCAAGATTATACGGAATTATCCGAAAAGTAACAAATTTTTACCACTAATTGGGGAAAGACCCCAATTATACAGGTCTAGTCTGGAGCGTTGACAAGTGTTGAACGTTCCTCTGCCGGAAAGGTCCATGTCCTTGAAGGTGATCACATACCGCTGGGACTGGTGTCTAGTCTGATGACATTTTATGGTCATTGTCAAGGTAACGTAGCTCTGGGGAAACCCCGTGTTCCAAGGGGCAACCCGAATAGCATCACGACACACCTGAAGTTCCATATTAGGGTACTGGTTCATGTAGTCTGTCACAACAAAAAGATGTTTGACATTAAATCCATCCTTAGGGTTGCAGACACTCTGCTTATGTTAACCAGGTTTAAATGGCATGTGGTTTTAAAATAACATCATTATCATCATCATCATCAGCAGCAGCAGCAGCATCATCATCATCATCATCATCATAATAATAATAATATTAATAATAATAATAATAAAAATAATAATAATAATAATAGTAAAAATCTTCATCACGTCATCATCGTCTTCTTTTACTGCTTCTTCTTCATCGTCACATCATCATCGTCGTCATCATTACAACCACTACCCTCCTCATCCTTATCATCATCATCATCATCATCATCATCATCATCATCATCATCATTTTGTCATCCACACCACCACCATCATCATCACCATCATCACCACCATCATCATCACAATCATCGTAGTTACACTATAAAATTCTTCCCATGAAACAAACTACCCAGAATCTAAAAAATGTAGAAGGCAAAACTACTTACACAGCGTGGGTTTCGAGCCTAACTCAACGTCGTCGGCTGCATCTGTTCTGTTAGCCGTCGTATTTCCAACGTTGACCCAAAGATCAGCCACCGTAATGTTACCGACGGATAGTCCGTCGGCCAGAACCACCATAGTGATTAACAACATTAACATATTGTTAAATGATATTGTGAACACGCGCATATTCATGTGATCGTCGTAGTGAGAATGGTATATTTCCAATAATCTTCACAAATCACAAGGCAAAACACGTTTCTTAGATAAAATTCTTTTAGGATGTTGACATCTTAGACCTGTAGTTGTTTGTTGTTATTTTCTTGTATACTATACAAAATATAATTATATAAGGTTCAGTTTTGCCGAGCTTGACTGTCTATCGACCATAAAATTAATTCACGAATTCAAAACTTAATTGGGTTTCCAAGCCTCTCATTTAAACGGTGACTGTTGAACGTACGTCCGCCACTACATCACTACTTGTGTAAATATGATACTAGGAGCTCAATACAGCAAACCCGAAAACTGAAATCTCTGAATATCCGGATATTTTGAAAGTAGTTCCGTAGATTAAACCTACCACACTGTACATCATCTTATTATTACCATAACTTTGATTTATATGGAAGGGGATATCCGCCAAATACTATTACTATTTCTAACTTTCAATACACGGATTTGTCACTTCAAATATCAATTTGTAAATTGCAACACCGCGCATACTAAATACCGCTATCTAATTACATCCTAACTTTTATATATGACATGAAAATGTTCAATTCACAATTCCCGCATATACAATTTACAAGTTACAAATCGCGAGGCGAAATTCACAAATACATTTTGGATTTTTTTAATATAATTAACAAGTTACTAATCTGGAAGCGCAAACAAATAGCAAATTTAAGCATATGCATTGTTGCAATTTGCAAATTAGAAATTGAATTTTGGCGGATATCCCCTTCCATAGATTTAAGTACTGTCAATTATTGCTATCCGTTTTCTCAAGATGATAGGCGGAAGTTGACGGAACAACTGTACGTGAACGTTTTCTCATTTTCTCTTAAAAGCAGGCTTGTGTTTTAAGATTGTATAGTAAGTTTTTCTTAATCTTTTTTAAAACAACTCTATAAGTTTATTTGGCTTTATAAGGTCCCGTAAAATGATGTTCATTGATGCTCTAGATCTGTGTTAAAAAGCATACAACCTAGGTTATCATCCCATTCCTGTCTCTACCTACACAGTAAAGTTAGCTATTTTTAATTCAGGCTCTCTTTAATTTACTTTATAGATTACACGACGTCGCCGTCTAGGCTGTCTGCGTTATAACATGAGAAATTACATGACGCCACCGTCTGAACTATCTACGTCATTACATGAGGGATTTCATGACGTCACCGTCTGGGCTATCTGCGTCATTACATGAGAGTTTACACGACGTCACCGTCTGGACTATCTGCGTCATTACATGAGGGATTACACGACGCTGAACTATCTGCGTCATTACATGAGAGATTACACGACGTCACCGTCTGGGCTATCTGCGTCATTACATGAGGGATTACACGACGCTGAACTATCTGCGTCATTACATGAGAGATTACACGACGCCACCGTCTGGGCTATCTGCGTCATTACATGAGAGATTACACGACTTCACCGTCTGGGCTATCTGCGTCATTACATGAGGGATTACACGACGCAACCGTCTGGGCTATCTGCGTCATTACATGAGAAATTACTCGACGTCACCGCCTGGGCTATCTGCGTCATTACATGAGAGATTACTCGACGTCACCGTCTGGGCTATCTGCGTCATTACATGAGAGATTACTCGACGTCACCGTCTGGGCTATCTACGTCATTACATGAGAAATTACTCGACGTCACCGTCTGGGCTATCTGCGTCATTACATGAGAGATTACACGACGCCACCGTCTGGGCTATCTGCGTCATAACATGAGAGATAACTCGACGCCACCGTCTGAACTATCTGCGTCATTACATGAGGGATTACACGACGTCACCGTCTGGGCTATCTGCGTCATTACACGAGGGATTACACGACGCCACCGTCTGGGCTATCTGCGTCATTACATGAGAGATTACTCGACGCCACCGTCTGGACTATCTGCGTCATTACAGGAGAGATTACTCGACGTCACCGTCTGGACTATCTGGACTAACCCTTTACTTGAGCTAAAGTTTTAGTTTTGCATCAGTTATGCACGATTCCCAGAACTAGGGTAAGATGGTGTAACATGTATTAGATAAAGGCAAACTGTTATCTTTTCAACGACTTGCACTATTTTACAATTGAGGTTTTGTAAAAAATTGACTTGACTAAAACTAAAAAATATGCGTCGGCTTGCGGATCGGGAGGTCGCGGGTACAAACCCCGGGCGGGTCAAACCAAAGACTTTAAAGTTGGTCGTAGTGGCTTCCCTCCTTACGCTCGGGGCTAAGCGGACATCATTACGCTTGACTCGTCGGTTTCGTCGGTGTCAGTATAATTGCCGACCGGGTTCAGTACCTGGGCACCTCATAAGTGCCCCTGTGTTATAATGATAAAAATGTCGATGCATAGTATCGTCAAAAATGCCGGCAAATCCCAATCCCTAAATATGCGTTTTTACAAGATGTGCCGAAATTTCCAGAAACAGCTATAACATATTGCTGCATGGTTTTGATATAGAGTTTTGTTAACGCCGCGTGTCTTTAAAAATATAATTCTTGTTTGTTTCAACAAAGTATGTTGATGCTAGAAAAGATTCTAGAAAAATTAATTGTGGGCATTTATTCATTATGGTTTTCATGTGTTTACGCTTCTATAAATGTGGGAGGTTTTGTGCCCAGTAAACAAGATATTTTTCTTCTTTGTTCTGTTACATTCGTAGCAATTGTCAATAAATTACCGTTTCTAGACATGTTAAATATTGTTAGTGATTGGTAAAATCATACAAACAACAAGAAGTATTTGAAGAAACAACACGGCCCGCGGGCTGATTATTAAATAGTACTTCCGGTTATGATTTGTGTTCGCATAGCCAGTGGCATTTTAGTCCATTTGTCACTAGGACATGGACATGTGCAAATACACATTGCAG
Organism: Sinonovacula constricta; assembly: GCA_007844125.1. Classification (NCBI taxonomy): domain Eukaryota; kingdom Metazoa; phylum Mollusca; class Bivalvia; order Cardiida; family Solecurtidae; genus Sinonovacula; species Sinonovacula constricta. Next base: position 37,536,371 of record CM017565.1, on the reverse strand, counting down.
GGGTGAACATATATCTCCCCTGAACATTGTACAGGATACTCGTTGATAAGACTTAAAGACATAAAAGACTAGAGTGTTATATGGCTTTAAAAAATCTAATGGAAGTAATTCGAAAGGTATGTTTGAGTATATCGTTTAGTTTCATACTTTATACTTTAATATTTTATTTTTATAAACTGATATACACAGATGTGAAATTTAATTTCAGAGATGTATATTGTACATATATTTTATAATCCAAGCAAAATGTTTTACGTGTTTTATATGGTGGCAAATAGGACGCACTGTTCGCACTCGGCAGCGACATGAAATGTGGACAGTGGGTTGCGGCAAATGCATAATGCTATACAGTTATTAGTAAATCCAACACAGCAAATGTAATTAAACACTTCTCCAGACAAATAAGGGTATAACTATATACAACAAGCTAACTGGAAGACACAACATCTTTAAGTATATGTCCTTAGCCACAAAGGTAGTTAGCCGGATCTAGAATCCACCTAGTCGAGATGTAAATTCTGACTTGGGTAGGGTCAGATGATGAGCGATATCCAGACCAGATTAGAAATTAATTACGGCTTGTAGCGGCCAAGCTCGCCCACTGGCTGATAAGTCCCGCGCGGCTAAGCCTGCCCATTGGCTGATAAGCCCCCCTCTCTAATCATATAAGATTATTGTATGCATGTATTGAAGGGTAGTTGTTGTCGGAGAATGTATGTGTTAGCATCTGAATAAAAGTGTAAACCATCCTTCGGGTCTTGTATTACCATCCCTTAAGGGTCTGTATATAAACAACAACAACATTACACGGCTTAGTCCGAATGAGAAGTCAAATCCGGTCACGGTTGATTCATGATTGGTCTAGGCCGATTCTGCACCGGACTAGATTCTACTCTGCCCAAATTGATGGGCCTTTTCCGAAACTAGGTTACGCCCGTTGAAAGTTACCTTTCTATCAGTCTACAGCGCATGCTCGAAACAGACATCTCCCATGATCTGGATCGGTCGAGCAGAACCGCTGATATTTTTATTAGGCTAAATAATGTCCAAACCATTTTATACATATTCTAACGAGCGCATGAATATTTGTCATCTTTGTGTTACCGTTTCTTTTTCTAGTTGCGGAGCGGCATGTGCAGGAAGAATACTGCCTTCTTCATCTTTTGTGCCTGTATATTTGTTGCGGGAATAGTCATATATCACCACTTATGAGGAAACTGGTGCCACATATTAAACTGGACTCTGGTTGACGGAGAACCGGATTATTATGCTGATGTTGCTATGAATACAAACAACATGTCGGCCACCCTGTCAACCGATTTAAAAAGAAGACGCCCGAAAGGGAGCGAACAACAAAATGAAGTCACAAATGTGCGTTCAAGCTCAGGTGTAAAAGATCTAAATGTATCTTATTGGAACTCAAAGGAAGCGAAAAACTTAAATATCTCAAGTTACAAAAGTCCGATTATTAATACAAGTACAGTGAAAATCATGATAAACAAAACGAATGTTTATAGCAGTGAGTCAAAAGCAATAGACGAACGTGTAAACAGAATATTTGTTCATAAAAATGAAATAATAAATAACACTAAAATACTACGAGAAGGCGACACAAGACCATATGTTGACGCCCACCTACATATAAAAGCACCTATAGATAACAATAAGACCGGCAGACACAAATTATTGTGGTGGAATGCTCCTGGCTGGCTGTTACGATTTTTGGAACCCGTATGTAGACATGTCTCAGTGTCCTTACAGCAACTGTGACGTCACAACAGACCGCAAGTTATTCTCCAGGAGCAGCGCAGTGATTTTTTCAATCTCAGATAGTGGTCTGGGTACAAAACCACCAGTTGATAAGCAACACAGGAATCCGGATCAAGCATGGGTGTTTTATTCGCTTGAATCTCCCGTTTCACTTGTTTACAAGGATTACTTGAGCCCTCACTGGAACGGCGCCTTTAACTGGTCCTGGTCCTACAGGCGGGATGCGGATATATTCCATCCTTATGGGATCCTGCAGACTAAGGACACGGTTCAGGAGAAAAATTACACGGAAATATTCCGAAGGAAATCAAAGATAGGTGCCTGGCTCGTCAGCCATTGCAATGCATTAAGCTTTAGAGAAGCCTTCTGGCAAATGCTTAAGAGATATATCGATGTTGAAATGTATGGGAAATGCTCCAAAAGACACACTCCTGATAATATAAAGAAAGTTATAGAGGAAAAATTTAAATTCTACTTTGCGTTGGAAAATTCTTTGTGTAAAGATTATGTGACCGAAAAGTTCTTTAATTACTTCAAGATGGATATTATTACAGTAGTAAGGGGGAGAATCGATTATAATTCATTTCTACCAAACGGCACCTTTATAAACACGGCGGATTTCGCATCGACAAAGGAACTTGCTGACTTTCTCATACAACTCGGCAACAATGAAACAGAGTATATCAAATATCTGAAAAGAAAAGACAGATACAACGTGAAAGAGCGTGATTTTATGTATCGTAATGCACTGTGTGACCTTTGTGCCAAGGTGAACAATCTAGAGACGAACAGACGGACGTACGGGAATATTAAGGCCTGGCTTGGTTACTGCTTTGCCCCAAATGATCTGCACTAATGAAAGAAACCGTAACTGAATACGGTTTTTCCCTTAGGTATTTTGTAAACAAAAAACAGCAACACTGGTTTTAACCAGTGACGGATATAAACTTGTGCTTTATAGTCACGAGTTGTATTAATAGCAAAGAATATATGTGTCCATTACTATTTTCACTTATTGAATTATTCACGGAACTAAAATTCGATGCTCGGCCTTTAATTATTATTTTTATATCTTTTTTATAGCTATTTGCTATATTAAAGCGGACTGAACAGTGGTGATCTTTATCTTGCTGTTTATTTCATGTTCCTTTTGCTTGTGTATATGTACTTTATTAATTTCAATAAAATAAATAAATATGTTAATATTATTTTATTTGTTGAAAGTCTTCTTTTTTCAACTACAATGAATGTAAACAAACAAAAAACTGCAAAATGCCACAGTCGCTTAATAAGAAGCATAGCAAACACAACAACAAGCGAATACAAATCTGTTAGTAAACATGTATGTAAACATGTATGTATTGAAGGTTAAAGAGTTTATAGAAACATTTTATTTCTCAACTAAAACACGTAATAAATGAAGAAACAACTCCATGAATAAGTCCATTCCACTACCTCGACTTATCGTTGTTACATACAAGAACCGATAGTGCAAGACAGCGCCAGCCGAAAATACGGGATATAACTCTCAAACAACATGTAGTCTACGAGTTACTTCCCTTAGTATATATGTAATATTGGCTGAATTTAGGAAATGCCAATGCTGGTTAGCCGAGAACGTTGATTTTATATTTATAATTGTTTTTTGAAAATGTATTTTTTTTTTTTCGGTGACGACACAGCTTACTGAAGCGATCGTATTTCTGCAGAAAAAATCGTTCTATTTCAGCAGTAAAATGAACAGCTTTTTTTTACAATTATTTTATGGTGTTCGTTTTCTTTTAAAAGTATTACGTAAAAGAAAAAGATAAACGCAATTTTATACATACACCAATTCTTGATTCTTATTCTATGTTGCATGACTGCAGTTACTCGGCCTTAATCTCTTCAGTCATACCGATAATTAAACATTGCTGCGTATAAAAGATAATTGTTTTTAATTTTAATAAGCTAGTCTTTTTTACAAACCAACTAAAAGCTTTTGGATGTGTATCGTGCAGCAAGCTCGGCGAATTTAGTAACAATTTTTTTTGTTCGTTTTCTTCTCTCTCTCTCTCTCTCTCTCTCTCTCTCTCTCTCCTCTCTCTCTCTCTCTCTCTCTCTCTCTCTCTCTCTCTCTCTCTCTCTCTGTGTATGTGTGTGTGTGTGTGTGTGTGTGTGTGTGTGTGTGTGTGTGTGTGTGTGTGTGTGTGTGTGTGTTTTCTTCACAAGCAGCACTAATTATCGAACACGTCCGCACAAACACTTTGACAAATATATATAATATATCCTTCAAGTATTGTTAGAATTAATATTTCAAAATTGAATTTTAAAGACTAATGTTTTTTTATATATTTTGCGAAAAGAGAATAAGGTCATATGAATCCATATTTTAAAGGCGGGCTGTAAAGATTTTCCGAGCAAATGCCGAAGTTTGAGACTTCGTACCACTTCAAAAGCGTACCACATTGTTTACATAGCTGTCTTTAAATAGAAAATACATAAATATTTCATTATACATTTAAGCTCAATGAATTTTTGCTTATTAAGTGTGATGTTTAAAAAAGCGGCAAAATTAAACATTTTGCTTTGAAGATGGTGTTCGGCACTTTGCTGATATCCTATAAATGTTATTATGTCTGTGTTTGATTGTGTTTGTTTATGATATTTGACCATACAAATTTAGAATATAAAATCTCGACGACTTGATCACTACTGGTAGTTAGACAGCGTACGTATTCCCCAATTAAATGCTATAGAAATAATAGTAATGAATCAGTCAGTTTGTGGCCATGTGGAAACCATCATCGGGTGGTTAAATATAAAATAACTACATAATGATGTATAAGCACAGATAGGATTTTCCTAATAGAGATCAGGATATCGTTGTTACATGGCAACTCCCATACAATTCAAAGACAGCAACAATCAGCTGTTATCTGAATATATCAAGTACACCATACACTCTCTGCTTGTAAGAAAGTTTATTTTCTGCCACGAAGTGTCGGAAACAACATTTAACAGCCCGATTTAGTAACAGCATGCAGTCATAGCGTGATACAGCTGCATTTATGGTCCTTATAGTTGACTCAAGTTAGCAGTTTAAATAGATTTAAAAAAAAACGTGCCAACTTGTAATTACATTAAATTGTATCTTTAACGTACTGTAAATATGAACCCTCTTTTGAGGACAAACGCTCGTTGGGGTCATTTAAATGCGGTATCTCACAGTCTGGACCATTTTCTCTCTCAAACTACCAAATAAGTTTTTCTTACCTGAACATTTCTGAGGAATGCTGTTTATTGGTGCCCTACATCCATGTGACAAGGAAAACATAACGTCCCTCTTGTCATTACAAAAAGGTACTTCCTATCCGAGCCACGTTGCACAGTCAGCTTTTTTAAAATCAAGAGACCACTACTTTTCAAATCACGTTAAATGATCATCCGGGTAATCAGCTCTGACGTTAATATCTATTTTTTTACCAGAAATCCACAGTGCTTATAAATAGAAACAAGCGATATATTTCTCGATTTGTTCTGTCTTACAATTGGTGCATTGTGCTAAACATGTATATGTTAATGCAGCAGTTATACACACATTTCAAAGAACGGAGGCAATTTGTTGACCCGTATATTAGATACTGGTTAACTCTCGGATACCACCTTTAACTCTATAGTTTCGACAGTCTGGACTTGGCTCTTTTAATTTAATATATCAATGCGGTGATAGGATAATAATTTATGCACTTGGGAATACGTGAAACGTGTTCATAATAATTGTGTAAAGTGTAACTTAATATGTTTTCATAGTCGGCATGATGTTTTTCTGGTATTTAGATGTTTCTTAACAAAGTCATGCGTGTTTGTGTATACAAATAATATGTATTAGCAACAATTCAAAATCGTGATGTTTGTAATCATTCTGGTGCGAGCGAAACATATGTATTGACCAGCGCGTCAAATGGTAAACGACTTCCATATTCCAATCTGCCAGGAAGATAATGTCAGTTTCATGCTGACGCTCATTACCTTGTTATTCCGATGGCAGGTAACCGAATGCCTGTAATTACAACCGGGATGACAGTGTCAATATCCACATCATGAGCAAATGGGCAAAACTACAAATAACCAGTAGGTCACGTGGTGTGAGCACACGCCTGCACGAGCCAAATGTGCAGTCAAGGCAGCGTCGAATAGTTAATTACGCTGGACACTAATGTAGATGATTTGAAGCGGAATGATTCAATTTTTGCTGCCCAAAGTGTTTTTCTGCCTGCTGATTGTATTACAGTAATATCTTCAAGGACCGGTACAGACACTTGGTACGGGAGCATTAAGACCGAATAAGAGGGTCGAGTTAATGTAGGGACGAACATTGTGCACTTCCGGTCCATTTGGTAAAATAGTCGCACTATCAATGCGTTGACAATATGTTTATACGGTCTCTGATGGTCACATCTTGGACTCACTCGCTCTAGGAGTGACCTGATGTCGGGACTTGATACACTGGTCATCGGACCAAATCATGTTTCATACTGATGCAGATTAATTTGGACGTCCGCCATCTTTATCTGGCACTAGTTCCCGTCTTCTCATTTCCGGTGTGAAGAAGTGAAAATGTCAACTTCTCTGTCAATCCCCTATATTGCAACTTTCAAGTGATCTTCAGAACCATTTCCTTATTCATCGTTGAAAAAACACTTCAAAAAAGTTTGCTTTCTTGGCAAAGAACGCCAATAACAGCGTGTTCCTATGGGTTACATTAACTTCCTGGTTTGATAATTAAGAAAAATCACCGATGAAATTTGAAGCTGTTCAAAAAGGAGCTAAAACTTTTGTGTTATGTTGTTTAATTCTGCATTACTACCGGCACAATTTTTACATTTTAATTACAACAGGCCCCAACAGGCGGCGCTCATCAGAAAATATGAATTAATTGTCGGACCCAAAGAGGGATCAGACGCTTTTGTTTGGTTCAGTCCTCTCTCCCATTTCTTTCTTGTTTCGAACTGTTTTGGATCATTTTTTTCCGGAGATATTATGGGGTTATATGTGTAAATAACAAATATAAATATTACAATTCCAGTGTTGGCATGTTTGCATTAAGTTTAACCAAAAATGTATTAACATTTAAATAAAAACATGCATTGCTCTGATTGAAAACCAAACTCCTCTGCATCTGACAAATAAGAACATTTCATGTTTGCACTATATAATTGTTCCTGTAAAATAAAACATGAAGCGACTTATACTTTGTAACATGGTAAAATACTGACAGAGAGATTAATTTATGAAGACGCATCTGTAAAATTTAAAACAAATTTTACTACTATTTTCTAAGAACTTTAATTTACAATGAGTAAATGTTAAACATGTTGAGGTGACATATAAACGGGTTTTTTTTTGTGGAAATTTTCTGTTGAATATTACTTACGATGTTAATTCAAGACGTGTCTCTTTTTGTATCTGGATAAAACTATAAATAGATATTGCCATTCGCAGAAATAATGACGCGTCTAAAAGAAAGAAAAAAAAATGACACGACTGAATATATTATTAAGTACAAATATGGAATGAAAACAAATACATGTAGTTAAGACAAAAAATACATTGGTACAAATAAGACATTGTGTTTTTATTTGTCAAATCTGGAGTATTGTACTCGTTTGACGCTTGTCTCACAATGTATAAAGTGTTTTGGCGCTGGTTACAACCAGAATGCGGTTATTCGACTGACGTCACAAAACGCACATTCAGCATGCGACATGCACACTTTTGAAGATTTGGTTAATTTCGCGAGGTTTCACTTTCCGGCAATGACAACAAATCCTAAACGTTTTCTTTATTTGGGATTGCTTACGCTTAAAGTTACGTTAACGTTGTGGTTGGACATTTTAAAATTTATCAGCGGATTTTTTTAAAATTGTGTACAGGTTCAAATACAGTGTAACTGTAGGAATCACTTCCACTTATTCTGGCCGTCTGCTTAAACAACGTCATGAGACAGAAAATAACTCATGACGTCGTGATGACGCCATCATTTAAATAATGCATTGCCTTGTTTATGCCACAGGAAGATGAATGTGCGGTAACTAAGTCTGTAAATGTGTTTAAGTCAGTCTGTAATTATGTTTAAGCGACATGGCTTCGAATCAGACTTCTCTACGTCTACTTGGTATGAATGAGACGCCATAAGACTGCGTAAGCAAGAAGAACAAAGCAAGAATAAACAATAAAACAACCCTTATTCCACCTATCGATGATTATTATCGATGATTTCATGCAAACACGTAAAGGAAAATAGAGAACACAGTGATTTTCTATCGCTTTCCACATGTGGTAAAATATGAACATTGTATTCCTTACTGCTTACACATTTAGTTTTCTGTATATAATATATTTCATCGCTAAAAGGTTTCAATAATTCATAATAAGAGAAACTAGTATGGTGAGTGATTCTTACGACGTCTCCCACTCAACTCCAATCCGTCTCTATCACATGTCCGCGGACGTCCGTCGGGAACCACTTAAGAGTCCGGATACGTCTCCTTGTATGCATTGTGACATTAACTCTCTCTAACTGTTCTTATAACTGTATTACTGTATAAATAACACTACTAAATAAATTTAAACAGGAAAGACATATTAGATAGATATTGAATGATTTCACAGAAATCTCCTTGAACGGTTACAAGGAAAATCCGCGCCTTCCGAAGGAAGAAATTGTTTTGCTTAACGTTGAATAAGCCAAACACAAGACTACATTTGGAAGGAAAAGCTTAATAAATTTCAATTAATGAAGACAACAAAGAGCCGGCATGTAATCCTGTAGAGCTGTTCATGACATAGTGTGTAGGAATTGGATTAAGTGTTAAAACTAACCTCCAATATTGCTGTTTAAATACACTGAAAAGCTATGGGGTTATGCCATAAATGAAACTATATACTGCATTAAAGGTGTTATCCGACAGTTTGATTATATCAAAAACATTTAACAATACCGTACTTTAGGGAAGTAAGGGCATAATTTCTACATAAACTCATATTTTAGTCTAAGTGAAGACGATTTTGAACACTTCCTATTTTGTTATACAGCACAAATCGGAAAAAAAATCTCCCTCAATGTTCATTCTCCCCAATTCTATAAATAAGCCAGGATAGTGGTCTCTGCTAAAAGAAGATATCAACGTCATCATCATAACGTGATCTCAAAAGTAAGTTGTCACGTGGTTTTTATTAGTTTAAAAATAGCTATCTCTGAAGCGTGGCTCAGACAAGAAATACCTGTTTGCAATGACGAGTAGCGATTTATACTTCACTATTCAAACAGATTTAGCGTATCAATGAACACTAATTTGAAGTATTTTAGGTAACAATGATATATTTGGTCCAAACTGTGGAATACCATCTTTAAACTGTACCTTGTTGAATATATGTGGTTTGTAGGTATTGTTGCTACAGATATGTGATGCTGCACTCAGGTAACATCAATATAGTAGCCATAGTACAGTTAAATCATGGTGCATGCGGTAATTTACGTCTTTTGTAATGTCATTCATAAACAATAAACTCGATAGTTACGCAATAATTTAAATAAATATGGTTTACGGTTCTATGTGTCGTGTACCTACGCATTACTGTGATAAGTCGCTTTAATGACACAATATTTTACAAGTTTTTAGCATGATATTCAACTAACTATTCATACAGTTAATATGATTTTAGCAAAAATGTATGAGAAAAATAATTAAGATTGATATTTTAGAATACATTTTTTAATCCCCCGACACCCCCCCCCCCCCCCAGTATATCTTTGTGAATTTCTTAACTTGTAGGCCATGTCCTACTTGTAAACTGTAACTAACGCCTCAAGGGAGAGTTAACTCTGCAGCTTTCTGATGTTGACATAAATTACTACTAAAGTTTGACACGTAAAGTAAAGTCAGTACTGGCAAATATAAACGTGAAATAAATCCATTTATACTACCTGCTAGGATTGTGTTTATTTTACTTCTGTATTCTTTCCCGGCTTATCTTTTTCTTCATGTTTTTTTCTTTTTCAACATTTCTATTAACATACCAAACGTGCTCTTTACTCAATATTCGCACGACTCTATAACGGTTATCAGGCCAAATGAATAAAAATCATAAAAGCTTTAATCATTTTATTTAAGTGTTTCTTTTTCTTGACTAAATGCCTTTTCTCAATAATCTGGAGAGATCAAGCCACGTAGCGTGTGATGATGCAGTTAGTGAGGGGAGATTTATTTGATGATAATGTCCAATTTATCTGCGCAGTGGCCAATTACAAAGTTTTCATCTTAATGAGTCTCCGTTCAGTAATGAATGCTTCGTATTTCTGTTGCAATGTGTCATTAAACTTCAAGTCACGTGTCCAATGTCTCGCTAGGTCTCGCGATAACGTCAGAAGAGTCGTGGACGCTTGTGGGCAAATGGCTAAAAGCGACGAGCATAGTGTGTGACCCGGTGACAAACGAGTTGGGATAATATCTTAATTCCATGTTCTGAAGAGGATGCTATAAAGACAATATTGTTACAGTCACATAGTCAGGTGCATTATTAAAATCGCGGAATGTACTCGTTAGGGCATGGGAAGGTGGGACTTCTTGAACTTAAAACACATATCTGAGGAACAGATTTAGTCACATCTACAGTAGACCATTCTTCTTCATTAAACATGATTTCGATCAAAAGATTTATTAATTCATTTAAATACAAAAACATCTCTTTTTATGCATATCTATATATTGATTAATTATAGTACTATATATTCAGGACAAATAAATGCTTAATGGTTAGTAGTATTAAAAATCAATAACTGTGACAAGATTCACTTGTTATTTATTTAAATATACTAAAAGAGCAAAGAGAAAGAGAAAGAACATAAATAACCCTTGGTGTAGAGAGGCAAAATATAACAGCCCCTCGCCAGCGTGGGTTCTAGTCCCGGAGGGGCGTCAACATGCGTATGGGAAGGTCTTCCAGCTGATCTGCGATACACCGGTGGTTCTTATCCAGACTGAGCTCTTTCTCCACCTATAACAGCTGGATGTCACCAATATTACTATAGACTTCATAGTACCGGTGTTATGTTAAGAAGAAAAAAAACATCCACAAAATATGACAAAGAAGTGTTTTTGTTGGACATAAGATGCAGTGTACTACGTAAAGGAAGCATTGGAAAGCAAAATATCCTTAGGTTTCCGAAGTCATTTGTTAAATACGTAAAGAAATGTCACATTTCCTTCAAGATTTTTAGTAAATATGTGTTATGTTATATTATTTAGGGCGAACATTTTATGTCAAGTACGTTCTCTATGTAATAAACTAAGTACATTTAAATTTGCCTTGTATTAAAAAAACGTTGCAAAACCACGCCTGTATATGGCGTGAATTGATTCCTATAGAAAAGAACCCACAGGAGTAATAAAGTAATATTAATCACTTTTTATTATAAACAAGATGCATTGGCTGTGTTATATATGCAATGTTCTATGGTTTGTCCATGTACATTTCGGCATCTGAACAGTGAAGCATGAAAAAGAAAAGAAAGTAAATAAAAGTATATCATGTATACCGTCGTGTGGGTAATTATAAATAAAGAATATTACATAAAGAGCTATTAAAACAGGCGTCAGTACTAACAACCTCTTTATAACAACACTCCTCAGTAGCAACAGTTTTCTGTGCCTCCGACAGATATTTCTGAAAAAGTTTCGCTACTGTTTAGTATGGTTCATATCTGTATCTAGAATACAATTTATGCGATTGGCGTTACAACATAATTTTAACGTGTCTGTTTTTAGACGTTAAACATAACAAGATAAGAAATTAATGATAAAGCATAACGACTACATAGTTCTCTGAATGGTTCAACATTACATTCATTCAATAAATCTTTTACTGCAATATAGGCGGTTAGCTTTACCATTTAATCCAATCTTTACTCCATCTGACATGGCCAACTCTACAGGATTACACGCCGGCTCTTTGTTTTCTCCCCTAATTGAAAATTTATTAAGCTTCCTCGTCCAATTGCCGTCATGTATTTGACTTACGCTCGCCGTTTAGCAAAGCAATCTTTCCCAACGGAAGGCACGGATTTTCCTCATAACCGGTCGGAAAGATTTCTTGGAAACCTTTTAATATCAATCCAATATGTCTTTCCTATTTCAATTTATTCATTAGTGTTCTTTATACAGTAATCAGAGCGGCTAGAGAGGGTAATTGTCACAATAAATGCAAGGAGACGTATCCGGGCACTACAGCAGTTCCCGATAGATGAATGGAGTTCCGCGGACTTGGGATAGAGATAGATCGGAGTTTGGTGTGAGATGTCGTCAGTGTAATCAACACTTGTCACCATGGTAACAGCGGTTTTGATAAAATATTGAAAATGACACATTTAAATATGCCTTACACTTGTTACTCAGCTGTCATGAAAACAGCTGACAAAGTATAAAAACTCTTGTTCATAATATGTCAACGCCTTTCATATATAAAAGGCTGACTACAAACAAAGTAACGTATATACATGTCTTGCATTTTGAATGATGTGTTCATGCAGACTTAGCCAAGTTTTAGCTCCCCCTAAAATAAATATTTTCAACAAGTACTTCTACACCATGTTCTTTGCCACAAACAGCCAGAAAAATCTCACCTCATTTTCCAAAATCAGTTTTCAAGATATCGAATAGAGGAAAATCGTGTTTAAGGCAGCTGCGGCTTTGACCTTTCATCTGACCCTAAAAGAATAAAGGTCACTTACCAATCAGGACCAACCTTCCTGCCAAGGTTGAGAAGTATTCGTGGTTGAAATACCGATAGACTGACATCTGCAAAAAATACGCCATTTATATATCCATGTATGTAATATATTCTGTATATCAAAACGACCAATCGCATGTTATGTACATGCTAATACGTCAGAAATACACTTTTTGTAAAAAAAAATACATACATTTTTTTATCTCAAAATTACTTTAATGCTTTAAATTGTAAGCAATTTTAACACAAATTTAAGAAAGCAAAACTAGTATAGATCCAGATCAGTCAAATCCCGATGTTTGGAACTCACTATTTGCTGCCATCCATTATTAAAGGAAATTACAAATTGCATAAGCATTTAATTCGTTGAAAATAATTCGAAATTATTATGAAAAATTAAAAAAGATTATGGTTTAAATAACAGTTGACCTGAAAAGGCCCCTCTTTTCTCTAAGTGTAATATAATGTAACTGTCAGTGCCGCATGTGCGAATGGAAATTTTACGCAGCAAGCGGGCAATAATATGACTAACAAACCAACAACAAAAAAGTTTGTATTTTTCTGCTTTGGCAAGAACTATTGTGCAAGCCCACACAAATCGCCACCATCCCCTATTTAGCTCAACCTGAAAAATATATTTCTCCACTTTCCCACGAAAAGGACTAATGGCGCCATTGTTTTACAAGGTACCCCGGATGTTTAGTCACGTGACTAAAGTGAGATAACGACGGTTACCTGCATGGGACCCATTCCGTCCAGATAATTCCTTACCTTTCGATCAAAGACTCAAATGTGTTCTATTGATAGACAACGTGAATAAAAAATATCGAAGTTTTCACCTGAAATGGTCGGGTCTAAAACGCGCCACGTGGCCTTATGCGACACGTGACCCAATGGTATTTCCGGCGTTATCTTGCGATATATGACGAACTACCAGGTACGCGGGAAAACAAGGAATTCCAATCAGTCAGCAGCCGACTTAAATCATGTAGTCTTTAGAAATTCTTGATCTGCGTATTGATAGTTGTTTCTGAGAATGATCGAAACCATGTTTTCCCACGAGTATGATGACCATTGATACTAGTACATTGGTAGATAATAATTTGAGAATTACGAGGGAATGAGAAAAAATAGCGCTTAAGTTTTCATTTAAATAATTTTAAACAGAAATTAAAATTAGAAAAAAATAAATAAATCATTCTGTTGGCTAAGTGGTAAACACCTGTGGGTGTCCGGGTTCAACCTTTAAAGTTCTGCATAAATATCGTTTTGAGCTTAGTTATCTGTCAAAATCGATACAACAATAAAAATCGAAAGCCCTTTAAACATTTGAAAATCCTATACACAACTATTCCGCAAAATTGAACTCCGCAGAATCCAATCGTTAAGTCAGCGTAAATATTTTCTCTTTAATACTTCCATTCGGCCTTAGCTCGTATCGACCCTTAGGCCAATATTCGTTCCCAATGTTTGGTTTGTCATCTAGGCTCTAATGGCTGCACTTATCTGTGAAGCTGTCAGAGTAAATATAACATCGGAGGTTCCTTCTTTCCGTGTTCCTTCCTCTCTTCCGCTCGCTTGAAAAGAATCCACATCTAGATTGTCCGCGGGGAACGTAACGTTTGTTTAACATTAGCACAAGCGGCTTCCGTGATTTGCTTTGGTATTTTCCTGTCCCCCGGAAATCAACCGCTCTAGAAATGCATGATATATACGTGAGAACAAATTATAACATTTATACATTACGGTATATGTACATGAGCATAAAATTAAAAAAATAAAATTATAGAATACAATAATATGTAAACGTGTTTAAAATGTTAGTGTAAAAAACAACCTCAGAAGCCTATTAACGCTTGACAATCGTTGAAAAAGCTACAATGCTATACATAAAGTACAGACAGGATTGTTTTCGGTTTCTATCAGGTTCAGTCGAACAAACGGTAATTTAATGCAAAAAAAGTGTAAAATTTTCTGAATTAAAACACGTATAAACGCATAATAATTAAAAGGGATTTGAAGTGATAGTTGTATATTACAGATGTTATAAACAGGTTTGATAAATATTCTTTTAAATTTCGAGTGGTTGTTTGAATTTGATTTTTAAAGATAATGTTTAAAATTAAAAATACCTTGAACCAGTGATCATTGGACAACATCAGACTAAAATGGCTTTCATTATATATCAATTTTGCAATAAAGTTCTACAAATCTACAAACGCTTCTGATGCAGATTTATATCACCTTACACATATACTGTAGGTTTCTTATTATGTTTTATGATTACACTGAACTTGGCACTTCCGGTAGACGAAGTCCATTATCTAACGTTCAAGAAGTTCTGAAAAAAGTCAAATTTTGTAACTTTACATTGTTCCAGGTTTTATTTGTACCAAAATTACCATAAAATGATTACTAGTACAATATATCTTCAAATTATCATTCCAAACCCAAATCTTATAAGGCATTTTTATAAAAAATATACACTTATAATTATTTTGTGTAGCCAACGTCACGTAAACATTTTTGTCAACCTATCGGGTCTCAAATTAAAGATGATTTTTTAAAATCTGTTTTTAAAATTTGTTAACTGCTAGTATGCGCAAAACAACGCAATTTATAACCCGGTACACTGTGAAATTGTTTAGTCGTAGAATGATTATTTCATTTTAGACGCATATAGCATTGTACAATTAAGTGATCTGTGTTTAACTCCGGACTAATATCAACAAAAGTCGAATATTCTGGTTTTAATTGTCTGCATTCAGAAACAAGTTAATATCGATTTGTTGTTAAATTATAACTTACGCGCACAACCACTTACCGAATCAATCACCAATAAAAACCAGAAAACATGCAGTGTTTCTATATCGGCCTTTAATTAGACGAACATTGATCAAACAACGACCGACGTCCATTTTGTCTCCACTTTTCAGGTTGTTTATTTGATCTAGAGTAGTTGATCATGCTTCATCTGTCACTGTCCATTTCTAGAGGACATTATAAAAAGCCTTTAACTGCTGCAATTGACAGTTACCTGCAACAAGCCTTCGTTTTTTGCTAGCAAATTTGCCAGACATAGTAGAACATATTACACTAAAAAAGATAGTTCCCATTCTCAGCCTAAAAATACTAGTTGCTTAGGACTGATCAGTTTGTTCCTAGCAGACTATGATACGCTGATGCCAGAACGGCCGTTCAGACAACTGCAGAAAACATCTCTATAGAGAAGCTTTTAAATTAACGGCCATTGAGCTGCGTTGGCTGTAAAAGTGGAAGGCAGGAAAATTGTTCTTTCAAAAGAGTGGCTTTCACAGCCAATCATCGCGCACGTGCCGTGTTGATTGGCTGTGTTGTCTGTAGAAGCTGTCTGATATATGAGCCTGCCCAGGCGGTAAGGCAGAGTATGGCAGTGCACTGTCAGGGTCCGGCCAGGTCCAAGGAGATCCAAATGAACAACCGAGGACATTCAATTAAGGACATTGTGATGACACCACGGCGACACAGCGAGCAACAAATCGCCCCTCTCTGCCATCAACACTGACGTCATTATAATAGTAAATTACGCTGACATTTTATCGATACTGTTCTCAGTTTCACTTTTGCATCATTTTCGTTTCCCTGATGTATACATTAAGTATGATAGCTTTGGCCTCGGTCTCATATTAAGAAAAAAGAACTGCACTGTTTTGGTAACTGAATTTGTCAATTTTATTCATGTTAATTACTTGGCTACATAAATAAACCTCGACAATGGGACCTACCTGTAAAAGCATGCTTACCGGTCTTCCCTAACCGCCCCGCTTCCCGCCCCCCCCCCCCCCCCCACGATTTGTTATCAATATCAATGTAACCTATTATTTGAATTATATTCAACTGTGGTGAATTTGTTGCAGGATGAAGTAGGTTTGTGAAGTTTGCTGGGAATTGGGAATTGGGTATTCAATATCCAGATACAACCGAATACCCAGCTAGCTAGGTATTGGGTATATAATATAGAATATAATATAGAGCTGCAACCGCATTCCAAGCCAGCTGGGTATTGGATATTTGCGAAATCCGAGCTACAGCCGAATACCCAGCTAGCTAGGTATTGTGTATTCAATATCAAGCTTCAACTATATTCCCAGGTAGTTGGGATTAGGGATTTTCAGTAAAGGGACTATTCAATGCAAAGTTTGAATATTGAGCTAGATCTGAATATCCAGCTGGCTGGGAAATGGGTTTTCGAATCAGTTTCTGTGAATGAACCATTCAACGTAAAGTTTGAATACCTAGCTAGGATCAAATACCCAGCATTGGGTTAACGCATAGTTTGAATGACGAAGCGAATGCCTCTAGAATACCTCGAGACAACCCAATTCCTAGCTGGCTGGGTGTTCGGTTGTATTTGCATATTAAATACCCAATATCCAATTCCCACCCAAGGTCAGAAACCTGGATGTAGTACGTGTATTTGAACGGGAATCTTCTGTCGTTTTCATGTATTAGAGTTTCTTCAAGTTACTTGTAAATATATTTTGCAGTTATGTCTAGAACATATATGCAATAGAGGAGAGTTTATAAGCATTTCTTTTCAACTTTTGTTTTTGGTGATGTATTTACAAAAATGCGACCTGTATATAAATTAGTCTAACTTCATTAACAAAGCCATGACATGCAGGTCGCTCTACCTTATCTTTTAAATGTTATGTGTTTAAAAATTAATAGTTTTATTAATTATTCAGTGCTGCTAATTTTTAAAAAAAAAAGACACAGGTAATAAATGAACCTTACACATCTCGGGGATTTGTAGGATCCCAGTTCGGGGGCTCTTGAGTGACAGTTTAGCGCTTTTGACTGCGCAGATGCGTGTTGTTACATGCTTTTTTATTTAGTTTTATATATTATGACAAACGCACTGTTTACATTAACATTTTACCATCACCAATGTTATGATTCTGAAGGGTTTTAACCGGTGCTTATCACTTCATTTGGATAAAAGTCCTAATGATAGGCCAATTGCTATTGTTTTCTGTGCCATATACTTTTTTACACTTGCATTAACATCTTCCGGAGATATGAGGGGCTTTAAACAAACCTTTGGGATCAGATATGAAAAACTTCTATATAGATAGGAAATATTCGTCTATATACAAGTATAGATAAATGTGGTCAGTTTTATCAAACGATAATGAATTGCTGCTAATCACAATAATCATGTTGTACTATTAATGAACATGTAAACATTACATTATCCAAATACATGATTCAATAAAAAGATTAACATAAAGCATATTTATTTAATGTTCAGGATTTGGTCAAAAGACGGAACAGGGAGACAAATAAACAAAAGAAAAGGACTCGTACACATAATGACTCTAAGTGCTTTGGTTTTTTTTTCTGTTTTTAAATACTTTGTACATAAAAGATTCTTAAATTTCAATCATACATGTAGTTTCATTTCCTTCAATCGAAGTAATTACTTAAGATATTTCCAAATTTGATAAAATTTCATTGTTGAAGTACGAAAAAAAAACAACATCTAAAGTTCTTTATGAAGCCGACCATTGACTTGGAAGGAACAGACAGCAATGTGACTGATTTGGAGGCTTCAGTCGGATTCAAGAGGTTGACACCTCATTCCTTTTAGGGCGTCCACCCCTCATTCGAAGTATACAAACAGTTCACTCGGATCGTAGAAAGTGTATATCACCATGGAGAAAATCCACGTTTAAGATGAGAAGAAAGTGGCAAGCTAACCACGATGTTTATGGCTGTCTTGTTAAGGGAAATAAACTTCATAGGACATGTTTGCGGAACAAACTCTTCGAAAATTTAGATGCTTGTACTCAGGGTGATAATTTTACAGACGATTTTGGACAAAGGCAACGATATTAATCATCTTACATGTAACTGTTATAAATACTGTTATTATTGACCAGAATACACTGGAATGTAGTTCATCAAACTGGCCATAACATCTTACGTGACACCAATAACACTATTAGAAATAAGGAAAACATCAAAACAACGGCTTAAAACACAAATAGAAAGATTAAAAGCATCTTATCTCAATGTCCAACTTCATTTTCGTAACGGCGACATAATTCTCCTATCCACATCCGGACATTGACGGGCCTCAAGCGCGCGCTCTGTCTCGAGCTAATTAAGAAAATCCTCCTCTAATTAGCGAATGATTCCATCCGCCTCACGGGCAGAAAGTCGACCTTGCGTACGTCAGTCTAAAAGGAACTGAGTAGTTAAGAGAATGTGGTAAAATATAGCAAAGAATCGCACCGGAAGTCGCTTGGAACATATAATGGAGACCGTCCTCTTCAATGTTAGAGGAGAAAAGAGACGCCGCGCGACAACTAGGGCGATGTCTAAGAGCAATCTCACTCATTTACTGTAATGTCTGATGGAAACACAGGGGAGGATTGTGAAGAAAAAACAAAGAAGGAGAGAAATGTATCGGTGAAAATAAGATCAGATCCTTGCAGTGTTGCTTAGATGCAGCGCTCAGCTTCAAGAAACAGTATGGCTTTACTTCTAATGTGCTCTTAAACGTGGAATCCAACAGTTTGGTCCACAAGATTTTCTTAAATAACCAAATAATCCATTGGTAACAGAAAAGGTCTTGCAAAATGCTGTTCATTGATGCCAAAGATCTTCGTGAACATTCAATGATAAATCCCCTCTCGTCATTACAAACAGGTGTTTCCAATTCGAGTCACGCTGCAGAGATAGCTATTTTTAAACTTAGAAAACCTCGTGACCACTTACTTTTAGTACTCCGACGTCATTATCTATTTTAGCAGTGATAAGTACAATCTAACAATAAAGTCAGTGTTTAAAATCGTCGTTATAACGAAAAAGGTATGGGTTTATGTAAAAAGTATGACCGAATTTCCTAAAGCAGTGATTTGTATTGGTACGTGTTTAAATGTAAGTAAACTATCAGATACCACTTTTAACTGTTTAAACTTTCGTGGCTTTAAATATTTAATATACAATTTGGAAAAGGTTAACGGCTGCAAGAGATTATTGGCGTATGCAAATGATACGACTTCACTCCTCACACTTGCAAGTTTACGTTATGGTAAAACAATCACTTCTGTTGACAAAGTCAAGTCACCATTAAGGAAATGATGCTTTTGAATAGGCTTTATAGAATTCGTAGACAATTTAAAAGTGTTGCTTATCAAATATTTTAAGCGATTTTATCACTGTAGATGCAAGACAGATAGGAACCCTGTTCCGCACTTCACATTTATTAAAATTATTACGTCACAGACGCAATAATCAGTTAATTGTATATGATTGACCAATCGGAACTCCTCGGGTAATTCCGTCCTCGGGACAATCATCACTCGAATGATTTAAATTTGAAGCAGCCACAAAGTGAAATTTTAGAGGTATCTTTCTATAGTAAGCTTTTATCCGAGCTGCCATCTTTGTTTTGACATATGTCACAAAAAAGTCCCATTTAGGGAAATGGCCGAGGTAATCCGACTACCTACATACATCCGAAAGATGATTCGTGAATTATCCGAGGTGTTCCGATTGATGATTGACATGTACGTACACGTACACATGACGTATATTTCAGCATGCGCAATCCGGAAATAAACTAGGTTGTTCAGCTAAAATGTGGTATCGGACAATTTACATAATATATACGAATTATATCAACTGCAATTAACGAACCCTTAACCGTGTTTTGGAGAAATTGTGTTTAATTCCTGCACACAGTCAAGTTTTAGTCTAAATAAGGATGGTTCTGAACACTACCCTATTACCGGATAATGCTATAAAAGTGCTTACTGTGCTAGGAAATCACTGTTTGTAATGACGAGTGGGGTGTTATGCTAGGTATAGGACTTCAAAAAACAGCACTTTGCAAGATCCTTTAGGGTAGCAAAAATGTAAAAGATTGTTTCATAAGTCTGGTCCAAACAGTCCCACCTTTTAAACAGTTAAAATAGTTTAAAATCATTGCGACTCTTTTTATTCGCCCAAACAATTATAAAGCATCCTCTTTTTAAAGAATTGCATTACCGGGCTGATAGTGGATCATAAGTTGTATTTGAATAACTTGATCCATAATGGTTTAACAGAATATTGCTTTCTTGAACAAGAAACGAAGCAAATCTTGCAGCGATCAAGTCACTCAAACATTTGAACTGTCATTATACTTTATAGTTAAAATTAAAATGTTTAGACGAATAATATTATGAATATATACAAATAACATAATCATATTTATAAAATCGAGTGTTCAGTAGTAGTTTGGTTAGCAATGTCGGAAGGTTACACCAATTAAAAGGCAGGTGACCTGTATAGATAGCCTGTCAAGTTGATTTTGATAATGAAAGTTGAAATACTTACAGCCTTTCTATTAACCATTTTGTTAATCTAAACGTTCGTCATGACTGGTTCTTATAGGCATAAATTTCGAATCAACTCAAGGGATTGTCCATTTATCGAGAATGAAAGAATAAAACCTATGAAAGAGAATCGACAATTTTCAGAATAGCAAGGTTGTATGAGCTGCGTAAAATTTACGTTGATGTATGGACAAAATACCTCAAGGTCATAAGACAGATATTGGCTACTCACGAAGCCGTGTAGCCGAAGTTGAGATACGATATCATCATTGATCATTTCGCTGTTTTTATTCTGTGTATTGGTTGTGTTATAATACATGTAAGTGACACTATTATAGTACTATAGATATGTCCATCCACGGGATTCGAGCCAACGCGATTTGTCTGAACTAGGTTTCTTTCGGTGTTTAAACTGTCTTTATGTAATTGGGGGATACCGCTCTATAACGGGGTTCAATCAATCTTACATTACTAGAATATCAATGAATACACCTTATCAAACAACGCATGAGCGGCTCTAGATTTACGCCATATGAATGTGTAGGTAATCAAACTGTAAAGAAAGACATCGCTACATGATTTGCTACATGAAAGGCGCCGCAAAGTTCACGTTTCAAAAGCAAAAAAAAAAAAAATTATTTTTTTTTACTGCCGCAGTAGTGGCTGTCATCTACATATTTCAATCGTTATATGTGCTAAACGGTCTATGTTGCATCCTCCTAGGAAGAGTTACCGTTCGTTATTCTCACATATACCCTTGAAACATGCGCACGGCCATTACTGTCAAGATTCTTAAAGTTTTAAAGGTTACGTTTTACTATTTTAAGGAGATTCGTGTATTGACTTGAAATTTACCCAACAGATATTTTGTGATGTTTTGTTCTAGTCCGAAAACTTCAGATTACTTGCATAATTTCGCAAAACATATGGGTTTATTCTGTCCCATCTACTTAAGGCTGTTAAATTCGCGAATGTAAGCAACATTGCCGTAAATTTTGAAACATACAAGCAGATTAAAAAAAATTCTTTCCAAATTCCTAGCCGACGTTCTAACCTGACGTCGTATTGAGTCACGAGAGTCACGTGACCTAAAGTTGTGTGAACCTCTGACAGTGGTTATAAATGATATGAAATTATAAATGTTATGATGTTATAAATGTTATGAAGTTATAAATGTTATGAAGTTATTAATGCCATAAACAGACGGTGTGAGATAGTGTTGACACAGATGTATCTTTCGATGTCCGTTATTTTTATGAGCTTCTAAAAGTGATTTTAATGCCGGCGTCTTTGGCTTTTTAATATTGTCTGCAACATTAATATGGTTTGTAATTGCCAGCTAAATTAAAACCCCTGTAATAGACGAAACATAAAAACAGCTCACCAAGACATAGCCAATATGCTGCGAATTTCCTATTCCCGTTATTGCATGCCACATTATACTCTCTATTCACATGGCTATATTTAATATTATACCCCGGTCTTCAGAACGGCGACAATGATTGGGTAAATCGTAACAATAATATTTGAGAAGAAAAGGGAAATGGGAACCGCTTACCCTTTGTGTGTTATATACGGTATACATGTGCTTATGGGAGCTCCCGTGGATTAATGGTAGACTTGCCGACTTGTGACTCTTCCGACTGCTCATCATGTCGGTTGGAGTCCTGGTCGTGGTTAAAAATTTAATGTGAAATGGTCTTCTAGCTGACCTGCGGTGCGCCGGTTGTTTGTCTCGTGTCTACATCCACCAAACCAGCAGGACGTCGCTATAATATCCATAATTGTGGCGTTACGATGTACTTTAAAACAACATCAAACAACAAATGCTCATATGTTTATGTATGTTCCTGTCCGACCTTTATTGGCAAAAGTAAATCTTACTGATTGAGTAGTTTTCAAGAAATTGGTCGAGATTTTCCTGTTGCTTAAAGTGAAACAAACATTTTGTATGAAATGTTTCTAGTCTGCCATAATTGTTGATCATCGGATTCTCATGCATTTTCCTTTTTAGTTGTAATACATTTTTAAAAATATTTTATTTCGTTTAAATGACGATTTTATTCATTAGGTTTGATGCAATATAAACTGTTTTACACAGAAGCGGAACTTGTTAGTTTGTAACAAAAAAAAACAAAAAACAAACTAATTCGTTCGACCTTGGAAAGAAGTGGTCTTGCAACATCTGTTTTAAAGCCAAAATACCTTGGGCAAACATGTTCAAGAGTAAAAACAACAACGTACTTGTCGGTAAATGTCGGAGCTGTAACTTTGCCTTCCAGGGAAATGGAAGAAAATGGCCAAAATGTAATAGAGGTAAAAAATGTTTTTCTTTTACTTGAATGTTTCAAAAACGAGACCTCTAGCATGTCAGTCCAGGGCTCTACCAACTACGCCACTAACTCTCGAAGCATGCATTTTTTTTTAAAATTTTTATATGAGTCTTTAGGATTCAAGTCTTTGGATTCAAGTATTTAGGGATCAAGTATTTTAGGTTAAAGTCTTTTAGAATTTAGACTTTTGGACTCATTTCTTTAGGATTCAAGTCGGGTTCAAAGATAGGTTAATCGCTTTTATTCCGGTAGGGAATTATCTCATTAAAACAAAAGTTTCAATGTAAGAGTGGGAGTAAAGAAAATATTTACTAAATAAAAGTAAATAAGAAAAAAGATTGGAAATAAAGGAAATATTTGTTATTTATTTTATTCAGTTAATATTTCCATTACTTCCACTCTAACTTCGAAATTTTAAAAATACAAATATTTTATTTTTACACATTCTGGTAGATTTAAGGTACACATGTTTTTCTTGTATGCTATAACTCTAACGACGTCAAATTTTTGGCGTAATTATAGTATGTCTTCATTTCTGTTACCAACGTCAACAATCATAAACGACACCATTTTAATAATTTACGTAGTTGCTTTGTAAAAATGGCTGCAAAATGTAGAGTCCTTCGTCGCTGTTTTATATTTTGAAAATGGCCGACTGGGTCGAAACATCAATAAAGAGTTTAAAGAGACGGTATTATTGGTTTGGACGATCTTCTCAGTAATATACAATTTGCTTCGAATCGTTTGTACCAACCACATTGTTTCGCCAGAGATGATGCTGACATAAAAAATATGTTCGAGTTGGACGCCATATTCATTTGGTAGAACGTTCTGCTGATTAAAACAATAACATAGTTTAAAAAAATGTATGATTTTCAATCAACATTTCCAGATCTATCTCATTAATGACGAAGTTACGATCCATTAAACTGTGCTTTTCTAGCTTATGAATCTACCCAATCATCGCAAAGTTAATTATTTTCCATATTTCCTCTCTTTTTTTCATTCAGAATTTCTGCACCTGTCAAAATACATGACTGGAGCCGTGCGTTGCGCGTGTCAACAAAGGTCGAGTCACGCACGTGGCATTTTCACGCGACACCGTTCACGTGACTATTGTACAGAAAGTGGTACAAATTAAAATCAAAATTGAAAATCACCAATGGCAGATATTTGTTAAAACGGACTGAAGAGTACTTATTCTTACTGACTGTTTGATTATTCTAAGCGATCTCTGCTACAATGAAAGACAAATTCGGTCTGCCGTTGGCTCTTCATCATTATCTTTCAATGACTGCTGACATAATTTCACGATTAAACAAACCGGCGAATGTCAAACGTGTTCGTCTGGGTATCTCCAGGGCAATGGAGTATAGAGACGTCGGCCAATCTTGTACTTTGGAGTGTCCAATTTCAGACAGATCGCCATTTTGATCTCGATATCATTATGATTAACATGAAATTATTACCGTTCCTGCCAACGACGATTATTGTGGAGTCATCGCTGAATTTTAGTGCATCGCATTCATGAATATATTTCATCAAGACAAAAAAAAAAAACAACAATAATAATGTGTTGAAATTTTAAATGGAATATAAATATAGCAGTACAAAGGCATGTTGAGATTGTTTTATGTAATGTATACGTGAAAAAATGGGACTAACAGACATTAAAGGTGATATCCGATAGTTTCCCTGTGTCAAATACATGTAACAATATACTACAACTGTGGAAATTTTGGGTATAATTTCTGAATAAACTCATAATTAAGTCGAAGTGAAAACGGTTTGAATATTGTTAGACAGTACAAATCGTGAAAAACACTCTAAAAGTTCATTATTGCCAAATCTATTTATGACTTTGACCTTAAGAGTGACATGTTTTCTTCAATTGCCGTAAATTAGCAAGATTAATTGTTGTTCTTTCGGGGAAGAAAGAACATTTGCGAAAAATAATACGATCAGCTTATTTGGTTAAATCTTCTAGGACAATGCCAATATGTCTGACATTCCTAATTTTGTTCTTATAAAAGTTTTAATTAAACGATTGTAATAGTGTTATATCGTTGTTTTTGTAAATTAAGAATTAACTAATGTATGTCACAACAAAACTTGACGAGCGGCCTACATCAATGTACGTAATAATTTAAAAACTCCACCAGATTATAATTACATCAGCGTTGCTGATGTTGTTTTGTTGTTTTTTGTCCAGCAACGTACTGCCGCTGCATACAGAAACAGAAAACAAACACTATCGAAGATACTGCACTTTTTGCATAACAAATACATCGATGCAGTTCCAGTTGCATAAAGTTAAACGAACATCATACATGAACAACACACAAGCATCTATCTCGATGGCCAGTTGGTTAGGGCGCTAGGCTCTCAGACATTAGGTTGCTGTTTAAAATCGCATGTTTATATTTCAAAGTTGATTCTTTGGTTTGTTGAAGTTGTTTTGTTAAAGTCGCAGTAGAGAAGATCTTTATAAATATAACAGCATAGTTCAAGAAAAATGTACAAATAATGTAGTTTAAATAAGGAAGATTATATCCAAAATTAACTGAATGATACTATATAATATAAACAAAACAATCATGTCATCATTAGAGCCTACGAACTCGTGTGACATTTTCGCATTTCACGAGTTATTAGTGTTTTGGTGTGCAATTTTACCTGCAAAGTATCCAGCGCGAAGATGCACGCCCCTGGTCACGTGACTTGTTGCCAGGTGACCGCGCATGCTCGGTCAGCCATTAACTTTCTCCCCAGGGTTGCCGGGTACCGTTGCAGTGACATGGTAATGGTCGGAAAAGATTTAAATTGATACCACTGGCATCGGATAAAGAGGCAAGGACCTGCTCGTATTTAATAACACGATGTGGTACCCAACAAATTCATCAATTTGACAACGGGCCTTAATAAGGCAATGTGAAAGACAAGTGGCTGTGTGTTTTGTTCTTTGTTACAATACATGACAGTTTGGTCACGGCTCTTGCTTAATTTTAAGAAATTAATTGATTTTGGATTCTTGTCACGTCACAGTAATTGAACATTGGCTATCATCGCCCTAGAACGAAATTAGTTAGGACATTGTGTTGAAAATAAGTGAATGTAAAAAAGATTTTTGTCATAAGTGGTATTCGCAAGACTCGGACATCAAGTATAATATTTTTCATGTTATATTCCTAATGTGATGTAAATGAATATTTACGTTCTAAAACCCACAATTATTTGTTATAAAAAACACGGTTGCATATTATTTAAATCCGTCGCACAATATGTATGTAGCGAAGGATAAATAGTCTATAGAAACAGTTTTATTCTGAACTAGAAGGCATTTAATTAAAAAAACAACACAATAACAAATACAGTAAAAACAACTCCTTTAACAAAACCACCTTCCTTCGCACAGTTATCATTCGTAATCTTACACTGACGATATTAGAGAACGCACCAAAAAGTGTACTCAGTATTAATTAAAATAGTACGCTGCATTAAATCTGCGGTCATAACCTATAAAGGCAATGATAAATCAGTTTCCCGTGGGCCTTATGACGTCGGCGCATTTTGTCACTTGGGCAACATGCACAAACTACCAAGCCTCATTTTTTTTTAAATAACACGTTTTGTCAATGAAAGTAAACAAAACGATACTGGATTAGATTGAATATATTGTATCATTTTATGTATGTGCTTGTTTTTTGTTGTTGATGTTGTTGATTTTGTTTTTGTTGTTGTTTGTTTAATGTTTCTGAACCGATCATTCAAAGTCATAGCGTCATCATTTATAGCATCTCAAAAGTCTATAGGAGGTGCCACATTTTCATAGTTTGGATTCATCACGAGTTTTAATTATGGGCCATTTCATAGACTTTATGAGCAGACTTTAAATACCATTAGAAGGTAGGGATCGACTGGCAATACATATTACATTAAGTGTACAAATCATATATGCAAGCACACCGATGCGGTTCTCTTATGTAATACAATTCAATTAAAGAAGTTGCAGCAAAAACTTCAACGTTTTCCAAAGGTTATCTTCTACAAGTTTGTTACAACATTCTTTTAAATCTTTCATATTGCTTATCATTTACACGATTGTTGATTAATGTACATAATCTTATCGCGAATATGCAAATAAGAAGCAGAAAACGCGAATAAGAAAAATGAAAGGGAGAGGAAGAAGAGGAGGATTAGGAGGAAGAAGGAGAAGAAGAAGGAGCATTAGAAAGAAAGAAAGAAAGAAAGAAAGAAAGAGGAGGAGAAGACGAAGGAAGAAAAAAAAAGAAGAAGAAGAAGAAGAAGAAGAGATAGGAATACACAATGCAAAAAATAGTATACAATTTTTGAAAACAAGTGAGTGGTTCTTTCAAATATTGGTAAACATTAATAATGATTAAAATATGGATTATATATATTGTCGAACATAGAGTTTAATATTTGCTTAAATTTATTGGCAGAATATGTCAAATATGTACAAAAAGTGTCATATCAGAAGGGCCTTTGAAAATCTGCGTCTGTAACAGCCGAACGCCACCGGTGTTGTGTAAATATAGCGCGATCGTGATAAACACAATCTAAACAAAGCTAACTGACCATTTGTTCAGAGGAAAATACACTGAACAACCATGAGTGGAACAATGTTAGTGACCAGTTATTTGACCAAGTTGTCGGGTAAATATTTGTACATTTTGTTGTACACTTGTCGTAACATTGTGACAAGAGAACTATCATTATACGACAGTTCCTTTAGCTCACATGTGAAAATTCTCTGGCAGATTTTTCGAGGTAAATAAATTCCATATTTACTTTCTTAGTGTTTACATAATGACATAAATAATCAGTATAAACCAACAAGTTTGTTTCATTTGTCTAACTCAATTACAACGTAGTTTACTTCCCAAACAAAATATAATGAACATAGATGATGATATTTACTCCAGTAATTAGCGTGAATACGGATTCAAGAAATCGACACAATAAATCACATAGCTGTCCGAAATGACGCGAAAGTATTTGAATTAATTCCCCAAACAGGCCGAAAACAGAAGCAGAGAAATTTGAACATTTTCTCATTCTCTGGCGTATTTGCTCGCTTACCGCAATGAATACTCCTAGCAAATAGGAATAGATCCGCACAATCGACTGGACTCACACGCGCTCCGCCTTGTCGATATATCTCAATACTGATTGGCTGGAAAAGCTTCAGAGGCTGTGGCGCGAAGGACCATTGGCGCATCATCTTAGGTGATCAAATTGTAATAATCAATAATGTATTTGTACGCGCAATTGTACAAGGCGATCGGAACTACTTCTAAAATCAGCATAGGCTGACTTCCTTCCCAAATTCAGAAAGGAACTTGTAACCGACAGACTACAATTCCGTGTCGGAAATAGTCGAGTTGAGAATCGGAAGTTGTGTCGGTGGAATAAGATAATAGTGCAAACAGTGGCAAAATATACAGAACTGCGTAGAGTGACGGAAAACGGATACGATTGAAATCAAAATTACTTACGAACAATCAAATTAAGCAGGAAGAAGGAAAAAGGACGAAAAAATGTACTTTGATGAAAAACCGAAAAGCATTCAGACGTGGAAAGATCCGGACTACTATCGAACATGTAGCATATCAAGTTTATCGGGCATGATGTTTCCAGGTGAGGAAAAAAAGAATAAATGTTATTTTATTACAAATTGGAATTTATTGATGGCATATTAGAAGAATTAAACATATGAAAATGTATATTTAAAATCATTATAATTATTTTATTTCTACTCCAGTCAATATTTTAGCTTAATTTAAGAAATGCGCATTTGGATAAAATTAAATATATCTCTTAACAACAAGCACGTGTTATAATGCCTTTAACAAGTTCATTGATATAACATATGAAGCTATTGCAACGGGTTTTTTAAGGCACTTAATTATAATAAAACGTTGTTTTCAGTGAATGTACACTATAGCTAAAGCGTGCATGGCATATAATGCACAGAAACACAAGAGAGTTTACATGAATGATGTAAATGATGAAATAAAAGGTTAAAACGGTAGAAAAATAGCTTATTAGTATATTAAATCTTTTTTCGCGTATTCTTTCAAGTACGCACATTGGTACTTGTATCGACTGGAGGTAATTAATGGAAAATAATAATATAATTATACGTGTATATTATGAGAAATTCAAATTATGTTTTAGAATTAATACTGCCACTGTAAATCAGTAACACAATTAATTGGTTGGTCGGTGCGTGCGCTTTCAAAAATATTAGAAAAATGATGTACTTAACTTATACTCGAATATTGCGATTCTGCAAAAGCATTTACCTATTTAAATAAAATCTGAAAACATGTTTCTTTGAATATTTTTTAAACACACGAGTTATTATCGTAACTCACTAATGAGAGATAATGGTATCTGCAGGCAATATATTTAGTGAAGACAACATTAATGTTCATTTTTCTCAGGAAAATGTATACGATTTGACATAAAATGATATAATTACCCTACACGTTCTTTAAAGACAACATTTTTGTATCGTAGAAATGACAGTGTTTTATACAGTCTTAATTTAAGTATAAATTCAAATGACAAATGTACATTTCGTTTACAGGTAAACAAAATCTTTCCAAATATGATAAAAACAAAATTATAACAAATAATAATTCTATCATAATGAAAAAATACTTTACCCGAACTATCGCTGCAAATGTACATGTTGTGCTAACGGAAATTGAGATAAATAATTTTTACATCTTAATTAAGATAATGTTGCGATATAAAACCTAACGAATAATAAATAGCATTTTTGATGATTTGCTGTTGTTTATTAAATTAATGTTTCCATTAAGTTAGTTTGGTTCGGACTTAAACACTTATTACACTCTGTGTGTTTTTGCACTGGTAATTGATTTTGTTTAAAAATACAACAAAACAAATGGGTAAGATTGCCGCGGAAATTTACCTCGCAATTTTCACCTAATGTTTCTGGCTCTACAGGTTACATAAAGTCGCTACAATAATGATACTATGGCGTCTATATGATACTAAGCATCTTTTAAAACACGTATAGTACTTCAACATTGACAACTGTTGTTCGCTTTCATTATATTGTCATTTATGAGAATGCTTAATGCATGAATCAAACAAAATCCGTATAAAATAATAAAATTAATAATACAAAGTAATGAAGACAATTAAAGTATACAATACTGAAACAGAAATGAAACTTACTTATATTCATTATTTAGCTATTTATTTTTAAAGCTCATTATTTGTTTTAAAGTGACTGCATCTTCTTCCTTTTTGTAAACGTCTACGGGTAAGGAACTGCTATCAGTTTTCATAAGAACTTCACGTTCAGATCATTTTGTCGACATTCCTCGAGTCAATTTCGTTATTTTTACCTGACAGAAATTGTTATACATGTTACTGAAATGACTGTGTATGCTGGTTCTATTATTTTCTTTTAAAGAAAAGTCTATACTCTGTTAGTTTTGTTTGTAACGTTATCATGGCATAGTTTAAATACTGCTTACAGTTTAGCTTACAAAAAATAAACAAACAATTTACTGAACGGCAAACATATTTTGCATGATATGCAAAATTTGTCTTTTGTATTCTTTATTCATAAATACACAAAACAACAACACAACTTGGTCTTAATATCAACCATCGAAAATAAGCGTATCCCCGAGAAGAAAGACAGCCAGGAGCATACAGAAACGGTATTGCAGAAATACAGTTTTATCGTGTCTATGTTAACATTTATCAGTTTGACTTTCTTTTAATATAAGACATTTTATTAAGGTGAGTGAAATATGCCCTACGGTCGCATAGCTGGATGTTTTCGGGTGGTTATACAGCCGTTTTTCACCGCATTAATTTACACCAAATTACATACAGAACTGAAAACTACATAATTAAATTTATTTAAATTATTCATACTTATACAAACGATGTTGTATTCTTTTTGCATGCAAGTACATATAATGAATTTAATCTACAAAAGCACGTTAAAAAGATGTGATATAAAAATATTGTTGACGAGTCTTGAAAATTTATCGCAAATCTGGTCATATTTATATTAGGATAAAGCTGTTTTAAATTTGAAATAAATATTTGATCTTTTCGTTCGTATCTATAAACAATTTGTCCGTTACTGATGGGCCTATGATGTTTCTTGTTTTCCAATTAAATTTCTTAAATCGTAACGACATGTTTTTATTAAAATATGTCATGACGACCAAATAATAATCGTTATTTTATTATTTGGATCACGGACCTGTTTATGAAGTTAATGTATATATGTGAACGGCACACTGACAGTTTATCGTATTCAAGCTGTCCTTAGAGATTGAAAATACTTTATATTATTATAACGCTTAGAAGACACGCCCCCAGCCCCACCAAAACCACCCCACCACCACCTACTATCAAGTGCCTAATGCCCCTGTATATAAAGTAAGCATACATAGATATTTCACGTTTTTCAGATTCTACATATGGTAAATCCGCATGGGCTCCACAACCTCCTACCACACCGATCCATCCTTATGAGGGTGAGTCCCTGTTGTTTGCTGTTGTTCTAAATCTACCACAACCACCACCGCCACCACCACCACTACGATAACCTCTACGATAACTAGTAATTCTGCTACTATTACTACCATTTAAAGCTACTACTACAACAACTACTACTATCATTTCTACGACCACTACTACTGCTAGTACGACTACTACAACTCTACTGCTACTGTTGCTGTTACTATAACTACTGATGTTACTACCTTTTCTTCGTCTACTACTACTACTGCTACTACTACTACTACTACTACTACTACTACTACTACTACTACTACTACTACTACTACTACTACCACTACTACTATTACTGCTACCGCTACTACTACTACTACCACTACTACTATTACTGCTACTGCTACTGCTACTACTACTACTACTACTACTACCACTACCACTACCACTACTACTATTACTACTATATTAACTTCTACTACTACTACTACTACTACTACTACTACTACTACTACTACTACTACTACTACTACTACTACTACTACTACAACTACTACTACTACAACTACTATTTCTACTACTGCAACTGCGACGACGACGAGGACTACTAAGACTGATACTAATATTTTAACAACACTTTACCTACTTATGCCATCTTTCCTACCACCACCAAAACTACCTCCACCATTTTCAGGAGTTTTCCTTACTCATTATTCTGGCATAACCAAATAATAAAAAAGTTAAAAAAACGAACAACCCCGTGTACGACTCGTCCCTAATGTCATTCGCCCTGTAAGCGTCCCGCTGACAAGCACTCGCACCTGAAGTCCGGTTTACCCTGTTGACGACACTACAATGACCGGCACGCGGCCGGGATTAAGACAAATCGATTTATTCTGCCAATTATTCCTGCCCAGACAATAATGTCGGGTGAGATGGGATTATACGGGACCCTAAGTGGCCCGATACACCGGGATTTCACGGTACGCTTGACGTTCATTATTTTGTTTTACGTTATCGGATTTCAATAAAGTTGCAGGTAACGATGAATGGAATTGCACTCGACAAAGCCGAATGAGCCTTTTCGGATTCGCAACTATTCATTTAACGACGATTCTGGTACATATTAAACAGTTGCAACAAAGCAGTGATTCAAGAGCACAATTTACATACACATTTCGTTGGAGCATTTGACATTTTTGGTTATTTTTAAACAAGAGAATTAGCAGTGTAATATTATCACTCATGTAATAAAATTAGTAATATTTCTTAGAACAATAAGCCCCTTTTAATTTAAATTAATAAACAACGATAGAAGCCTTCAGTCCAGTCAGCGAGTCATAAAATTCTAGCAAAGAAGGAAGCATTAAGACCTGATTCTTATTTCATTAAGTAATTGAAATTTAAAAAAAAAGATAAGAAATAAAAACTCCTTCATGGACATTCTGTGTTAATTGTTAAATAACGGAAACTCATTTAGTTTCAATCTCATCAATAAGCTTTTAATTGAATTTAATTAAGAATGGAATAAGACAATAATATTTAAAACAACAATTAACATTTCGTGACATCATCGACGATACTTTTAATTTCCTCATAGTAGTTCGTTTATTTGAAAGTTATGAATCTTTATTAGTTAATTTTTTAGCCATTGCGTTTCATGAAGCTTAGTTTAGCAAATGATCCTCCAGGGTGCGGACGGCATCTTAAAGATTGTGAGACAAGATGAAGTTGTTGCAAACAATCCCACACTGCCAGAGGCTGTCGAAGCCGATACGTTTCCCGACAGCCATCCGTACACCTGACGCATGCGCAGAAAGTCTGAATTACCCTGACACCCGCCCTTGGGCCTGATTGCGTGTTCCTTCCCTATTAATCCACCGGTCTTGCTTAGCATTCGCAAATTGCTGGGTTCGTGGCACGGTCTTGTTCGATGAGATTCTTTAATAGTTTTCTACGCCCCCTTCTCGGACTTTTTTCTCTCGAGATCCGGAACCTCGATTTCATTTGTCTCCTTTCTAGTTTTTAGTTCAGTTTGAAAGCAAACACGATAGAAGATATTTTCGACGATTTGACAAAAGTACTTCCCGTTGTTATTGTGTAATAAATCAGGTTGATACTGCGGAGAAAAGCTTATAACACGTGACAGTCACGTGGGGTGGGTCTAATTAAAGGATGGTGCAGCGACACGACAGGAGACTCGTGTGAGGCGTCTTGGTTCAGTCCACACCTTGATGTCCCGGCGTGAACAACGCCCGATTACGGGATTACCGTAATAAACGGCAATAAAACGTGCTTAAAGAAGTTTATTAGCCGATTCACTGGCTTTTAACAAGTTGAATTACATTATTCTTAAATGCCAATTTCACAGTCTAAAAGCTGTTAAATATTGCTCAATTTGCACGCTTTTACTATGGCGCAAAGGTCCTG
Source organism: Sinonovacula constricta (assembly GCA_007844125.1). Classification (NCBI taxonomy): domain Eukaryota; kingdom Metazoa; phylum Mollusca; class Bivalvia; order Cardiida; family Solecurtidae; genus Sinonovacula; species Sinonovacula constricta. Next base: position 37,502,158 of record CM017565.1, on the reverse strand, counting down.
CAGATGAATCATGTTTATTGGTGCCACCGGAAAAAATAATCCATGTTACTGGAAGCAGTAAAAATACGACTTTTTAATTGTTTTTTAGTCGTCGTCTGCGTATTGGATTAATAAGATCGCAAGATTGCACACTTCGGAACGTGGGGTGTAGAACTTTTGGCGGAAGGTGAACTCAGTTACAGCACGTCATCGACTCGTGTTATGACTGTTATATCGCACGAACAAAAATGCAATAAGGAACACAATATCACAGGCGTGTTTAAAAGAGCCGTTCAGGTTGCATTAATAAAGACCTCCATTCAGTTGTTTCTCAGTCAAAAAGGTCTCAACCTCTTTAAGATAAGTCTAAGTGAGTTTACTGTAATAAAGATGCGTTTATGAAAAGGCCACCTTTCCCTTATTTTTCAATTGACAACTTCTATTAAATGGAATTTGGAATGAAGGTAACATGCAAATGTTTAGATTGTTAAGGATTTAAGAACGAACTTTAATCTATTTATCGATAAGAAACTTTATTTTACATTTATTTGTATACGTTAGTCATGCGCATGACAGCGATTCCTCCGAAAGAAGCATAATACTCGCAGTAAACATGCATCCCGGGTACATTTACATCATGCCTCATTTCCATATTCTAGCTACGTGTCCGTGTCGATTTAGTATGGGCGGAACTATAGTCAAGTGTCAAGAACTTGTCGTAATGACTCGACAATACTGTAACATTGACAAACACGTGTAATTACTTGTTTAGTTTGTTTGTTGTTGTTGTCGTTGTTGTTGTTGTTATAGTTATAATGGCGACGTCCAGCAAATTATTGCATGAGTCAGAGTCCAGACTTATGTTAGACTTGTGAGTAGAACCACCGGTACTCCGCACTTAAGATAGGCAATTCGCACCACATGAATAAGGAAATATGACAAAGTCATATGAGCATTGCAACATATCCCAACATTAGAAAAGGCACAGGACAAAGGTGTTTGCAGTCAAGCCGAATGTGTAAGAACAAATCTTGTTGAGTCATTAACCATAACGAGCAAACCCAACATTTACCGCCATGGAACGGTCAGTCGGCAAAAGGGACTGATTGGATGCTTAAACCGCAATGAAAAGAAAACCAATCTATTTTAATAGAAAAAGTCGAAGAGTCACGTCGTCGTTAGTGACTTAATTGAAAATAGTACTCACATGATACATAGCAGAGAGGGGAGTATCATTTCCATTAGAAGAACTTGACACTATTGTTGATAGTAAAATAAATTAAAATTTTAATAGTTAAAAATAAGCAGAGAGGAAGTGTAAATGGTTGTAACATCCTGCACATGTTTACATAGAACTGAGGAATCAAAGTGTAATGCCTGTCAAAGGAAAATACACGTAACAATCCTTAAAGGATGAATTAAATGACAACATAATTACATTGCAAGGGGAGATTTTTTATGACGGTCACACTGCACAGGTAACATTTTTTAAATCATTAATAAGGAAATATGCTTATCGCCCCGAGCGGGCCTCGAACCCACGCGATGAAGTGGCGAGGAGTTACAAGTTAGCGTCTAAAGCTCAGCCACGGACGCCCCCTGTTAAAGTTGAACTGGTTATTTTCTTCATAGATTCACTATGAGTAAGACTCTGTGACTTCGGTGTTCATGGCTTTTTTTAGGCTTTTGCATCATGCTTAAATCTAATCTTTCCTGATCAATAAAATGTACACCATAACGACAGGAGCAAACATTATACGCACAAACATGATCTTAAAACAATGTGAATACCAAGCCCCGAGGTTATAAAACTTTATGCACGAGTCTGAAATCATTCTGAAGGAATTGATTGGCTGAAGTTCAAGTGAAATTTTAGTTACAACCAATCAGATGCTTGAAGATGAATTCAGACTCTAGAACTAAATAAAGATATCAGTCGGTACTTAGTGATGTCCCATGAATATATATCGTCTATATAAGCAACCATATTCAATTAAACAATACTATGTTAAAAGATAGCTTTATATCTAAAAAGAAAAACTTGCACTTATTGAACTTTAATAAAACTGCAAATCATAAGTGTCAACACAAATCGCCTCCGCGGTCAATAAAAGCTTTCCGATGTTTTGCGACTTGACGTCATATTCCTAAAAAGAAATGTCTGAAGACTGCGAAGCAAGTAATTCACTGACTTACGTTCATATAATATTTTTACAATAATAGCGTTGTACGAGTGCATTTTCAACTGCTCCAAAATATTTTGTTCTTCTATTTTATTCATACCAACTTAACGTCATGCTTATGTACAATTTCGCCATATTTACTATAAGATCAATTTGCATAACAGATTTCATGGAACACAAATATTGATAACCACACATCAGAAACATGTTCATACCGTGGGGCACCCATAATGCTGGTGGGAAGAGTGGCTCTTAATTCTCATTACTCAGCATTTAGATTCCAGTTCTGTCCTAAACATTTGGAGATGCCTTCTATATAGCTGAACTTCGGTGCATCAGCGGGTTAACCCAGCCATTTGTACATACCTTTATTCTTTCAATGATTTATAAACGTCTATAGTGACCATTATTGTGCCTACTGCGATGGATTAAACATATGTGTCGTTATTATTTTTCTATAATCATACTTACCGTTCCTCGCCATATATTTTATACATTTTGTTTCCTCTCAGGTTACAGCCATGGTCACAGTCCTATCTCAGCCATCACCAAACCGTCTTATGAGTCCAGTGTATCTCCATGGAGACCACAAGGTAAATCATCATCCTCATCATCCTCATCATCCTCATCATCATCCTCATCATCCTCATCCTCCTCCTCATCATCATCATCAGTATCATTATCATCGTAATCATCATCCTCATCCTCATCCTCCTCATCATAATCATTTTCATCAACAACAACAGCAGAAACAACAAAAGCAACAAAAACAATGCTTACACAACCGCCACTACACGTCCACCCCAGAAACAACAGCATGAAAACCTTTAACAACACCTACCCTACACCAATAGCTACGATAATAGCAACTCATGCAGGAACAACATATAACACCACAATCACACCAATCAAAACTTAAATAACACGTTAAAGGCTGAGCTATTGAAACGTTATGAATTGAAGCTGCTGCCATTGTTGAAGTCCAATTCCACTTTCATCTGTCATCTAACGCTCTATGGCTAGCAAAATATAACTTTGCGTTCATTATTTTTGTCTTCATTATTTCAATCGTTTTCCATAAATGCTCTTGAATTACTTCTACATGATTGATAATAACATTTTAATAAGCAAGACAATCGCAAACAATGACACAATCTTAAACAAATAAGTGTCATTTACATCATGTGGCAGTATTTAATTTTACGGAGTGACATTACCTTTAAAACCAATGTCAACGCTCGTCAGATTTAATACATAAAAGACGCATGCGCGGTCATCTTTCATTTTATTCTGGTAGATCTGGTAAAACAAAACAAGAAATGCAATCTAGAACTAATGAGCTAGGCATAAATATCTGTTTCCGAATCCGTCAACAACCATCTTGTGTCGTAAACACGTTATAAAACATGGCAACTGGCATGGCATACACTTGTTCTAGACGACAAATTGTCCAGGGAAACCTTCTCGTTAAAACGTCTGAGCATTAGGCAAACGATTCTCCAAAAACGAGATATTCAATATGGCGTCATGTAGGCCGCTTCCGGCCGCCTGAATTAATGACTTCTCGCTATAATCTAGCTGATTATTCCGTCAATATAATTGAGTGTAAATTTCCAAGAGAAGAGTATAATTCACCGTTGACTAATGGAATATGTGACAAGTCCTTCAAGTGATTGCTTTAAATGACTGCGGACCACTTCAGAATGTTGAATAATCATACAGCCATAATGGCGTCGAAGAACACTCGCGATCAGACGGACTTTCCAAAAATCACGTGATGTGAACCGTTTGAGTGTATTACGCGACGCATTCATCCTGCGAATCGGGGACTTGGTATTTCGGGAAGTCGGAATAAATTGGTTGTTATAACGTTTGGAGGATATCACTTTTATTTCTGGAATTGCGTTGTTTTTTGGTCTTCGAATGAATAAAGTAGCTTTGCAGGTGTTTGTCGCAAATAATTCTGAGAAATATAATTAATCACGTTACAGATTAAGAGAAATAATAACACATCTGCATATGTCAAGTTAAACAGTCTTCAATATTTAAATACTTTTATGAAGCGAAAGAACAATTGGATTTAGGAATCTTGAGTTCAATAGAGAAAGTGAAATAATAATTATAGAAAAAAAAAATGCATGTTAACCTATGCTGTAACATGTTTTTGTAAAATGTGGTAAACTTTATATGCATGTTTAAGAAGTCATATCCAGAGCTTTAAGAACTAGCAATTACAAGAAGAAAATTGACGTATTCTGGATTATGTTATATATTTTCAGTTGTTGGTGATGATTTATCATATGTTGTTTTAATGTACTCAATGAACTCTCTTTTCACGTCCTTAGGTAGCGGACAAATACAACTATGGCAGTTTCTACTGGAACTACTTTCTGACAGTAACAACGTTAGCTGTATTCTTTGGGAAGGAACCAACGGGGAATTCAAACTCGTCGATCCTGACGAAGTAGCCAGACGATGGGGTGAGAGAAAAAGTAAACCCAACATGAATTACGACAAATTAAGCCGCGCACTAAGATATTACTACGACAAAAACATCATGACAAAAGTGCATGGAAAACGGTACGCGTATAAATTTGACTTCGCTGGTTTGGCACAGGCGATGCAGCCAACTGGACCCGATCCAGCCACTTATAAATACCAGCAGGATTTTCTCATGACAACTTACCACCATAACTCCAAGCTGAACTATATCAACTCACACACGCCGATAAGCTCGGCTTCCAGTTTGTTTGGCTCACCTTCGAACTACTGGACTCCGTCAAACAGTAGTTGCCCTTTGTACCAGAACATTTCCGGGCATGCAATGTCCCAGTACAATTATAACGGACATTTACCCTCCATGAACTATTCTTCAATGCCGCCTTCACACCACATCGGCTCGTACTATTCGTAGTTTCAACCATGGTGGTTCAGTGTACAGTGCTCATTATTTTTGTTGGATTGTACATGGAAAAGTGTGCCTGTATTTAATACATTGGAAGATAATAATGTTAGTGAATCCTCTATGATCGGATACCCTCTGGCAATTCCGTCATTCTGTCCGTATATTAATATTTGGTACAGCAGAAAATTTCGAAGGGTTTCGATTGTAAATAAATGACAATTTACAAATGTAAGATAAAACCTTCGCTGATAAAATTTTACAGCTGTACTGCGGATCAAATTTTAGTTATATTATGTTGTTTAATATAAGATTTATTACACATGTACTTTAACAAGTTGTTTGGATTCCATACGGATTTTAATATTGAAATACATGTACAAATAAATATTGAAATTGTGTTCCTATGTATGGTGCAAAAAGTAAACAGAATTTGGATTATTTTTTTTTTGGGTTTGCGCAATTACCGCATTTCCTCGCAATACCAAGGTATATTGAATCATTCACTAAAATAAATAAATAATTGCATTATTATTGTAGCATCTTGTATAGTGTTCAGCATTATCTTATTAGGAAATTTTATCAAAGCTACTGAAATGTGTGAATTACTTCTTGTGATTTATTATATTTCGATTAAAAACCAAAAAAAAAACAAACAAAAAAAACATATCAATAATATTTACATAAAGCAAAAAATAGTAAGTTGTTTTCAAATTGTTTGCAGAAGTATTTCATGACATTTCCCAAATCGCATGGAAAATGTGTATCCAAAAACAATGCAAACACATATTTTCACATTTCTCTCTTTTCATTAAAAGTACAGGTACCCAACCATTTGAAATAATTATTAGTATATCTTTTATTGTTTTTACTTAATTAAAATTTTATATTTTAGTTTGAAGTCAAATGAAACAGTAACTTTTCTTTTAATCAGAAATTATTTCATGCTCTGAAAACCCGTTTGTTTTACGATAAAGAATTTTTTTCTGATGATGATGCTGATAAAACAAACCCAAATCTTATGCCCCCAAACTTGTAACTTTTCTACCGCAATCGACCTTGACGCCATACAACACTAAAATTTGATCCTGGATCAGCCCTTGTTTCATATTAAACACTTATAGGTTCATTATTGTATTTTAAACTATCTTGACTTTACCAAAAACATCAGCAAAATCATTTTTATCAACTAAAACATAAAGAAACAATTCTAACAATGAAAAACAAAACAAAATAACATCCACAAATATAACAGATCCATGGGTGTAAACATTCTCTTGCACTTATGCACTTTCCAATTCCATCCACATGACTATAATTTCAATTTACTGAAGTGATTTTTAAAACATTTCTTTATTTTTTTTTTTTTTTTTGCATTTCTTGGAGGAACAAGTACTAAAACAGCCATGACAAGTCAACGTCTGTGATGATTCCGTAGACAGTAGTTTGTAAATAAGGTGTACTGTTTTTACCACAAATATAGAGCAAGTCTTATTTATTTATTATTTTTCTGTCATTTTGTAGGAATGACAAGCATTTTGTGCAAGAAAATGTGTAAAATGTTTAAGATTTTTTGTATTTATTTATTTTTTTAAATTTTACGTTGACTTATTTTAAATATAACTTATATGACACGTATTTAAGAGATACTAGTAATTAAAAAATACTGTTTATGTCACATTACTAAAATGAACAATAGCTTAATGTATTATCGGTGGTATTTGACGAATGGTCTGAAAAACAAAGCTGGAAAAATACCACCACCATTGAAATATGTAAAATAAAAGTTTCAGTAAATCAGAGAATAATGCCAACTCATATTGTCCTATTATTTGTCATGTCGATTCTTTCATACGACGTTATTTTATAAGTATATATTGTTTCGTTCCATTTTAAAGAAATACTATCCACACAGCCAACCGCTGTTTGCTTGTTTTATCGATGGAATTTAGAATGTCGTTTAAAATGCTCATTGTAAAATGTTTTGCATAGAAAATGAATAAAAATACACACACTTTGTACTGCTTTATGTCATTCATGTATAAGCACGATTGTGTCTTGACAGGCAACGTTTTGTTAAACTTATTTATATAAACTATATTAAATATAAAAATCCTGTATTTCACAAAAGGTACCAGCTAACGCTCAAATACCCTTTTATAGACTGTTTACAGAAGTATATTTGTTAGTTGCGTTTATCGCCTCACCAGCAGTATTTCAGTTATCTGGAGACGGTGTTTACAGAAGTGAACAATTTAATCACAATAAATAAAATCAGTAACCTTTGAGCGTTTCTTAAGGCAAAAACACTTACAAATATGGCTATTTCTTTTATATCAACTCTTTTTTACAGACTATAATATCACTGATGCGTTAATTTCTAATATTTTCTGCAATGTCTTAACATTTGTAATACAGCTAGATAGAGAATGCAAATTCAGTAGATTAACATATTTTTATAAATCTTTCGTGCGATAAGTAATTTAAAATAAAAACAAAACAAAACACAGCATAAAATATAAAGAATAAACTCTTTTCTTACTTCAAAACATATTTCACAACCTTTCTATGTGCCAAATCAATATTCACTGTCTCCATTGTTACATAAAATAGTCACTTTATGCAGTGCAGTAGGTTTTCCTATATTCTGAATGTATTCAGAATTTTAAATACTTTCATAATTCAAGAAAGGAATGCAAGTTATTTTTTTTTCTTTATTATATAATTAATTAGTCAGTTAGATCAAAGTTGCCCTCATGTAATACTGCTTGGTCGGTGCTATCCAGTATTATATTATTATTATTATTATTATTATTATTATTATTATTATTATTATTATTATTATTATTATTATTATTATTATTATTATTATTATTTGGCAGGGTGTGCACTTTAAAATGTAAACAAACTAGGTTTGCTTATTACATGCAAGAACGAGCTTCAATAAATTAATATTTTATTTAATGAAACGTCGTTTATTTGTAAAGGTGCACGGGATTGCTGAACCAAACAAGGTTTATGTATGCATCACAGTTGGTCGGTACAAGCACAGTCTCTTAACTACTTTGTGTCGCAATATATTTATAAAACAAAGCAAGCTCGAAAAGGATACAAGACCATGCTTTAATCTATTGGAGACTTTGTCATCATAACAGAACAGAACACAATCTGTATTAAAAGCATACATCAAAGTACAAAGTCTACGAAAAAAGAAAATAGAATAGTCTTTTACTTTTAGGTTAATTTACTTTAGATTAATGAAATACATATCAATTAAGATCAAAGACAACATACATACCAACAATAACAAACAACAACATCATGATTATCGTTATATTTTACAGCGATTTATTGATTTGAATACTTGGAAAATCAAAATACATAGAACAGTCAAGACAAGAGCATAAGAAACAAGCGATTTTAACATTAAAGCAATAACATAGATCTTTAATTCAGTAAGAATAGTCCACCATATTGAGTGGACTTGAATTTTGATAATTTAACAAATAGATGATTAAAATTGAAAAAAAACATTTGAATTGCGTATAAATGTAGAAACGTACGTGTTAAGATTAATACGTTTAAAGTCTAAACTGACAAACGTAAACAGACTGGCATTGATTAAATGTGTGCCTTATTTACATACAAACCAACTGATTCCTGAGATCAAACATCATGGATTTCAATCTCCGACTTCCATTTGCGAATGACATGATTTACAAATACAGGATTCTCAGATTTATTCTAAGAACTGAAGAAGAACCAGGAACATGTTTGCATACGAATTCCTTGAAAATTCTGTTAGCAGTTCTATGTCCCCCACTTCCTATCCACTTTATCCCGGGGTGTTGAGTACTGTTGATAGACGGCGTATTGATCTTGCATTCGGCGCTGACAAATAAAGCAGAGAAACAAATGCATTTATGTTAGGAAATGTCGTTACATTTGCACATAATATAGTTCGGGCAGATCGATGCGCGACTGTATTCGGTCCTGGTACAGGCCATAAACAACGGGAAATCATTTCTCGCTCTCGCTATCTATATCACGAACAATCGACGGCGGAAGGAAGGAGGTTTGGCTTGATTCTGTTCAGTTTCAGTTTTTGCGTCCGAAAACTTCTCCCAGACGAAGTATTTGACAGTTAGAAAATTGGATTCCCGATCAGATAGCGTATTCACGCATTATTTCAAGGCGGAAGGATATCTCTCGTCCGTTAATAATGATATTTCTTCGCATCGGAGGAAAACATAAAAAATAGTGCGCCGAAGAAGAAAAAATGCGACGAAAATAGTTTACAGGCAGAATCCTGTCTTATCTTTGTTTAAAATAGGGAGTTAGTTAACTAATAATGACGGGAATGGAGTGCACTGGGCTGAGTTAATGAGATAAATGACTGTTAAAGAGACTCGAGGGATCACAAAAGAAGATTGAGCGCTACTCGAAGAGATGACTGCCCCATGAACAGAGCCAGGAAAGATCTGTACATGGCCCCTGTGAAGGCCGTGCGGCAGGCACGCGAGACCATTCATACTGACTCCCGGCCGCACCGCTGCCCGGGATAATATTTAATAAGATGGCGGACGGCTTTTATCCCGCACCTGCACCGTCCCCACAGTCTAGCGACAAAACCCAAATAAATTTTCATATTGTCAAAATTAATGAACGGTCACATCTCTATTTGATTTGATAGAACAATATAATGATTATGCAAAGGACTTTCTTTCGTCTTTATGCGAAGTTATTGGACAAGGCGGTCGCCACGTGCGATGGCACGCGACATACCAAGATGGCCGCTTCCCAATGGGTCGAGTTTTTTGTCCAATGTCGAATTAAAAACAAACAGCAGAAATAATTAAACATAATACAGATTGTTGAAGTACAATACACGACTCATTGGTAATCGATAATAACTTTTAATTTCTCGGACAAAACATCTAACGATTACATACATGGCTTGAATGGCCGGGCGGCTTGCGTCTTTAACACTAAGGTAGTTTGGCGGTTTACATGTACACATCGGTTAGTTCCGTTGATTGCCGTCCCATTGAGACGGTTAATCTGATATTGTGAGTGAGCCTATATGACGATTAAAATTAATACTTGTTCTATCTTTATTTATGTTATTATTCCTGTTATAGATGGGATTATTTCCAATTTACATTATTACATTTTAATATCTTACCATGAAAATGAATCCAGAATTGACAACGCACACACTACAAAACATACATGATCTCACTTATACAATGTACATGGTTTTCAAATATTATCTCCCGCGTGATCTCAAAAGTAAGTGATCACGTGGTTTTCTTAGTGTAAAATTTATTTATTTACTTTATGCATTTATTATTATTTATTTATTTATTTTATACCCCACGGGGTGGGCATGCGGCGTTACGAGACAGAAAATGGTCCCAACTGCCAGACAACACTTTTAAGAAAGACTCCAAATCTTCCTGATTTTTTAAAAGCATGGACTCATTAATCAGCGGTCTGTTTGTAAAACTATTCAAATGCATTTATTTATAAATGCGACTATATAATGGTAAGGCAATTGCAAACAACTACCAAACTCATATAAACCCCTGGGGTTACGGCACAGCTATAGGAACGCTATACATAAAACACAGACATATCCTCATTGTTAAAAACGATGATTTCACCAACATTTTTAAGTTGTAGTTTAAAAATATTTTATACCAACTGCAAAATTAATGGTGCAAAAACATTCTGATTTAATGGGTGTTCAGGCTAGACTTTTTGTTGTTATATTTGTTGTATGACTAATTTGGCTTTAATCCATTTGTTTTAGCACTCCTTATGTCGCATAGAAAACACCTAAACATTGTCAAACTTTTACCACAAATGTATATCTTGCAGACTTCTCTGTCTCAACTACTTAATATTCTCCAAGATAAATATTTTTTACTTGATATTTAAGCCAGACGATGTATTTTTCCAACTTGTTTTAATGTCATCTGAACGCACTGTAAGTCTATGTCCTGTAACAAGACGAGACACTTTTTAAAAGCACGTCGATGTGTTAGGTCAGAATTTATAATACTTGTAAAAGGAAGAAATATTGCCTGCGTGCTTTACATATAAATCTTTCATCTCTGCTAAGCTATTTTCCTTTTTTGTAGTTGTGCTTGTTCTTAAAACCCCTGACTAACTCTAACAACATCACGAACACCACATGTTATATTACATGCCCTTTCAAATCCACAACTACATCATCATTAACATCATGAAAACAACAACATCAATATCGAATAACACGACCACAAACTGCCACTACAACCAATAATACCGCTAGTGCCAACACCTTTTTCACAAAGCCAACACTAACAGTACTTTCAGCACCAATAGCCAGCAGAACTTAATAGCATAGCCACCACACGTATTGCCTTAACCTCGCCATCCATCATAATCTCACCCTCCACTCCCACAACCATCAGGACTACAACTACTAAAACTACAACAATCAGCAACAACAACCCTTTCACAACCACTAACAAAACATGGAACAGTCACCATCACCAAACACCTCATTCCCACCACCACTAATACTGTTGTTTCCATTACTATACCCACCACAACCACATGCCATGTCCTCCCACCATCACACAACCACCACTAACATATACCAACCAATTTGACTGTTACTACAACTACCACAAAACCTTAGACAAATCTTCATCTCAACTAGCTCCACCTTTTGATCATGTTTACATACAATAACTTTCTCAAATGATATCTGCCAATATTATATCTGTAGATCTTTATGTAGGCGTGACAGAAAAGCCAAGTAAATTACTTATGATATCAATCTCCATATTCTGCCATTTTATGACATTAGTATACGATTCCAGATAAAAGAACCCCATTTTAATGAACTGTCAGTTGACGTCGCCTCATTGTAAAACTCAATCAGTAACTGCAGTGAAAAGCAATTCCAAAAATTGTCAGTTTTATTATTTTTGTTTTTCCTTGATTACCCTATTCCAATCGGTTCTACGTCGACGGTTATTATTTAAATTCGGGCGCATGCGCGCGATATCAGGTTACTTAATGTGACCAACGCTCCCACAGATTAAGGCTCGTTATGTTTTGACTTATTACAATAGCCCCAGCGATTCTATCAGAGATGTGTCAGCCACTTGGATGAAAAATGACTGCCACATCATTGGCATCGGAACGGAAAGAGTCTCAATTTTCGTTATGCGCGTGCGCGGGTATGAAATACACAGCTATTGCGTGTATTTATCGCGCATGTGTAAGATAAATGGAGGACATTTTATTCGATCACCTGGAAGAAGGAAAGAAAGTAGTTTCTCGAGAAATGATGTCAAAGATCATTCTTGAATGAGGACTATTAAAATGTTCAAGAGCCTCCAATGCCGTATATATTGTCATGGGAGAGGGGTTGAAAACAGTTGTACGGCGGTTACGCAAGCTCTCTCGGGCAAATGTCAAATCTATTTGTGTTTCAAATTGTCGGTGTACCCCTAAATTACACTCGTGGCGCATAATTCTAAAAGCTGAAAAAGTTAATAATTAGTTAATAAGATTGATAAGAACACAAACACCGCAGGCCGTTGTTGTGTTAATTAAGGTAATCAAAGGATTCAAAAGGCGATTTCTCATAAATGTAGTTAGCAAATTGGCAATGAAACGTTTTATTCGACAAGGCAGAAGTGTTTCACCATTTTGACTCAAGCGTTACGCGTTTAAACGGAACTAAAATTAATATAGTGTTCCATATTTTTCTTAACAGTTCTCTCCGACGGTCTGCAAAGGCAGATTTATATTATTTCTATCCGGTGAAAGCAAAACAATATTCCAGAACAGAAGAAGTATTGTTTCTTTTTCAGTTGGAATTAAAACACACACACACAACCATATTTGCATTAATCTTCATACATTAAAATATGTTCTGTAGATTTTTTCTGTATGCAGTGATCTGGAAATTTTGAACGTAAAAGTTCTCCCAAAGTTTTGTTCATGCTAAATTCTTTTCTCTATTTGATTAAGGAACGCTGTACTTACAAATTGCATATGCGCAGCAGCATTTTAGCTGTAATGTCACAACAAAGAAAGGCTATAGACACATTGATTGAAGCTGAATAGTTTTTTTTACCCTGCCTTTCACAATTGAGCATATGGTGAGCAGAGACAAATTGATAAAAACAGATTGTCATATACACTTATCAATATAGCAGACAATTACAAAAAAGCACAGTAGTGGGCAAGTAACAGACTCACCCAGCAGTCTTACGAAGTCTTGGTGTGCGTTTTTTTGTTGTTGTTTTTTCTTTCTTTCTTTTTGAAGAAAAGAACCGAGTACGTCAATGGTTTAGTGCAGCTTATAAAAATATCAAAGTAGTAGATAACAACGAAGAAAGCACACAGACGGTGCAACTGTTTTTTTAGAAATGGTAAGCGTTGTCAAAACTTTGTCAAAAGTTAAACGAAATCGATTTGTTGTCAAGACGTCAAGATCGTTATGTATAATAACTCCTGATTTCTGCTGAATAGAGTGCATTATTTTATATAACACGCTTATTGAGCTTCAAACAAAAATAATAAGAATAAACCATGTAAGTAACAAAAATAGTGTGCATTAATTATGGTGAAGAATATTATTAACCTTCTGCTGATACTTTATCTTCCACTAACACTGACAATATCTGGGAATAATGATGTTTAGCGCGTTGCCATAATGCTTTTGTATGTATGTGGCTAATTCTAAATCGGGATATTTAAAAATCCGAAAATGTGCGTATTCTATTCAGTTCTGTTCCATAAAATGACTAGACGAATTGAATGTGATGGACCTTCAAGATAACGGTGTCATCCGGCACGTTTCGGACACTTCCCGCAATAATTGAACGAACAAATATATAAAATCGCACAATAGCAATTAAGGCATATAATGGTGGGCAAGAAACAACAAATCATATTGCTCAGGTGAAAATGGCCGTCGATAAAAGAGAAATGTGGCGCGAATTTGAATGAAACCGAAATTAAATAAAAAGGATAATTACAACACCATGTATTCATAGGAAAAGATAAAATGCAAATTAATCTGTTAGCCAATATATCATAAAGCTGCCACGCTTGATTTCGATAAACGATGCATTGGCACGCGCCAGGTACACGAGCCAATTAATGTGTGACCATTGAGCATGCGCAATATACTTCGGGTATCTCCGACGAGTGGCGATGATTAACGACAGAGATTTATCTATAAACCAAGATTAGGGTTATTTATCTCAGTTGCGTCTCTACTTGGCGTTGCCAGTTCGTTTATCAGGAAAGGATCTGGCGATAGCTGACAATGTTATTTATTCTGTAATTTTCAAACGGTTGCATCGTTTATGTTGGAAATGCAATACCGGCGGCAAAGTTGATTGTATTCCAATATTTCAAACCAAGTATTTAACCAAAAGCTTAACATTATACTGATACTCTGATACTCTTTTTTGCATTATGAGGTTAACAGGTTCCACTTGCATTATGAGCAGTGGTAGATCAAGTCCTAATTGTCCGATTATGACTTATATAGCGTACGTTTATTGACCTTATTTTTGTAAAATATGCAAGTTAAAAATTTAAATACACTCAATTACTCGACCTTGCACGACAATTGATTCCGCAAGTATATTACCGAAAGGTTGTCAAACCTGTTTTCTAAGTGTGCGAATAATTAAGTGATTTAAAATAGAAACTTATGTTTATCAGGCATTTTAAGAAATCCTCTCTCTCTCTCTCTGTCTCTCTCTCTTCTCTCTCTCTCTCTCTCTCTCTCTTCTCTCTCTCTCTCTCTTTTTGCTCTCTCTCTCAATTTGCGGATGTCCGAATTATTTGCACTATTTTGTATGTTTTAAATACATGTTACGATAGCATATATGTGTTTTCGAGTGCTAAAAGTTATATTTATGTTCGGCGTGTGATCGAATTTTATTTCAATAGTAGACAAAGAAAAAAAAAACATTCACTCGTGGTACAACCATGAAAATATATTGTTTATGATCACGAGTGCAATAACATATACCAACCAATTTGACTGTTACTACAACTACCACAAAACCTTTAGACAAATATTTATCTCAACTAGCTCCACCTTTTGATCTTGTTAACATACAATAACTTTCTCAAATGATATCTGCCAATATTATATCTGTAGATCTTTATGTAGGCGTGACAGAAAAGCCAAGTAAATTACTTATGATATCAATCTCCATATTCTGCCATTTTATGACATTAGTATACGATTCCAGATAAAAGGACCCCTTTTTAATTAACTGTCAGTTGACGTCGCCTCATCGTAAAGCCATGAACGGAATAAAATACGACTATACACTAAAACCGACAAATATCCTCTACTTCATCCTTTAGTGGCTGGACATTTATATACATATGTACACTTTGTGCGTTTATCTAAACCCATGTATAAATTCAGACACTGCCAACTTGTACATGTATATTAATAAAAACAGTACAAGTATTAACAAATTTATATTCATATACCATATTTATCTTCTGACACAGCCTTTTGCATGTTGTAATGTGAAATCATCGGGACGAGTAAATCAGAACGATGTCCGTTTATAATAGAAATAAAGTTCATATAATATTTTGTTAAAATTGTGTTCGTTAAACATTGAAGCCTGAACATGGCGCAGATGCAATCTGTACTCTTGCATTGCAGTTATATTATCGCGTTCACAGGTAATATCTCTATACCATAATCTTAACAAATTTCTTAAAACTGATGGATTACTAACAGAAAGAAATACGAATAAAAATATTAAATTAATACTGAAAGACGTTCGAAATAAATATTTATGTATTCTTAACCATTCCTCCATTTCTCGTGCTGACTTAATTTAAAAATGTTGTTCGTTAAAAAAAGAACAAGGGTTGAGATTATAAAAGTAAACAGATTATCTATACAGGTGCTAATGATGTCAACTGTAAGTTGCATTGGTGAAGAATTCTTAAAACATAAATGTTTTATTGACAAATAGAGTTTTTAAACGCTAAATATCAGCCTAGTCACATTGAAGAACCTCTAAACCTTTGTAGAAAGCAGCTGACTGCAATGATAGGAATATACGTTTAAGTGTAAAGACCAATTTGCTTAAATGCCCTGCAGCATAGACACAAACATTAATTTTGCAACTTAACCAGGCTTTTCTATTCATTCGGGTTGTTTTCGAATCAGTCTATTGCTTCCTCTTTCTGTTATGATAGGAGACTATTTCCGGTTGAAAAGCAAACCAAAACCATGCCCGGATACATTCCTTACCCCCATATCTCTAGCTTGTTGTCTTCCGTTCAACCAGCAACCATTACAGATAAGAAGAGTGTGAGGGCGTGCATCTTCGGTGCTTTGATTACAGTCATAAAACGTGCGACGAATACCAAAATATGTTGATACAACGGAAAACGAGCGTCGTCAAAGCATTCAATTCCGTCTTGGTTGCTTTTATGATGAAATGCGATATGTTATGCTTTCCTTTGTGCAGCAATGAGGACATTTTCTTCCGAAAATTTAAGATTGTCGGCGCGTGCGTCGCACGAGCGATTAGCATACATCACTATCGCGGTGACATGAAAATTAGATCACGGTGGCGGACACTGTTTATTTTTCAATGAAAAAAAAAAGGTTCGCGGCTAGGTGATGTTACCAGAAAATGAAATAACCGTTACGGTTTTACGGTCTAGGCCGTGTTTTTCTTCCCCACAAGATGTGTCGTATTTGATGTAGATTTGTCACAAACTGTTCCGTGATCCCTAGTTTACGACATACCACGCTGTGGTGGTCCGCGTCCCAACCAGCGGACCGTCAGCCCCACGACTGGGAGGCCAAATCAAGCTGTGGCTAGAAGCCAACAACCCAAGGGAGGCGTCGGTCGACTTAATAGAATTTCCAGCCTCGCGACGTGTCTTCCCGCTATTTCTGTTTTACAATATTCAAAATTTAACGACACTGTGTCATCTCTGATTAGTGTTGTAAAATTTATTGGCACGATAATTATGGTCTAATTTTCTGCTTTTCTTGTTTACAGTTGCGCAATTATTTCTAAAATTAGCGAGGCACGAGTTAGTGTCTACTGTATGCTTAGTTAATGTTGTTGTTTTTTTATTTGGTAAAAATCTGAATATAAATAAAAGCTATTACAATGAAAGTGATATGAACAAATATGACATATTTTTCTTATTTTAATTTCAGATCCACTCATTTAATTGAAGTAGGTATCCTCATTTCCTCCAGTTTTAGAAATGTTTGTCAAATGTACAGACTAGACATTTGCTAAGAAAAGTAAAGTGAAAAGTGGTGAGAAGTTAAGCACCCACAATTAGAGAAAAAAAAATGAAAACGTCTCATAGGTGTGGTGAGCTGGGAAATGCAATACTTTCTAGTCTGTGGATTGCATGACATAATGTTACACTCAACTACACCAGTATGCCTGGGTTTTGTAGTTATTGTTATGGAGCCGCTCTAGACAGCCTTTTATGGAAAACGCTGTGTGAATGGATGCAGCAGGCAACTGAAGCAGCTTAATATGAACTTGTTGGTGTTTATTTCGCTAAGGGAATCTCGAATGCCAGAGGTTACAGCGCAGTTAGCAATTACAAAAATATCAACGTAGTAGCAAACAACGAATAAAACAAAGTAGCAAACAGTTACACGATGTTTTATAACATAATTAATAATAATTAACAACGAAATATTCGTAGAAGTAGATTGTTTAGAATATATCTGTTCTGAAATTAGTTAAGGTCTATTACTCGTTCTGTGACCAAAAGCTTGCCAATTATTTCAATGATTTAAGCGCATGTTTTTGGATGTCGTCATACTATTGTCTTTTGTGAACTTGTTTTCTTTTATATGTGAATATTGTTTACGCTCTCAATAACATGGCAATCATAATAACAAAAATAAATGCTTCTGAACTATAAGAGGATATCGTAATTAGATTAATGAAAATTGCTGGTGGAACGATAAATCATATATACTGAAGAAAATAAGCCACTTTAAATCCGTTATTATTATTATTACACATATTATAATTACTACTATTATGACTACTGTTACATTTATTATAAGTATTGCTGTTATTATTATTATTAGTAGTAGTAGTAGAAGTAGTAGTAGTAGTAGTAGTAGTAGTAGTAGTAAGTAGTAGTAGTAGTAGTAGTAGTAGTAGTAGTAGTAGTAGTAGTAGTAGTAGTAGTAGTAGTAGTAGTAATATTATTATTATTATTATTATATTTTTTTAAATTTTTATGATGATGATGATTATTATTATTATTATTATTATTATTATTATTATTATTATTATTATTATTATTATTATTATTATTATTATTATTATTATTTAAAGACCAGCGCTTCCCCATTTTTATTGCACTGGTGACAATATGCAAAAAAAACCCACAAAAATAGGTGTCCATCTACACAATGAATGTTAACATTGTGCGCTGCTGCAACAAATGTTGTTTTTTCTACTGGAATCATTTCAATAAAGCTGGACGTTTAAAAATTTTCCAATTTATTTACAGATCTATTGTTTTTCTGTACTCCAAAAACAATTCAGTGCCATATTGTGCGCCATCTTGTGGCGATAAGCCAGTGCCGTGGTATAATTCAGCGGCCATGTTTTCTCGTCGTCATCATACTAAGCCTCTAATCCATTTGCCCAACAAGTGGCCCGGATACAGGATTAAAGTGCTGGCGAAACTATTGAACAATATAGACGAGAGATATTGAAGTCAGACAGCACACAATGATTCCACGCCATTTCTGGAATGTTGATTCTCGTGTGTGGCGAACTGTTTGCTAATGAGTATGACGATAAACGTGTAAAGTTACACATGTGAGCTGCATTTGTTATTACCAAAAGTGAGAATCACAAAACTATCCCCGCGCGGACCTTAAGTCAGGAGAACTGTAAGTCATTTGTATCCCCGGCTCCACACCGTGTGGGTTCGAGTCTTGGTGGAAAATAATACTTTCACGTGAGAAAGACTTCCAGCTGCAGTGTGATTTAAGGGGTCTTCCTTCACTAGTTATAGCTGGACGTCGCTATTATAACGATAATTACTGTTGCTGCGATGTTTCGCTGCAAATACTTCGTTTGGATTGCAATTCACAAAAAGAAACTAATTCAGATCCATGCTCAGCTTATTTTGTAACGATTGTAGCATATATACTGGATAAATAGAGCGTTTGATCAAACTTTGATGGGCATCATCAATTGATTAATATAAATATCCCAAGTTCAATATAATCTTTTATTATATTCTCCACAAACTTCATTGAATCAATTTTCATATAATAACATAGACTTTTGAATACTATCTTTTTTAGATCTATGAAAGTGTCATTTAAAGAAGTCTAATACAGTCATTTATAGTGAACATATGACTCTTTAACAACCAGCAATGAAAATAATAACTTTCACAGATACGTAGTTGTTGCTTTGTTAAACCATCAGTTATGATAACAATTTTCATAACCGGCTGGAGAGATTAGCCCGGGATCATTGTACTGCAATTATTGGCGATGTATGGCCCGTAGAGACTCGACTCGATGTTGATAAGGGCCCCGTGGACAGATGATGGTGTTAAGGGCACCATCAGCACACACTTGACGTAATCCCGGGATCGATACATCGCTCAGCTGTCCAACAGTTGTCATTGCCAGTTTATTATGGTGGTGTAAGGCATGAGGGTAGAATTACCAACTTGTGATTTCTCAGGCCTCTGCCGTGTGGGTGTGAGTCTCCGTCGGGTAGAGACTTCCAAGGGATACTGCTAGCTTATTTGTGGGCGTCGGGTGTGTGTACCCTGACAAGTCTACGATCCGACAGGAATATCGACCATATACGTGTTGGGGCATTGAATTTCTATAGCATAATAGGAGCAGAACTGGTTTACATGAAATGAAGAAAAACCAAACTTTACCATTGTGTGAGGGAACCCGTTTTTCTCAACAGATAAATAATTGTGATTATACAAAAACGGCAACTTATTCTAGTCGTATTTTTTCATGAATTTCATAAAAATGCTGAATTTGAGTTTTCTCAATAGTCTTCATAGTGTAAGCATAGATTAAAAAGAAATAACTTTCGAACGTGGCCGAAATGTTTAGACCTGTAAATGTCCAACCTCTCACCTGCACGGGTTGATTCTCTGTCAGGCTGGAACTTCCGTGTGTGGGAGATCTTCCAGCTGACCTGCGGTGAGTTGGTGATTCTACAAAGACATTCATTTAGATCATTCTCCGCCAATAAATGGCGCACCGTCCTCATTGTGACCATACTTATGTCGATGCGATGCAACAAAAAATAAATAAGCAACGAAATAAGTATAACAGTGTTCACGAGGAGACTAAATAGTTTCCCTCTCTATTTGTAACATTTCCCGCAGACTAATTCACCGTTCTTCATATATAAATTACTACAAACATCCCTCTTTCACCACCCTCTCTCGCTTTCGGATGAATAAAATCCTCGACACGTCTAGCGGAAGGCTCGTCAGACCGGTCGGGAAACTGAATCAAAGTTGCAATTTCCAAATTCAGCGAATTTCATGTCTAAATATTTGTCGAGAAACGACAAGTTAATGGAGTATACGACGATTTATGACGGGATTCGGGGAAAATGGCCGATATTTGAGACCAACAACCGGAAATGTATGTCACGTGACTGCCGCTCCGGCATCGCTCAATGAAAATGGCGGCGTGATTAGTTCGAGGTTTCCGTGCCAACCTAATGCGGTAATGGCGCGTTTCAATTTGAATACGATTTCAAAATGTTTTTTCTCGCGTCTCTTCTGTTTTGATGTAAAATTTCCTTTCTGGTGAAAGCTTAGCATCCTTGAGGGGAAAGTATTAGAGTGTGGATGGTTAGGAAGCACGCGAGGTTCAGAGCCATCACGACGTTGCTAGAGTGACGAATAAAACCTGATGGAAACTGCTTTATGTGAAGCTGAAGCTATTCCCTAAGTTGTAACATTGGTGAAAGCAACGAATTAACTGAATGCTTGTATTATTCATATAAATGCGCCTTAAACAAGCATGTTTTATTAGTTAATGATTAAGGGATTGGTAATGTTTTGTATTAAAAGCTGTTGTATTGATTTTACAAAAATCGTTTTATACGTTTGGTTTGTTTTTATTTAAATTATTTTATAAGTTTGGTTTACGGTTCAATGCCAAAATGATTAGACGATGTGACATTTGTTCAGATTTTATTCATCATATGCGAACAAATTAATGCAATAAGTTTTGCTAGTGTATTTTAATGAGTTATTTGTTGAATGACAACATTAGCTTCAACACGAACTATTTTTGTGCGCACAATTTAACAGAATAAAATAAGTGCAATATAGTGTAGATGTAAATTGCCGCTGCATTTCTTTTGAATTGTAAGAACTACAAGTAAGACCAAATAACAATATAAAACTTGCGTTTTAAACATGGTAACAGAAAAATCCCTTTATCACATTGTGTTTGTTAAGTTCAGTCAAGATATGAATGTGTCAAAAACAGAATTCAAATGAAACAAAAGTGTGACATAAGATGTTAAGACAGATAACACAATAAAATACCAAACTAAGGACTTTAAGAATTCACTGACAAAAACTTTATTCAACGACGAGTGGTTATTGTTCGCATAACCGAACAAAACACGTTTATGTACTCTTCGTGGAACCGCCGGTTTGTTGTTTGCACAGAAGCGGTGACATAAAATCTACACGCTCGTGATGTTTACATGAATACGAGCGTGTCAATAATGGCACGCGATGGGGCTTAGTGTCCCCTTCATATAAGGCGAGGTCAAACTGGGTAGGTCCCTACTCCGTCGGTACAAGACTCCCATTGTCCGTAACGTAGCGAACGCCGTCGACAACGGACATGACGTCATTGCCCGTTCCTCTGGTTATTGTAAAATTGTTTGTGATCATCAAGTATCCTAAAAAGCATGATAGTTCAACAATATCATTTTGTTTGCATTGAATTGATCTAATTATGGACATGCTAAACAAATGTATGAACGTATTAACAATCATCACTACAACGTGCACATCAATCACGCTCACCGACGCAAATGCATTAAAACTTCAACTTCCTAAACCATGACCAAGCGACCACAAGCACAACCGCCCTAACACCACCACCATCATTACCACTAAACAACCATTACAGCTACGCAAACACCACAAAAACAAATACCACCACCAGCAGTACCTTCACCACGACCTCACTATCATTACAACAACCACAAATACTGCTACCACCACTACAACTTCTATCATTACCATCATCACAATTAAAATGACCTCCCATACACCACAAGACCAACTAACAGAACTAGCACCACCACCATCTCTTAAATTGTAATAACCTATATCAACACAAATAATCATAACCACCACCACTCCCACCACAAATCCAAATACCAACACAACTGTCATCACTACCACCACAACGACCAACAACACCATTACAACCATTGCAACCAACTATACATAACCACAAATACAACTACCACCAATACAATCACTGCAGCCACCCATATACCCCAATTCTAAATACTAATACAACTATCATCACCACCACAACTACCACCAACACCATCACAACCACCACAGCAACCAATTCACCACAAATACAACTACAACCATCACTAATTTCCTAACACTACAGCCGCCACAACACTACAACAACCACTATCACCATTATAATCAACTCCGCCACAGTCGACACTTTAACCGCAACCACCCCAACCATTACTATCACTACCAAACCCCAAAGCATCACCACCACCATTTACACATAACAATATATCTAGCACCACCAGCCTATCACAACCCTTCTAAGACCACGACCATTCCATAGCCACCATCACCACGGACCATTTCCATACCTACCAATGCCATTACCACCACATGCACTATCACAACCACATCCAGCACTACAACCTCTATTGCTAGAACCACCACTTTCGATACACACACTCGATGACCCTTCTCTCGTCACAATACCCCGGTCCCGGGCCGTACCGAGGTGTCAAGTAATTACAGTACGCATGCGCTCCATGGCTCTTGCCGCTACGTTAAATAAACTATTGAAAAACAAATAGTACATCTAGTAATCCGATTTTGGTCGCGAAATTGAAAATTAATCGTGACATGGGTCCGTTATCTGACAACAAATCGATGCTCTGGACTCACAGTGTCAATCTGACAGGCGGGCGTGTATCCAAGGAGATCCCGGTTACAGCTCGGCGGGGTTAAAAAGGTTGACGAGATTTCTGGTTTATCGTGTACTATTGTTCTGGTGTGTGTTTTTATGTTCACCACGTATTTTATCATTTGATTTGAAGTGACCCTTGTCGTGAAAGAAGAAAAATATATAAAACATATACGAAATAATAACGAGCTACCGCTTTTTTGTATTCAGATTTCAGAACAGGGATCTCAATTTAAGAGGCAGGGATACCAATTAACGAGCTCCGCATTTAATCAATCTTCAGCTTCCAAAACTTTGCCTTATCTGTTTTACTCCAATAAACATTTACTTTTACTTAATCGCATACTTTAATACATTCTGATGAACTGATTAGGGAAAATATCGAAAGTAAACACGTTTAAGAACAAAACCTCTGTTTTCAAACGACTACTTTCTGGTCACAAGACATCTCGTTACGATTGCATACTGATTTTCTATAATTTCTAAAAGAAATGAAGACATAAAACATAAAAACCAAAAAACAGCATTTGATCAAGTGTAATTATTATTTCATCTTAACTTTGTAATGAATTGAACTAGCAAAACGTTTTATTCATTGTAAATGATCGAAGTAAAATATTTGAAAACAAACAAGATTCAGAGAATATCTAGTTTTTAGACAGATGTAGAAGACTTAAAAGTACATCTACTGCAACAGGCAAGAGCGTAGGTCATTATTTGTTTTAGTACCACGGTAATAACAAAATACAGTGGTGTGTCGTATGAAAGATTTTCTAAATACAGCTTTTAAAGTTCTCCCTTTGATCACCTTAGAGGAAAATGCCAGCTGCTAGTTAATTTCAGTCTTATTTTTTATTTATCATATTTCGTATGTTATTGTTATTGTAATGATAACGTATAAATTCACGAACATAGCTTACATTCTGTTGTCATTCATTCTAAGTACCATCATATATCTAGGTTCAAATAACAATTACTTTTACTTTCTTACCAGGTGAATCCAACCAAGCAATAAATGATGAATTAAACATGCAATTTGGAGTATAGTTATACAAGGAGAAAACCTGTAACAGTCAGCAATTTAAAATCATGTTTTATTTGCTGTTTCTGAATAGTGACGCAACAGATTATATCCTTTATTTAAAAAACACACAATAACATCAAATATACAACAAAACGCTTGAAACCGACGAATCCCAATTTTTACCAAATAAATCCATAAGCCAGTATTATGCATAGCAAGTTTAAAATTCAACGGTAACTCCAGAACTTCTATGTGCAAAAATAATTGTGAGAAAAGTCATGAATATTCAAATCCGCGGGCGTTAGCTGTATGCCAACCGATTAGGGTCTGTATCTTTTATCTTAACCTTTTTTTGCAAAATGATTTCTTAGATGCAGACAAAAATCAGCAAAAAAGCTTATAAGGCCATTGTTTTATTTCATGGGTTTAAAGTATTTAAATTTTAGTGTCCGCTGCGTATTAAAAGACGCGATTTTTATTATCCCATTTTTCCATTAAAATGCTGAAAATATTATGATATTGTCATTGTGAGTTTTTCACTATAATCTGATATACAAACATCTACCTATAAAACATGATCATGTACGTTAAACATATTACTTTTAAAGTTATTTAAATCTTCAATCAGACTGGAGGGTACATTGGTCTGTTTAAGTCAAGAAGCAATTCTATTCAATGTTTACGTGTTTTTATTAATGATGTAACTCGAGGTGGGTAATCAGAGGTTATCTGAGGACATATTTGTATGGACGTTCACCTTTACACTGAGATGGTGCTGGTCAGAAGTGTAAATACACTGAAAGCTAGAGGAAGAAATAAACGTGTTGCTGCTAAAAGGTTGTTGCTGCTAAGAGGTTGTTGCTACCCCGATGTGCCTTTGAAGAGGGTCGACTGTACATGCACGGTCATTAAATGTGTTTGTTGACTCATTTGTTGCTCTTCACAGAATTGTTTTCAATATTTATATGGAATAATTGACAGAGGGTCAACTAGTCTTGTCTTACCATCACCTCGTTCATTAAACATAAATAGAACGGTATGATAACATCCGATTTATCAAACACCAGTGCGATAAACATGTCACTTGCATCAAGGCGGACTACTTTTTAAAGACAGATTTTCAATGCAGCACTTGGAGGTCCAATCGTTTCCAAAACGTATAAAGATAGTTTTATAGTTATGCAACAGCTTGTGATCAAAATTTAAAAAAAAGTTTAGAAAAAATTAAGTCCTTTTGTTGTTGTTTTATTAATTTGTGAATCGATGTTTTTTTTAGAAATAAAACACAGATAATAGAATATATAAATACTAGGTCTGTGTTGAATGATTAAAATTTATCACACGCAGCACGGCGAGCTTCATGAGTTAGATTTGTCTCAGCCTAGTATAATAACAGTTTCTTTATGCAGCATCAACCTGGTCTTCTCTATGTGTATATAGTGATGTAACCCATCAACACCTACCTAGTATTCTCTACGTGTTTATAGTGATGTAACCCATCAACACCCACCTAGTATTCTCTACGTGTTTATAGTGATTAAATCCATCAACACCCACCTGGTATTCTCTACGTGTTTACACTGTTGTAACCAATCAACACCCACCGAGCATTCTCTACGTGTTTATACTGTTGTAACCAATCAACACCCACCTAGTATTCTCTACGTGTTTATAGTGATTAAACCCATCAACACCCACCTGGTATTCTCTACGTGTTTATACTGTTGTAACCAATCAACACCCACCTAGTATTCTCTACGTGTTTATACTGTTGTAACCAATCAACACCCACCTAGTATTCTCTACGTGTTTATAGTGATTAAACCCATCAACACCCACCGAGTATTCTCTACGTGTTTATACTGTTGTAACCAATCAACACCCACCTAGTATTCTCTACGTGTTTATAGTGATTAAACCCATCAACACCCACCTGGTATTCTCTACGTGTTTACACTGTTGTAACCAATCAACACCCACCTAGTATTCTTTACGTGTTTATACTGTTGTAACCAATCAACACCCACCTAGTATTCTCTACGTGTTTATATTGATTAAACCCATCAACACCCACCTGGTATTCTCTACGTGTTTACACTGTTGTAACCAATCAACACCCACCGAGCATTCTCTACGTGTTTATACTGTTGTAACCAATCAACACCCACCTAGCATTCTCTACGTGTTTATAGTGATTAAACCCATCAACACCCACCTGGTATTCTCTACGTGTTTACACTGTTGTAACCAATCAACACCCACCGAGTATTCTCTACGTGTTTATACTGTTGTAACCAATCAACACCCACCTAGCATTCTCTACGTGTTTATACTGTTGTAACCAATCAACACCCACCTAGTATTCTCTACGTGTTTATAGTGATTAAACCCATCAACACCCACCTGGTATTCTCTACGTATTTACACTGTTGTAACCAATCAACACCCACCTAGCATTCTCTACGTGTTTATACTGTTGTAACCAATCAACACCCACCTAGTATTCTCTACGTGTTTATAGTGATTAAACCCATCAACACCCACCTGGTATTCTCTACGTGTTTACACTGTTGTAACCAATCAACACCCACCTAGCATTCTCTACGTGTTTATACTGTTGTAACCAATCAACACCCACCTAGTATTCTCTACGTGTTTACACTGTTGTAACCAATCAACACCCACCTAGTATTCTCTACGTGTTTATTCTGTTGCACCCAATCAACACCCACCTAGTATTCTCTACGTGTTTACACTGATATTACCAATCAACACCCACCTAGTATTCTCTACGTGTTTACACTGTTGTAACCAATCAACACCCACCTAGTATTCTCTACGTGTTTATACTGTTGTAGCCAATCAACACCCACCTAGTATTCTCTACGTGTTTATACGTATTATAATAATATTAAAAATGACTTAATAAAATTATCATTATCTTTAACGTATCACGTTAAAATAATTATCATCTAATATATTATGTTTAATATAATTATTTTGTTGTAATTGTAGATTATTTGGCATAAGAACGATTTTGGTGAGTTAATTACTAGGTGATATTGTTTATAAATGCGTTACAAATATCTGGTGATCATTATTTTTAAACGTAAACAAGACAAATGTATTTATTATTCTATAAATTATGTTTTAGATAACAACAAGGAGAATATTGTTTCCTGCTTTTAACAATTAGCCCAATTATAACATGCTCATATTTTGATTCTTCTTTTGACCTTGTCGCTTCTTTTCCACTTATAGCTTTGCAATGGGTAAATTTCGCTTGAAATGTCGATTAGGATTCCTGCTCTTGAATCCTAATGGTTCTGACGTACGATTAATGTTTCTTAATGTTCCTTCGACTGGTAGAAAACCATTCCTCATCATCTAATGTCATGCGTGCACGTGTTATTGTGTTATAAGAGACATCCAGCCATTCATTGCTGGGTCAAGCAAAGTCGTTACGTCTTCCTTTCAGCCCGGCGTCGTGAGATCCACACGCACGTGACGTGAGTATAACAATGAGCCGAAGATAGTATTTGTTCATTACCATGTTCTTGAGCGCGATGTTGTCAAAAGAGTGTGTTTTGTTTGCTCATGTTCTCAATAACAGTTATAGGACCCTCTGAATTTTATTTTTATACGGGGTCGTGTGTCGAAGGTATAAAATCAATGGTTTATTGTCTGGTACCTAGCGGCTCACTATCAATAGTTAGCGGAAGATACTCTGTTATCTTTGACTTTTACAATTGACATTTCTTTTGATTTATTCGCTTCGTCGTCCCGTATTATTCCAAAAGACAATACTCGGGACATTAAGACAGTGTGACAGGTCAACAAATATTGGAATTATTCGATACTTAACGGTGTACCTTACTTTGTTTAGCTTTTATCTGGAAAGATTTTATGGTTGTATGTTTGCGCCTACTAGATGTCAAAATATGTTAAGAATAAAAACAGGACCATGACAGGATGAGTGTTAGTGTTTGTCAAGATAAAGTGTGACACTGTGTGTTGTTGTTGTTTTGGGTTTGGTTTTTTTTTTTTTGGTTTTTAAGCGAAGAAACATGAATAAATAGAACACAAGAACAGAAAATAAATATACAATAATAATCGAATGTCACTTGCTCATTATCAGAGCAAGGCAACAGCAGATGATGTAGAGAAGTCTGCAAATTACAATGTTCACATATTTGTCCCACCGTATAAAGAACTAAATTACATGTATAACGCAAATCTTTTTATTAAATTACCTCAGCGTATGCTACAAACTTTATTCATTTATTATAATGTATAAATATAAAGAACTATATCGAGGCTGTCAAGGCATTTGGAAAATATTTTTGGAATAAAGTACTTTTGCTGAAACGATAATTTGAGCCATTTTCACATGCAGACTGAAAACAAGTCATAAATCAAGTTCACACCCTGTGGTCTACTATTCAACTGAGCTAACATATACCTTTCGTCAAGGGATTTACAATTTCAATGTCTTAAATACAGTATATTATATATTCTCATCAGAAACAAAACCGTCGTGGGCATTTCAAACAAATACGTCGTTGACATTTG
Source organism: Sinonovacula constricta (assembly GCA_007844125.1). Taxonomy (NCBI): domain Eukaryota; kingdom Metazoa; phylum Mollusca; class Bivalvia; order Cardiida; family Solecurtidae; genus Sinonovacula; species Sinonovacula constricta. The sequence continues at coordinate 37,473,224 of CM017565.1, read as the reverse complement.
AAACAAATAGTTTGAAGTAGAAAGGACGCTTAATGTAATTTCATTTTCACACTCTTGTAGACGTGAATATATTTAAATGTATATACTACTTTACGTAAAATAACACCGCTTTTAGCATGAAACGAAACTTGTAGTAAAACAATTAAAGTTGCACAATGTCTTCGTTATATTAGTCACGAGTCTTAAAGATGGTGTTGTTTTTGCCATTAAAGGTAGATTTGATTATGTTGTTCTTCTTTTAAAATTATAAAATAAAATCTTAAACGTCATGCATGCCACCACGCCGTTTGACCAAACTATTAAACCAAACTTTTTGCCATTTTAAACCATTTTATAGACCATGGCATTATAATATAAGATTTAAGTCCAGTTTTTTTTAAATATAAAAAACCCCTGTGAAATGAAAAGTTGTCTTGATTACTTTTGATGTACACCGTTTGAAACCTTACCGCCTTGTCAAATACCAATATTACGTTGCCTATATGCCAGTTTTATGAGGGGGCAATATCTAAGAGAGAACATTAATTTAGTTCCTGGTTTGCTCACCGTGAACTGATCCGTTTTAAGAAAATAGTGCAGAACTCTCGGCAAGCTGGCTGACCAAGATCTACACTATTTGCTTTACGCTATCATACAGGCATATATTAAGCTATCTATTTATGTAGCTTTAAGCAGATAACCAAGACTTTTCTACGAGTGATTAAAAGATGAAGCAGGCAACGGGTTAAGTAACTTGCGCCATAAATCAGGCCTCTAATGAAGCGCTTGTAAAAGCGAGGGTCTCTGGGAACAAATTAGCTATGGCTGTCGAGGACCATGTCACGCAATGCAACAATCCCCACTGTCTTCAACATGTCTGCTTCGCGGCTAGATTTTCTTGTGTGTGTTTTTGTCTTCTTCTTGACAATTATCATACTACAAGGCTAAATTCTTACTTATCTAGGAGCCATTTTATGTATATATTAAATGTTTGTTGATAATACATATCAGCAAATAGTGTACATGGCAACTCATCTTTGATCGAGTTATAAGTCTAGCTGCCCGACAGGGAGCGACCCCATGTCGGGAAGAAAATGAAATATTGGTAGATCTGACTGTGTCCGATTGAGTAAGTAAATGTATTTTCGAGTCACCCCACTCCTCGACTAACTTTTATTGTGGACAATAGATATACTGTAATTAAAACAAACATTGATTTCAAATAAACAAATGACAGACGTGTCACATTTATCCAGATATACGTCAAAAGCGAATATTCCGACATACTAGGAATCAAAAGTTTTCACAGCGGATTATAATGATCTGGTGCCTAGAATCAAATGTAAACAAGATTTCACGGCACGTCACTAGAGTACAGGCAGCACTGCTATCTGCTTCAAGAGAACTTAAATTTCGGATGACGGAAATAGCAGATAAAACAAAACGTCGTCACTAATCTTTCATTTTTTATTTTTCTTGTTGTGTCATTCATTTTTATTTTCAGGAGTAAAATGCAATAAGCACTCTCGAAGTATTTTCACATACACATTCGCGTGACCATTACTTAAAAAATAAGGTCCTCTCTTAAAAATTTATTCTAGACATGCATATGACTAATGGTAGTTAAGAAGGGGATATATTTTCTATGTTGCATCAATTTTATTACATCGCAATACAATTCAATCTGTTGCTTTATTGTTCACGAAGATTTGATTTCAAAATGATTTTTTTTATTTTAACAGTCTGTTTGTAATGTTTTAATTAAGTAGGCTATATCTTATGAAAATTTTAATTAACCTATTTGTATATCAAGAACCAAACAGTTCTTAGTATAATAAAAGCAAATGTGACAGCGTAGTTTTATTAAAAATCAAACGCCACTTGCCCACCATATACACCAGTGCCCAGGAAAAATATCTTGATCGATCGAAATCAGTGAAACGCTTCATTCCTGCAATCTCTCTACAAGCGTCTGGCTAACCGAGCTGCTTTCCTCGCAAGGCTTTTCCCGCGCAGGAAATGACGTCATAGGTGATCGGAAATGGAACAGGATCTATAGAACTGTTGTGAAGAGGAAGAGGAAAATCAAAATTTCCTCGAGTCTTCCTCTACCGTATAACTCCTAATCGGAGAGATCCGCTGGAATTTATCATTGGATCAAAGAGGACAGTCAGTACAAGATTTGTTACACACTGTTCGAAATGAAAGCATAGTCAATCAAATGGCGGGTGAACACCTTTTAATAACATAACTTATATTACTTTCTGAAATTGTTGCTCACACTATTTGTTGGCCGAGTCATAAGAGTTTTTCGTAAGTTGACATATTAAAACAGTAATGCTATTTATTATGCATTTTCTTTAGTTTTTAGAGCTGCTTTTCAGTCTGACCACAGTTATTGCACATGTATTTTATTTCAAGATCTAAATATACATGTACTATAGATCCCTCTTATTTAATAGCTTAAATTCTAAAAAAAATAATATAAATTTATAAAAAAACAACAACACAATTATTCGTATTTTTTAGTCAGCGGCTTATATCGAAGTAAGTTTTACACACAAAAAAAACAACACATTTTTACATACAATTTTGGGTTGAGATGTACCGTTTTGTTTTGGTATCAGTTTTGTTTTAAGAAATAGTATGCTTTTTATGAAAGTTTTAACCTAATGTTATTTGGAAATCCTGTACGGCTTTACAAAATATTATATTGTATAACAAGCTAACTGTATGTTGTATGTACTTAAGTCTATATTTGCAAACGTGTAAATAAATATTTCTTTGTTAATGTAATTTTCTATTCGTAATAGAGTTACTAGAGTTACTAGTATATAACTTCATTAATACTAGTTAGAAGTTACAACACAACAGCAACAGCGTCAACAATATTTGAACAAAAACAACACCATTACAAAAACAAGGCAAAAGGTTAATATTAATAATAAATGTCTCGTGGTTTGAAGGCGTACCTATCAATATTACGCTGTTTTTCAGCTCGGGGAAAAACATTTTGCAAAAGAAACATGTATTGATTTGGGTATCGCTCTGGTAAAATACTGACCTTTCTTTAAAGAAAGATAATTTAATTGAACGTCATGAAAACGTCATATAACATGTATTACTTTTTTGAAAATGCAGACAATGTGAATCTTTAAAGCCGACCAGAAGATAGTTTTCTCCATATTTTTAGATATTGACGTGACATAAAATGCGCACATACTCATAACAACAAAATTTCTTCAAATTCATTTCTTGCAGATGACGGGTAGTTCTTAAAAATCATTAATATTATTTTTTAAAGGCGCCAACTACATTGGTCCCAATACAAATATTTCGTTCATGCAAATGTGTACAATAATCCACAATGCGTTCTTGTTTTTAAGGGGCATTCATCAAAACCAGTCTAGCCACACAGTCGAATTTCTAAAACTAGACGGATCAGTTTCGACAGAACAACATTATCTCATAAAATAGCGAAAAGCAACAATATTGAGCTACTTGAAATGTACAGAAGATCGTCAGTTCAATCGTATTAACAACGTTGATCGTCTTACTCTTGGGTACGTCAGCATCTGACGTCAATTACCATCGAAGTGATATTTAACACAACAACAAAAATACCAATGAAGATTAACAATAACGCAATACGCTTGTGACATATCAAAGTAACAGAACTAAAGAATATTTAATCGAACTCCAGAAACAAGTGAAATGAAAACTCATAAAACAAAACGACGTAAGATGGCTTGTTGTAACTATTATGCAATAAAATAAAATTAAATCAACAACAAAATCAAATTAAACTCGTCGCGTGCGCTGATATGATTCTGTACGATTAGATTATTTAGTTATTATAAATCTTGACCGTTAAATGTTGAAAAACAGCTCAACATGAAAAAAAGCGATTTCTTTCTTTTTCTTTCGATAAGCTACTTTCATGAACACCATGCATGCAAAGCTTACTTTACTAAGCAACATACTTACACAAATAGTGTATATTCAGATCAGCTAGTCCCGGTGGGATCTGACAGATCATGATCTTCACTATCTGCTTTTAAGTCTCTTGTTATTCGCCTTGTTATGTTATGTGCAAGAATTTGTTTGAAAATAAGAAAAAAGTATCTTAGACTGTATATAGATTTTTACCAACTGCAGCAGGGTAAGTGCCAGGACTTGGAGCGCGCTTGTATCCAGGGAGATGGCTGGTGCACCGGAAGTCGGAGCTAACTTGACACAAAAGTTCTTTTGAGCGATCCAGCCTCATCAAAAGTCGTTTGCATGCCTGGAGACGGAAATGGGAACACTATGGTGGCACATTCTCGTCTTAGTGGGCAAGCGACAGTTTGATTTTTAGAATTGGAAATAATGGACAGATAAAAAGATACTTCGTGATTTGTAAAACAATCAGTAAATGTTATGAATAACATTTTCTTAAACTAAGGTGTAAGTTTATGTAACAAGTATGCAAAAATTCCACAAAGCATGGATGAGATGGTGTTACATGTATTACATATAGGCAAACTGTCGGATCCCACCTTTAAAGATGGTTTCTAAATTTCGCCTGCACCAAATACATGCAACACTATAGCTCTCCTATACCCGTGGATAATTGGGAAAGATACAAGCCTTATTTTTGGGGTGTTTTTTATTTTACTTTTTGTAAAAATAAAAGATGTCGCATTGAACCATGGCTATTAAATGGAGCGGTGAAACACTCAAAGATGCCCGGCTCCCAGATGAATTGTTGGTAGTTTAGGAAGTATATTAAACTCATTCGGTAGCTAGATCTAAAATTAGCTGATATATGATCCATAAACAGAGATAGAATTCAACTCGCTGAAAGCATATTTGTGGTACAGAATGACACCTTCCACACTGATATAGGTCATCAGCGGAAAGCATTTAGAAAAGCCTCCCAAATGAACACTTCCTTGCATGTTTTTTCGACATCATGTGTTGTTGTTTTCCGGCTGTCGTAGTACATTTAAAGTAAAATCTAGCAACAAGTTTTTCAACAAAATATAATTTATTAAACAAATAACAAAATATTACAATACATATATTCAACAAATATAACAATGTATCATATATATTAAATAAAGTCAAAACTGATCCAAGTCCTAAATAGAAATTAATTGTTCACTTATTTGAATTTTTCAAAATTACAAAATAACATATATATATACGTGTTGTTTTTTTTTAAATCTTAAAGGTGTTTACTCAGGCCTAACGTAAATCAAGACAGTACACTATTTATAACAGCTAAAATATATGAGTAGGTTCAAGTTGCATCACTCATTATAACATTCCAGAATTTACCAGAACGTCTACAAACGAATATCACTGACTTAGAACATTTTTCGTAGAATGTGACTGTCAAAATGTTAAAAATATATTATGGGACACGCTTATGCAACACGTTGATATCTTGTTTTATATTAACTTAGATACTACAATGCAATGCTATTTAATTCAAGCTAATTTGTACGTTAGAGAATCAATACACAACATACTTAAAGTGCCCTTGCTCGAACGATTCTTATGTATATACGTCATTTATAAACAGTACACTAGACGTGACAAAATATGTAAACTATTTACGAAGAGCAGAACACAGGAAGTGCATACTAACTGGACAGATTTTTTTCTTAAAGGGGCACAAATGTGTTTGTTAAAGATGCGTGTTTAATGGCGGGGTCGCTTAAATAGAAATAGATCTATGAATGGAGAAAATAATGCAGAATTTAATAATGTTGACCTTGCTGTATATAAGTTCATTGTATCTGTATTAACTCCCGATGCATGTGCTTACTGTTAGTTGTTTCACTTTGACGGGATATTGTTATTTACACTGTTTGTTTGCTAGAAAAACCTTCAGGAAGTGCGAGGTTGGAGCGCTCCACAAACCAGGTTTAAGCACCCCAGTTGGCCCTTTTGCAGATTGACCGTTCCAAGGCGGTAACTGATGTTTTTTCTGTATGTGTGTTATGTCTCATCTCTGTGTTTTTGTCCCATTTGCATTTACCTTGTTTGCCTTTGTCTACTGGTAGATAAACTTTAAATATCTGTGAAAATTTTGATAGGACCTTTTCTTATTTACCTATTGCAAATTGTTGTGACGATAAACCCAAAGACCAAAGATCCATCCATCCATCTAAACACACAAACAAACAAACTCCGACAAACAAAGATAGAAACGAAAAAAAGGAAAAAAAGAGAGAAACAAATAAACAAACTACTATCAGAACGCCGGTGATTATGGGAAGAAGAAGATTTTGATTCAATCAGTCCACCATATCCGCTGCTAGATCTATTGTCGAAGCGGAATGGCGGACTACATTTACCGGGGATGTTTCTGTATGGCAACTTCCGGTCTGCTGTTGTGTCGAGCAATAAACCCCGGCAGCCGACATGAAGAATCCATTTGTGTGCCTTTCTGGAGTTTCAAGCGTCATGGCTGCCTGCGCATTGATCCGCTCGTTTGTAAAGTGATTCACCATCAAAGTATTGGCTGTCGATAGTTTTATTCGGATTGTCAGTATGACTGACATACTTGAGCCGACAGCATATATATATTCTTTAGATATACCAGAGGCGGTCCAAACGAAGCGGCAATGTTGGACTTAACTTAATTTCTAAAAAGCAACGTTTTCTGTCTTTTATATTTGTCATTAGAAGAACAGGAAAAATCTAAGCATAAGTCTTTTTTACTATTATTTTTTAGAAACTTCGTATTTTGGAAATGGTTTTGTGTATTACATCCATTTTGCTGTCTTAATTATTTATACATCCTTAATTTCAATAAAACCTATGAATATACTTAAATTGGTTATAAAAATAAAAATGTCGTGTCTTTATATTTTATTTTAGTTTACCGGTATAGTGATATGCCTTAGTGCATCATGCGGCGATAAACATGTAAAAATGTTTCATGAAATAAACTAATTTAAAATTCATATAAGCGGATTAAACTATTTAAAACTATTAACTGTACGTGTCTAATGCTTATTAGGCCGACATTGAAAAAAAAACAACAACAAAAAAATCACGATGTTTAATGGTTGGGCTCGAGCCGGGGCGAAATGTATGTGGTATTGCTTTTTCCTGTCCTTTAGTGTGCCAGTGGTTCCGCCAAGAAATCAGCCTGTTATTTCTTTGCAAATAACGGCTAAACCATGTAATGATAATCATGTTTTAATATTGGAATTAAACCAACTGTTAGAGACTCTATAAAAAGAAACAGAAAGTATTGCCAAAAAGGAGTACAATAAACCTCCACTAGTTGAGGAAAATGTTAAGAAGGAAGGGACATATGAGGCATCATAACCAGGAAAATACATTTGTCGTCTAAGCAGGATTGATTTATGAAATGCGAAAATACGGGAAAATTGGGTGGTCTCCCTTACAATGTACTATCGTTGTCCCATACTATGATACAGCCATATTGTTTTTAACTTACTAATGAAATATATACTTTCTACGTGAACTTCCTTTGAGAAACTTAGAAATATGTTTATGCTTGATTGATATGTTTCTTTCCCATGCATTTTTCTTGTTATTCTTGTTATGAATATATATAATTATTCAACTAGATAAACAGTTAATAATCATACTAAATAAACTGTTTATAAAATAAATCTAACCAAACCTTTTGGATTTGATTCGTTGAGAAAACTTAAATGTTTCCATTATCTGCAAGGCCACTACAATTTGCAGTTTTAAACGATAAAGGACGGCAATTGTTGTTAAATATTGAAAAAAAATATTTTCATAAACTACGCACCTGGAATTCGACTTTGGCTCCACCGTGGTTCGAATCGGATTTGCTAAAAACTGGTGCGAAAGACAGTATGGACGTAGATATTGCCAGTTGAGGTGCATTTATGTGAGCAGTTTATTGCACTCTCTTTTTACGACCATAATGACGAGGACGACAGATTATATTTTGAATCGATTTTGTTTGCTAGTCAGCGTTATCATAATTAAAAAAAATCTTGTAACATACTAGTTATATCTGGGCGTGAAGGGGGGGACATTTGAAAACGTTTTCATGCATCCGTAGAGGGAAATTTGAAGACGTTTTTTTAAGTTTCCGGGAAAAACATGAATGGAGGTGGGCATGTGTTAAAACCGATACACCAGGTCCGGCAATCATTGGAGACCATATAAAGGATAAGCGGTACCAAAATAAACGAGAAACAGAAAGCCGTGTATGCTTGGACCGTGTATCGAACACACGCACTGTCGGTGCAGTGGCTAAGGCTCAACCCACTGTGCCACTGTGGTCAAAAGTTCTGTTTTAATATTATTTAAGAACACATATGTTTTCAAGCAGATATTTCTCGGAATATTATCCATTTGTTAACATGTTCCCAGCTTTGGTTTACAGGTTCACGGTGTTGTTCTCGACACAATAAATCTATCACAAATTGTCAAAATATTCAACGTATTAAGCAAAACTTTTAAGTCCTATAACGTTTGTAACAATGTATTACCTTTTAAGCATTCAATGTATACCAATTTTTGTCGGCCCTGAGTGTCAATCCTACAACACACCACTCATTATACTGGAGCGCGACGCCTATATATGGAATGCTCACTGAAATTTGCACATGGGGAATGTTTGTTTTGAGGACCTTACCAGATAAAATATCAGTCCGAATTCGGTAAAGAGCGTCCTTATTATCTTATTAATTTATTTTTATATTTATTTTTGTGTATCTGTATCTTAAAATAGAAGAATACTCTATGAACAATAATTAATAATATAATGTGAGATTGCTGCACATGTGCAATTTCTGCTTGTACAGTTGAGTTTTATATTTATTAATAATTTTGCAACATTTTTTCTACATACGTAACATCCTGAAAAAGCTATAAAATGGTGTCGGGTTTCGCCTTTTTTGTTTTAAACCGATCCATGGTCTCAGTAATATATGTTATACTTAGTTTTTCTCGAAATTTATAGTATACTAAAACTTTCAAGTAAAAACCATTACTTTACAAATATGTCTGTTTACCTCTTTCACCTTTTGCATCGCCTTTGACGCTTTGCAACAACGACTTTTCTTGTATATTTATATTATATGTTCAAACACTTTCTTAAAATAAACCTATGTCATCAAATGAGGTAAACACACGACAAGTCAAAATATATTTAAATTTAACTCACTGTATTAGGTGTGTTAAATAGATCATAGGCTTCATAGTTCATATAAAATACAAATCAACATAAAAAGATACAAAAGTTTAATTTCTTTGATTTTCCGTGCTTTTGTTATTTTTTTCCAGTTTGTTTTATTGCTTTTTATGTGTATTGTGTGTAACGTTCACTACTTTACTTCACAGGCTGGTAATGAATTAATTAAGAGAGATTTTTGTCACTTTATACAGAAAACAGAAGAGATTTGGTGAGCAATGTTTCTCAATTTTATTTCATCAAGTATAAATAGACACAAACAATTACATTTATTTGCAAATGTATTGACAATCAACTTGAGTCTTAACAAAATGTCGTTTTACCAATACATTTGTTGACATTGTGTATTTTGATCAATCGCATTAAAAACAAACACTATCCTTTCGTATATTAAAGACATAAAGTATATACATTACACAATATTTACAAAACTGATGTGGAAATAAATATCACTCATTATGTACAAACTATTAAATATTATACAAAAATACATATGTGCAAAAATGAAATGTCCGAAAATTGTTCCCCATTGCAGGTCTTTGTGTATAAAGACATGTTTAATTATCTATTCGGAAATAGTAAATGTAAAAACACGGACGAATAAAAAAAATGATACAAAACCGAACATGCCTACTTGCAAACATGTTAATATTTCCTTGAAGTTCAAATTCTAAGAAAACTTTATCAATAAAGTTTACATATTTTTTTGTTAAAAACATCCAGTTTAAACAATAAATGTATATACCTTGAAACTTTAAACGAATACTAAAAAGTGAAACTCCAAAACTACATGGCTCTGTGATTACCAAAAAATAAAATAGTTCCATCTCCAAACACATGGTAAACACTAGTTCTAAACGTAATGTCACTGTTGTGTTATGGGCATTTAATAGTAGAAAATTATTTAAATCAAAGATATATGCTCTGTAAGACAATGTTGTAGTGAAAATAAAGCGATAAAATATTAAATATAATTGATTGAATCTTTGGAATGCTCATGTTTTGAGTCAGTCTAAACTCTACAAAAATAGGTAACTTTTATGTGTATACATAACGTTACATTACTTATATATTTAGCATGCACTATAGTTTTCTGAAGGTGATTGGGTTTCCTTGAGAGGATCATTGAATATAAGCTTTACCCGTATATAGTAGTTCTGTTCACAAAGTTATCTAGATGTATTTATGTATACATCACACTATAACAGAAGGAATTTAACAGTTCTGGCAAATGTGAGCGTTTGTATGTCAAAATACATTCCATAAAACCACAAGAGCACATTGTATTATTGTAGAGTGTAAGTAATTGAACTAATTCATTTTATCGAGGCACAATTTGTTCATTTTGACTTATAGCAACTTGGTCGCATTTTGATAAGAGAATGCGGTCATTTTTATTGTTGTCGAACAACAATGAACAATGCAATAAAGTTCAAAAGACTGTGACGTAGTTAAGTTGGGAGAATCAATCGGAAGCGTGGTAAGCTGTCGAATATTTTGCAACCGTTTTAGCTCAAACAACTAGTACCTCTCATATATCCCATGCAGTAGTATGCATGTACGTCATCTGTCGTATTAACTGTGCTTTGATCAACTCGAAAGTAACACAAAATCTGAAATACATATGAAGTGTGCATCGCGTGGTTCTTTTTAGCGAACACTATATAAACTGTGTCCAACTCAATTTTAAGACAGATCTTTCGCCATATTTATTAATATTACATTGATCTAGAAATGTATGCGAATACGCATGATTTTCAAGAAACTTCATAAAAAAGCAAGACATTTCAAATCCCTAACAGCTTAAGTTAACATATAATCTATGTTTCCTCTTAACAAATGTATAAATCAAACTTCATTGATACCATGGAATGTCGAGAAAACAACAACGGCTTATCACGATTTACACACTTCATTTTCAAAACCGTATTTACAAACTTTCAACGTAAAACACACTCACACACAAGATTATACTGAACATCAGTAGTATGGTGGGATATGTGACGGTAAATGTCCATGTGACATTGTATGGCTGGAAATGTTCGCGGGAAAGAATCCGGAAGCTGTCGATGACCAGGGATAGTGATTACTCGGGCCGAATAATCCTGGGGACGAAGAAGACGGAAGTCCCGCGTGACTTGGCGGCATAAAGTTGTATTTTGGCGCCGGGTATGCTGCAGCCGTCATGAGCATTTCCGGTTGGTATTTATACGCATGGTCCGGCGGGGGAGGTTGAGTGGCTTGTGCAATGCCGTTAAAGTCAAATTTGTAAGCGTATCTTTTGCCATGCACTTTCGTCATGATGTGTTTGTCGTAGTAATATCGTAATGCCCTGCTCATTTTATCGTAGTTCATGCTAGGTTTACTTTTTCGCTCGCCCCATTTTCGCGCAACTTCATCCGGGTCTGATAATTTGAATTCTCCGTTCGTTCCTTCCCATTGGATAATTTGCTGATTGTTGCTGTCAGAAAGTAGTTCCAAGAGAAACTGCCATAGCTGTATTTGTCCGCTCCCTAAAATGAGGAAGTAAATGCCAATTTGAATTTACTAATTTAACATTGTCTCAGCCATGACGATATAACTTTAGTTAAGCCGTTGATTTGCTGATTTAATATCAGATATAATTTCTTTAAAAATACCGCACACTCAACTAAGAGTTCCAGTCAAAAAAATCCTGAATTGTCCTTCAAAAATTGAGAATTGGGCGTATATATATACACCAACCAAAAGAGTAAACGCAACGAATATGACTGTAAATGGAAACATCTTAACATATACATGTATTATCACATTACTTGTCTAAATAAATACTGACAATGCTGGTCAGGAACGAAGACCTTTGACGTCATCTATTTGTGGACGAAGTGTCAAAGAATTCTCATGCTTTGATGTTATAAAAGTCTTTCTATTTCTTATACGAAATTATTTGCTGTTCCGGAATCATTTTTATTATACTCATTTATGTCTCTGATAAAGTATTTATATAATTGTACTTTTTTGTAACGTAGGACATGTTAAGAAGAGGCTCAACACTTACCTCCAGCAGAAAGACGGGCAGATATGGGACCTAGGAGATGGTAGGCCTCTGATACTGAAAATAGAGTCAAACATTATGAATTTAAGACCGAACCAACAAACAAAACCCCAATAGTCTCGTCAACACATTTGTTTTATCGTCACCAACAGTTTGCAACGGCCTGTCGTTTAAAAATAATAAGAGAAACTTTTTGTCACAAAAATAAAGAGACGAAAATATGCAACCAATGAAAGAGTAATAAACAGAAGAAAAATTGCATAGTTGTTATATAGTTTGAAGCCATGACCTTTTGTATGAGAGCCCAATACATACTCAAGACGCCAATGACTCTTCCGAAAATGAATTTTGCACATGGATGTTTTATGTTATTATGTCTTTATATTACAACCAGCACATCGTTAACATGATACTATATCATTTTATTGTATGGACTCAGGCCAGGCCGAAGATTGGCTAAATCGCAATGTTTAGTCAGTCTTCTGTTTGATATGCTTCTAAACTTTAACTGTTTTAAACCATAGCATCGTTCAAAAGGAAGATAGTACGGCTTTAATAACAATAAAAAAGTCATAAACGCGAAATAACCGAAATATCTGAAGATAGGTAAAGTAAATATCAGCTTGTTCAAGTAAATATTTTTTTAAAATCAATTTGGCAAAAATGTTTAATTGAAAGAAGTGATGCTAGGAGTATTTATTTCCTTTTATGTTTGCTTGAGGTAATGATCCCCTCACACACAATGCACTCCATGATCCTTTTTGTCATGTTTGTGTTGCGTGCTTTTTTATTACCGATGTTTTTACATAGTGTGTTTTCTATTCTAAAATTTGCTCTAACTTAAAACGAATGTGTAAATTGTATTAGATAGTGTAAAACACGCCCTAAACATAGCTATCGAAATTGAACATTCGCCTTGTGGCATGTAATTTTGATTCATTTTCAACATAGTTTGTGCATTTTTATTCACCTGTAATTGCTGTTAACACAGGGTTACTCCCCTTGTTGACAAAATAATACAATATCTGAACCTCATTTCACCATCCCTTTCCCTTCAAATTTCTTTTATATTACATTGTTGTCACTGCATCTTTTCTAGCGTGGCAGAATAATCTTTTATATGGCTTAATCAAGCATCTTACAGCCTGTAACAGAGGAATTGTAATCGCTGAAGAAATGACCAATTATGGCGCTTAATCTCGTTTCAAGTCTCGCGTGGCACACGAGATGTTGCGACGATTTGGAATCCGTTTACGCCGTGGTATTAGGAAGTATTATTTGGTAGCCATTATAATTTTGGAGTCTCACGAGATCACGCGGACACGTGATTGTATTTGCTTTTATTCGGTTATCCGTAAGTTTGTCCCTCCGTCCCATTACTTTCTGGTAATACTTTTGTTCCGAAAATCAAATTTGGACTCGAATATTGCAAAGATGTCAATTTGGCGACAAATCGTTTTTACACGCCAAGGCAACGAACACAGAATGTGCTTAAGAGTTACTTTGCAAGTCTTTGGTCATGGATGCATTGTCCGAGCAAATGCATGTCTAGACAAGATGGAATGCACGACTTTGCCTACAACAGTCAAAATTGAAATAAACCATTGTTTTGGAGAAAGCTATAGCAAAAATTACTTATCTTTAGGGCAAAACAAAATCGGCATGGTGTCATGTCTGTGTCTTAATAGTAAAAATAAAAGGTTATACCTTAATGATTATCAAAATTGTGTAATTTGTTATCTTTTTGAGAAAATTATAACATTAAACGCCTTTGATTAAAAATAACTCAAGTTGTTCTTTTTTTAATTCAGTGTGTGATTTTAGTTAAAAAACTCGTCATATACCAGTATACATTATAGCCAAAATATTTTAAAAATATACACTTAAAATCCGGTGACAGTATTTCCTTTTTTCCAATGTCGAGTACGTTTTTACCGAAAATATAACATTTGAGAACATTTACAGTTATATTTTCCATTTCGTGCTATCGGGTGTAAAGAACTAGTTATAAAGAATATTTAAGTACAACTTTAAAATGTCTGACAAGCTCATATGACCTTTCATACATATCTTTAATAATTGGACAATTTTGCTAGTCACAATACTCAATTTAACTGTCTATAAACGTTAAAAATAATTGTATGGTTTATTAAAAGTACGACAAAATAACAAATATATAGTAACACTTTAAAAACAATTGATTGCTTGTCAATGCTGTTCTTGTGTTGTTGTTTTTGCGTGGTATTTCCAACGAAAACATATTTGCAATTTTAAGAGAGAAAAAGTGCATCAAATGACGATAAACAATAAAAATGATCAAATCAAAATACATGACAAAGTGCACAACCGGCAACAACTGCCTCGTTGTTGTTTTTTTCAATCAGATAAGGAACATGTCGCCTCTAGTCCAGTCGTTAGGCAGCCACTCGGCTGGTAGGCCAATGGCTTCTATCAGATATCAAATCAACTACCCGGCTTATAAATATTACAAATATAAATCATATTCCAATATTGAGAAGCCGTCGATCGATTTGATAGACCAATTTGAGATAATTTAAAATTGCAACGTGCCATTGAACTCTTTTGCATATGCATGTGACACTTTGGTTTCCGACGCGCGACCTTGTGATGGGGCCAAGCTTTGATTGGTTGGGCAAGGGTCGTTGACACAAATATGGAAATGATAAATGATATGTTTGTAGAGAAAACCTTTGTCTCACTGCATGCGTAAAGAAATAACATCGAATTGCGAATGAAATCAAAACTGTCACAATCGTTTCTGGCGCGTGGCACCCTCTCGAGTGAAACGAGAAAATGACGGAGTGCGCGAGAGTTACTCGCGCGCGGGGTCGAAGGTCATGTAATGACCCCCTCACACACTACGTGAAATGTCCACTCCAGGCAGCTACGCAAGGTTAATGGCGAGATTATTTGGTCACTATCGCCGGTTCGAGCTGGTAAAATAGCAAACATCGGCGTCGATTAGTTTGATATCTAAATTATTGGAGGAGTTAATAATCGTAAGTAGCTATTGTCACGCATGCACTTCGATGCCACAGGCAACACATTTGCAGTGATTTGCGGGTCGAATTCGTCGAGGTGAGTATCATATATAATTAAGTTCTGTGTAATTATTATTTTTTATCATATTTTTCCGTTCATATTATTAAAATACTTAAATATGAAAGAAAATAACATACACGCAGGCACATATGTCTTATGGAAACATGGATAATTTGTTTAAAGTTGTCTGAGAAAAAACGCCAAAGATTAATCATTTTGTTCATGTTGATGTTTTAATATACGACTTAAGACCTGTCTTGCGAAATAGAATTTCTATAACAGAATTCAACTTCTTTAACTATAGACAATACAGTTAAAGACAAAAACATCTTTGAATTAAATATGTTTTCACTTGAAAATCTGCATTAATACATGTAACCTCCAATCCTATAAACAATTTCCCCTGTAAACATTTTCTAATAATAATAAGACGAAGAATTTAAACAAAATAACACTTTCCCTGGGTTGACATGCCATTTGCTTATACAAAAAAGGTATGTCGCATATTATAAAATGGCATGACGGGCGCATGTGGCCATTGTGCAGACGATTGTGTATGTGTCATTGGAGTAAATTACGGCGACCACTCGATGTCAATGTCGGATTTCACGCTCAATGTCCGTCGGAGTTGCCGGTGATGGCAGGTCAATGAAGCGTATGGAAGGTTTAATCAGGACGGGATACCATCCTAATGGTCCTCGGCACGTCATAAGGTTCGCTGCATTGAATGTACCGGACAATTACAGCGAGAGACTACTTTGTGTTACAGGCCTGATGGTCAACGCCACAATCAATAAGTTAAACGTATACGTGTATTTTTGTTTCTTAATTTACATTTACTTGAACATAACTATACCAGTAGGTGTGTGACGTGGCATTTTGTTCTGTTTGTTTAATAAAGATCTACTTGTGTCGGTAACTGTGTTGTTCTGCTCATAAGAATCCAGCATTTCATCAGACCTAATGTAACATTTGGTAATTTCTTAAATCTTCAAGCAGAGTGAAACATCCACTTTGCTTTATTTTCTTCTCGTGTATCTTTACACTCTATGAGAATTTCCGGTTGTTAAGACAGCAAGTCATTGATATAACCTTTTAACCCCCTTATGGCATAATTTTGTGACCGATTCATTAATATTTATTTTCATTATACCTTATTATTTAAAGTGTAAAAATATACTTTTTATTTATACTTTTCATATACTTTTAATACATGTACTTGCGTTGGTTCATTGTAAGTATCGATGTGTTGTGCCTTAAATTAGCTAACTATGGTGCGTATACATGGAAAGGGAGCCACGAATTGAAATACTGTTTTGGTATTAAATAATAATTTCAAACCGGAATCAACCAGCAGTTTTAACAGTGTAGTTTAAGTAAAACGTATCGCTGTCGGCTTTTAATTATTTTATTGACTAAAACAGTGCCGGTTATCACCTTGAAAGTTTAAGATACGCCACCGTCTATATACAGATCAGGTTAACATGGCCAAGGAACTGCAATGCAATGGAGTGACGGACTACGGTGTCATACTTAAAAAAAAAACAATAATATTAAAAAACTACTACTAATGGTGTACGTTTTAATTTAAAACACCCATAAATTGTCGTCAATCTTACCTTGTGCTGATTTCCATTGTGCATGCGATTCAAAACCCGCCTTGCCGAAACTTGGAGAATGACTGCCAAAACCTAGAAGACAAACATGCAATTTAAGTATTCATTAAACAAATCTTGTCTTTATTTACCAAGCCGTGTTATTTTTTCCATCACTATCGGTCATGTGTTCGCCTCACATGACAATAGAACCCAAATGACCATGCAGCCATAGGTTCGAATCGTATTTATTAAGACCAAACTATGGGTTTGTACAAAAATTATGCACAAATTCACAAAAAGCAGTGGTTCGATATTGTTATATGTATTTGATATAGGCAAACTGTCGGATACCACATTTAAGTCCTTTGACCCGAACGGGGCTCGAACCTAAGAGATACGGGGCTATGTAGTCCGAGTCGGTGACTACCAAAACGGCACGGACTCCCAAACTTCTCAATTCAATGACACTTGGGAGACACACTTTCATCACGTCAGTATAATAGGGATTATGCAATAAAATGTGACAAGTAATCTAATTATGTACTACCCGCTTAGTTTACGCTTATGAAAATGTAAATGTATACTCTCGTACTGTAGCCTAACTTCACCATTCTATCCAAGACAAATAGTCACGTGACTATCAACATCTGTTACGGGTACAACTGCGGCTACGCACCCCTTAAATTATTTATTAATTTGATCTTTAATTGCACTTTTTTGTCACGCCTCAAATTTAACAGTGGTATAACATATCAAAAATAATAATCAACATTCCCTCGCTACGCGTGTAGATTTATTTCAATAACTGTCGATGTAGTTCACTGCCATTGAATGTGAAAGCAATAAAGACAAGCCGGGCTACAGTAGTGAAGTAGTTAAGGTGAAGATCGAAGGTTAGAAGGGAACTAGTAAATATCTTGGCTGTCAGAACGAGACAGGTGCGAGGTTTTAGGGGTTATTCCTAGAGCAGCCACGTGACGAAAAGGATGGAAAAGGATAAGAACGATTTTATTATTACAAAATAAATCTTAAAAACGAATGATTATTAGTGATTTAAAAAATATCTTGAGAAAGAGCTTTAATTATATTGATTCGACAAGAAATAGAGTGCAAATATACAAACTTCAGTCTTTCCCGCCTTTTTCGCGATTGGATTATTCCAAGTGTTATTTGTCTCCATTACTGCCTATTGTGAAAAGGATTCTTTCTTTGTTTACCTAAATGTTTGTATCAGCCACGATTCGAGCAAACCTTAATTAAATAAGTTAATAATTTGAGTAAACAAAACAGAAAGACAAACAGATAGATAGACAGATATAAAAATAAAGAGGGAAAGATAAGGAGACGGCGAAGGAGTTTTAGTAAAAACAACAAAAGACAGTTGCATTGTAGATGAAAAGTTTAAAATGTTTGGTTTTCAGTATGTATAAGATGATGGAGAAAGAAAGAGAACGAAAAAAAGAGAGATGTATGCCACCCGCACCTCTACTACAAAGAAGAAAAAAAAGGAAGACAGAATTTGTCATATTCACCTTGTGGAGAACTCGGCTGAGAGGTCCAGGACTTGCCGTATCCTCCGTCTAGAATGAAGAAGAGTGTGTTTTTTGGTGACAGATATATAATACCGATCAGTATTCAAGTGTTCTTATTTTGGATGAAACCTTGAATACAAACTGTTTTTACCTATTAAATACTTTATCTAGATTCCATTTTGAGAAGCAATTATATCCTCGACTGACATTCGACACTGTGTATGTTCATTGTACCATATGTTGCATGTATTACACCGTTCTGAGCCAAAAACGTTTGTTCTGTACTGTTCTATACTTAAATGGTTACTGACTGAGAAGTAACCTGCTTTAAGTGTACGAAATATAACGCCAAAGCATCAAATTAAGTATTTGGTCCAGTTATGGATCCAGATGGAGTACCCTTTCAATAGACTACAGAAGTTGTAATCACTCATCACTTAAAGAAGTGATTACATGCAACATTAAATATCATTCATAACGACAGACTATGTGAGATAAATTACAGAATTATTTTATGCATAATCATGTTACGAGCAAGACAAACAACTAGAAAAGCACACAAACAACCTTTAAACAACCACAAATACCAGGCCTATTTGTGTTGCATAGTTGAATTTTGTTAGGTCGGCTGCATTAACGTAAAGCAGTAACGCAGTACTCACTGCGTTATACAAATATGAATAGGACTACAAAACAATATAAATTGCTTCGAAACTGCTATCAACAACTTTTAGAAAATGGCGCATATAACACTTACAATATACATATCCATTAATGCAAATGATAAAAATGCTGGGAAATAACACGTTAATAATTATTTATAAAGAAAAACAAACTGTTAAACCTATGTAGAAATGACAAATACGGTGAAAAATAACAAAATCAAAACGTTAAAATCAATAAGGTTAAAAAATAAACAAATTACTATGGTATTTATCATTTTATGCCCTTTCGAAATAATTAATCGTGCAAAAGAATAATCTTAATAACTACATGTACAATTGATGGAGAAAATGAGAAAGCAAGAAAGAAAGAAAGAAAGAAATAAAGAAAGAAAGAAAGAAAGAAAGAAAGAAAAGATGATGGCAATTAAAATATTGATCTGTACTTTTAGGTGATAAAGTGAGATATCAAATAGGGAATAAAAGAGAGAGGACGAACAGTGAAAGTGAAAGAGACTTTGAATGAAGAACGCAAGTCATAAAATCAGAAGGAGAGAATGAAAGGGAAAGATAGAAAGAGATAGAGCGCGGATGATAGAGGGGGTACAACTTACAGACGGACATCAGAGAACTACAGAGAAGAAAAGATAATAACCGTGAGAGATAGAGTAAGGACAATTATAGGCATACGGGGAAGAGAAAGATAAAAAGAAAAGACAGAGAAAGAGAAACAAAATAAAACAGACAACATCTATTTACATCTACCTATAGCGTATATCAAATACAATATGATCCACTAGGACCCAGCACCCTCTTACCCGGAAATATGAAGCCGGACAACCCGGCGGTGTACGAACATTGCCGGAGATAGTCGGAAGTGTTCCAGGCACGAAACTGCTGCAAATTGTCTTCATAACGTCGCTCGTAGAACATAGTCATAGCTGATAAATGTGCTGGGTCATTAGACTTTTAAATTCCTTGTAAGAATAACGACTCTGTCATACATGACGCCGCTCAGGCTGCAGTAGCTGAATGTTCTACTATCCTCTTTCAAAGTTTCTCCGTCAGCGCGGACGCGGTAGAGATCACTCTGACGTTTCTTGCATATCAGCTTTTTAAAGACAAATATCTTCAACTGCCGTCCGTTTTTTTCTCTTTTTGCTGAATTTCCTATTTATCTTTTGTAACACAAATTATTCACACATGTTGATAAAACTTCAGGGCGATTATCTGTTACAATGTCAAATTGTTTATTACTGTTATTCCCGACGCCGAGGATGTCGATTTACCGAGGATATGAATAATAAACCCGCGTGCACGGACCTCTCAGCAATCATCTAGTCACTCAGTCGAACACAAGCAAAATGCTCTTTTCCTGCCTTTTTCGGTGAAGAGTGGATGCGGAATCAAAACAAATCAATAGTTCCTTCCTCTTAGCTGTAAGTCTAATGCGATCTGCATAAGTTACGAATGATCCTCCGAATTAAAAATGTCTAATTTTCATATTCGGTACACTATGACGATGTGAATCGTTGCGAGATATTTGGAAAGGGTTTTATGCATTGCCAACTCTGATCGCAATGTGACCAATCAGTGAGCAGGAAGTGATTTCCATCAACCAATATTTACACGCGACGTTTATGTGGTGAGGAATCGATAAAAGGCAAATCGCAACCTAGGCGCCGTTTTTGTGGCGAGTGATATTTACTTTACAACAAACGCTGGCATAGAAACGTGAAAATTGACAAATAAGCCCCGCCCCTACCGCCCCTTTGACACAAAATTAAACGAAGCGCAATTTTAAGAGCGTTTTAAATCCCGAAAAAGTCACTTTAAAATATGTATTTTTAATTGAAATGTATTTGGACGAAAAAAATGTGTATACTATTCTAGTTAGGGAGACGATGTATGCTTTCTCAAGTGTAAGTTTTAATAACCACAAAATCGGCTGGGTGGTGTAATTTATAAACGATCTAACACATTTAAACTATTTAATGTAGTCACCAATTAATTTCGATAATTGTAGCAGACTATCATTTTATCAACCTGTACACAAATTCTTAATTAAAACACATACACGTTTTATAATCTGACTACTAATTTAAACACATGCGTGTTTTATATTCTGACAAGTTAGCATACATACATTGTTCATATTCTAACGAATTAAAACACATACATATTTCATATGTTGTTGACTAACTCCATTAGGAAGAAGCGTTCTGTAGACTAAGTGTGAATTCTTTTTAATAAATTGTTAAATATAAAATATTTGTAAATATAAAAATATTTGAAGGTATAAATATAAACTTTAAGCGTCATGTTATTATTCTTTACATGTGCTTGTTCGCTTAAGTGGTTCTGTTTTATAAAAAAATGCACAGGAACGAAACATGAGCAAACTTAAAGTTTATAATCTAAACAAAACAACAAGCAATTGCAGCAAATATAAGCGATAAATTATAAAGTAAGCTTTTATTTATGTTTATCAAGAATAATCTGGCACTCTTAATGAAATAATATGTATTGAATTTTGATGATATTTAACCAATCAATTATGCTTAAAACAAACTCAATATTATCAAAAGAAAAAAAAAAATGTTTAAAGTTGTGTTTTAATATTGTCTTTCTTTCGATCTACGTGGTGAAAATATGTCAAAATCCAAAAATAAAAAGTGCTATTCTAAAGACAACACAATTTAATGCATATATAACGTATTTGAGACTTAAATCCAAAATGGTGGAAGGGAGTCTTTCCTGTTCGAATAAACGCAACAAGCGTTAAATAAACACGTTTCACGTTTTACATATACTTATTAAGTTAATTAGAATAAAAAAATATTGATTGGTTAATAACATATTTAACACTAAGTAGGCACTCTGATAATTGTGTTTCTACTGTATACTGGTTTGTAAGCAATTCTGTGCAAAGCAAATGTCTCATGTATTGCTCACACTCCTTAACTTGTTATCTAAATGCAACAGCGCTTAAAAGGTCGTAATATAAACCCAAAGTGGAAAAGTTGAAAGTAAACTCTTTGGCATTCTTAGAAACAAGATAGAAAAAAGTAATAGACCCGTCAAGTCTTATATTTTTATCTTTTTTTTTTTGTAATATAGAATTTATTTAACAGCTTTTATTCTAAAATTTCATCGTTGAATTATCTGCATTAGTCATGTAATGTTTTATTTTATTTTGCAGCTATCATGATAATGTCTGTCAGCCAGTGGCACTGCCAGGAAAATATCAATATAATCGATTCTGAAAACCGGTCTCTACAAACAACAACTAAAGTGTTTTACTTCTCTCCGAGTCGTTCCTTCCCGCGTCAGGAAATGAAGTTTTTCCCGACCGGAAATGTGCTCGGAGACCGGAAGTGTCGGAACTATGGGACGGAAAATGGCGGATGTCACAAATAACAGTCCAAGGCAATATCGCGTGCTGGTTTGCTCTATGGAAGAATATGGCAGGCCCGAGCTTTCTGATAAACGTTTGAAACTCGATCCCGACACTTAGTCGGAAAAGGATTTCCGATAAAAACGATTCCGGACAGGTACATGAGATGTATTGTGGCAGAAAATAATCATGAATGGAACACAGCCTAGCTGAATAGCAATCACATTATTGGATATTGCAAACTTATGTGACGTGCCTTTTTACAGATTATGTTTTATTTTAAATACTTGCGATGTAAACTCATCATAATTATCATCAGAACCAGAAACAGCACCACCAGCACCAACACGACCATCAGCTGTATCATCATCATCATCATTATCATCATCATCATTATCATCATCGTCACAGTCTCTGTCATTCTTTTCCCAATCCTCTGATTATAGGAATCAGCGAGGATTACTTTACAACTCAATCTTTATCAGACTGATTGTAATTGCTGTTTGTAGCGTGACGCTCCACCAATAATCGTGCCGTCACCATAATACACTTATATACAAGCACATATTGTGCTGCTTGGATTGTGAAAGCATGGTGTGACTACCTGGTATGACAGCCCAACCATTGAGCCATTTTATTATAACATCGGACTCACCAGTTCTCGACATTCCACTACCGTTCGTTTCCGTGTGTAGGACCCTAAAACACATCTAGTGCACCATGAGGAAGGGTCTGAGATTCATTTTTAGCACTATATTATACAACTTTCCTACATTGTATACAATCACTCCAAACAGAACAGATTCTTGTGCGCTATAATTAGATTGCACGGCTCTCTCTTAGTTCCTTTTTCATCACCGATGGTACATGTATATGTTTTGCAGCAATACAAAGGTAGATATGCTCTTATAATTACAGCACTGCCATTTACTCTTCTGAAGTCATTTTCAAAACAATGGCATGTATAGATTTTATTCTAGGACAGACAGACGAGACAAACCTTAACAAACGTTAATGGCAGAGGAAAATTGCCTGTCTTTGATCACCAAGTGGGAAAGTGTCACTTCACATTTATATCCAGCACAATGCAAGCTGAAAGCAATATTACATGATGCGGAAATAAATGCTGGAAGGAAACAATGTTGCTTTTGTAGAGGACGGTTTCCTTTAAAAGGTGCGTCTAATAAATACAAAAGGCATATACCAGCAGTCGCAGTATAAACAATATATGCTTTAAAGTGACTTGGTCAACAATTTGGTACTTACATATAGGTCGACTTAAATCTGGGCAGACAACCTATTAGGTAGATTTATACATAGGTAGACTTACATCTAGGTAGACTTTTGACATACATCTGGGTAGAAGTATGTCTGGGCAGACTTACATCTAGGTAGACTTGTGTCTGGGTAGAATTATAACAAGGTAGACTTAAGTCTGGGTAGACTTACATCTAGGTAGACTTAAGTCTGGGTATACTTACATCTAGGTAGACTTGTGTCTGGGTAGACTTACATCTAGGTAGACTTGTGTCTGGGTAGAATTATAACAAGGTAGACTTAAGTCTGGGTATACTTACATCTAGGTAGACTTGTGTCTGGGTAGACTTACATCTAGGTAGACTTAAGTCTGGGTAGACTTACATCTAGGTAGACTTGTGTCTGGGTAGAATTATAACAAGGTAGACTTAAGTCTGGGTAGACTTACATCTCAGTAGACTTAAGTCTGGGTTAAATTAACGGCTCTCGCGGGTTTGCTGGAAAACCTCCCCACATGAAAGTTCACGCCACGACCGGGGCTCAAACCCATGCGGTGAGGGGCTGAGGATTTACAAGTCGGCGACTTTAACCGCTAATCAGCGGAACTGTCCATAGAGTAGGGTATTGTAACACAAGGGGACCTACTTGCATCTATTATACTTTTTGGTCAGTTCTCCTCTTAGTAAATGGTGAGTAGATGAAAGCTCTTAATTTTATCAATGAATACGTTTCAGGTAGATTTATATTTTCAAACCGCTAACAATTAAAACCTGTTTGGGATGTCAACAGTGTCTGCGACAGTTATTCTGATTTTAGGCGAATATTTTAAATAAATAGTAATTATTTTGATTATAATGTTTAATTATCATCTATATGTTTATTGCGTGATTTAGGTCTTATAATTAGAACACATTGTCATGCATATTTGCCAATAAATACATTTTGATGACGTATTCTACCGTTCCGACAAATAGTAGAAAAAGGCGGGAAACACAGCTGGTTGTTTATAATGGTGGGAAATCAGAACCAATCGAACATAATTTTCTTTTTCCTTGTATTACATTAACAATAATTAGTTCAATAATTAAATCCGATGTTAACAGGGACTTTCGTTCCTTTTTTTTCGAAGTAAGAATCGGCACAGTTCAAAGGCGGTTAGATTGACTTGTCATTTATGACGTTTCCGTCGAGAAAGGAAGAGCCAATTTCCCTCCGTTTTCCTGACAAACTCGTCTGCGTCCGGTGCCCTAAGAAATCTGTGAGAACTGCCCTGGGTGTGCTGTGGATACATTCACACTCAAAGCCAGAATACTGCTCAACAGTGTGTGCCGACATAACAATAAACAAACACTGCCCTCAAACGGACAGTATTTACCAACCGTCCTGAACAAACACTCCCTATCAATACTGCAGCGCCGCCATTAGAAACATTGATACATCAAAATTAATCTCATCTCCAAATAGTAAACTAAACATAGTGACCAGTCACACGTTCATACTTTCCCAGATGTATTTGCTAACAACAGTTCGCTCAGACGATTACCTCATTTTCCCGCCTGAATTGTGTAAAGTTTCAATGCATAAGGATCTTGTTTGATGTATTGAAACAGAAGCTTGCCTTTTGTTCGTCGGTAAATGATACTTGTTGCTGGGAAATCAAACAAACATACTTAAGGAACACTTTACATGAAGAGTTACTGTCGGCAAGTGTGCCGCAAGTAACCGCGAAATAACGTTAAGTTTGTTTTGCGGTTTAAAAATCTGTCTTTCGTGTTCGGGAATACGGTAAAATACATCTTTACATTTGCGGTTTACATTTATAATCCGGTTAATTTGTTGATGATGGATTTAAAAGCAAAGAAAATTTACTCTTCCGCTTAAGATGCATAAGATCTTTGATGAAATACACCAGGTGGCAGTATTGTAGCGACAAGAGGTCATTTTGGGCTAATGGTGTTTTGGCGGGAGTCCGAAAGTCGGTGTTAAGTTTTCTGTCAGTTTTTTTAATTAGAGTTGCATAATGTTATTACTTACGGAAGGACCCATGAATATGGTTCCTTACTTAATACTTTTGTTTTGTCTAGGTTTTGTCAGAACAAAATTTTGTCTAGTTATTAATTGAACTATGCACAGCCTCCGGAATACTTCACGATTTTCACCACATAAAAATCATAATAAAATCGCATCATTGACCCGTTTAACAATATATATTTGTAACTTTTTAATTTTAAGTATATGTTTTCTTGACCATATTACATAGCTGTGCTTTAAAGGCGATTCTTAGTATAAAGAAATACTATCCAGTTCAATAATGTTAGATCATTTTACTTATGTACATATTATAAATACCCAGATACGACAGTTCTAAGCCCCTGAATCAGAACAGTTCTTAGTTCTAAACCTTGCGCCATTCATAATTGACATTCCTTAATTTTGCCAGGTGTGTATATTTGAAAGCAGGTACAGACGCCAAAGCATTATCCAGATGTGGTACTGACCAATTGCCTTTACTCTAGATGAGTTTAATTCCACGTTTGGATATGTCTATGTAAAGTTTTGCGCCCTTTCATTATCCAACTGTTTCGGCAACAGTTTTACAATTGGAAGGGAGGTTGTTCGTTTTCTTTTTCGAAACATTTCATGTGCAGAATCTCAACAATGATAGTAATGATAATAATATAATATGTGTAATAAAGCAGGGAAAACGACAAATTTTCACAGTATATATGACTAAAGCACATATCATAGATCAATACAAGTCAGCGATTTTCTATTTATTAACAGTGTTGACGTAGTCCCTCAGCGGACAATAAAATCTCATCAAATGCTGTCTGTTTAAAAAAACTAACAAACATTTAAATGCAAGAAGTAACATGGATGAATAACTTGTAAAGCACCACCCAAGGTTTGCGTCATAGATCTATAGTTATGGATTATGGACCAAAGAGAAATATTATTGGAAATTATTTTGTTTTAAAGGTGGTATCCGACAGTTTGCCTCTATCAAATACATGTTAGAACAAATCTTACCAATAGGCTAGGGGAGTTTGAAATCATTTCTGCATAACCTCATACTTAAATCTTGGTAAAGACTATTTTCAACACTACCTTTATTGTTTTACTTTATTGTTGGATCACTCTAAATGGTTTCAGAATGTATAAATAATCATAAAGAGATCTCTGCAGAGAGATAAAAATTCCCTGTTTGCAGTGACAAGTGTGGATTAATGGTCAAACAGATTTTGGTCATCAACGAACAGCATTTTGCAGTGCATTTTCAGGAAACAGTGACTTATTTTGTTATTTGATAAAAAATCTTTAGTTTAAATAGCCAGATACTACCTTTAATATCTAAAGCATATTCCCATTTGTTACGTAAAAATGCGTTACATATCCAAAACATGGCCTCTTGAAGGTCATCATGAGACACAGTTTGATTTGATATGTAATGTTGGTTAAATATGAAACACCAAAATAAAAGACGGAAGTCTAATCAATGTATGTCGTGGCTTATCGACGCTTGAATTTGACACAAGGACTTCTTCCCAAGCAAAGAATACGTTCAACAAGGTATGTTCCAAAATACATACGGGTGCTACCGGTATTCGACATTGTGTAAAATGATTTATTGTGGTAATTTGTCATGTTTAAAGTATACGAGGCAATCTGTATTATGTATTTACGAAATCTGAAAGTTTAAAACCCACCATTGTCAGTTTCCTTATCTTGACCCTTATCGACACGACGTACTTCACCATGTTACCCATAAACATCATCACGTATAAAAAGAAAATCCTAACCTGCACTGCAATAAAACTTGGCTAATTAGTTTTGTTTCGTTTTTTGAAATACATTGCAGCGACCAAGTATGAGCATTATAGCAAGGTCCAGCTTTTCGGTGGAGGAAGATCCAAGACAAATGTCTGGGCCCAGACAAATGTGTGGTTAGAACCACCAGCGCACTGCAAGTCAGCTGGAAGACCTTATCATATTAAGTCCTTGACCTTGAACGGGACTCAAACCCACGCGGTGAGAGGCTAAGCAGTCTGAGGAGTTACAAATCGGCGACTCTACCCCTAAAACTGGGGTAAGTAACATTATGTTGCAATGGATAATAATAATATTTTTTATAACAATATTAATTAATTTAAGAACAATCTGTTAAAGGAGATATTAAAAGTTCAACAAGGATCAGCTTATTTCCAAAGCTCAATACATTTTGGTCTATGAATTTCCAGAACAGAATTTTATTTATACATGCAACTAAACAACACAATTAAGACTCTTTTTACCACAGAATGAAATGTGGAATCGATAATAAACCTTGATGTAGACACAGATGTAATACTAGCCTTTGATTGACCAACGATGGTGGAGCTGGCTAATTAAGTGCTCAACAAGTCAATGCTAACAGTAGAGGTCACGAGAAACAACACGTACAACTTGAGTCGAAGTTAAGTCTGAGTGTACCTGACGTCACAGACCACGAAGGGCAAAGAAAAATATCACATATCATATGACAGGTTAAAATGAAATTCCCCTTAAGACCGTCTTTAATAGCACAATATTATGTATATTATTCATATTTTCAAGAGCGTCGGCTTGCGGATCGGGAGGTCGTGGGTTCAAACCCCGGCTGGGTCAAACCAAAGACTTTAAAGTTGGTAGTAGTGGCTTCCCTCCTGACGCTCAGTGCTAAGGGGACAGTAGTATGCCTGTCCTCGTCGGTGTCAGTATAATGGACCGGCCGGGTTCAGTCCATGGGCACCTCATAAGTGCCCCTGTGCTATAATGATAGAAATGTCGCTGCACAGTATCGGCAAAAATGCCGGCTAATCCCATCCCATCCCTCTCATATTTCATGCACAAAATAGTTGCATCCTTCTTTCGCCGCCTCAGTGTGAAGCTGGACACAATTGGCCACAATTGAGAAAGCTAGGGTTCATGCAGGCCGACATTCTCTATCCAGCTTATTTCAATCTGGAAAACATGCAAGAAAGATAGAAACAAAAGCTGATTACATAACGTTAGAAGAAATAGCTTCAGAACATGATATTTGCAATAGACGTTAAAAAGTGGTACATGTAAACGAAATTGGAGGTCAGTGCATGAAATTCTTCTTCTGTTCATATCACATTAACATTATTTGCAATAGACGTAAAAAGTGGTACATGTAAACGAAATTGGAGGTCAGTGCATGAAATTCTTCTTCTGTTCATATCACATTAACATTATACATAATTTATCTTCATTTAATAAGTTTTTTTTATCAATACAATTTGCTTAAACTAAGAAACTGCAGTGGGATATATTCGACAGATATGTGAACATTTTTGTAAAAGATTAACAAATTCGTTTTGCTTGAAAACAATCACTATTTTGGCGAGAGGCATATTAAGATTGAAATGTGAAGGGAAAAATAATATCTATAAATATATTAATTTCTGGTTGGTAGTAAGTCATGTTAGTTTTCTGTGCAGACATTTTTGCAATCATCACATTCTGAATTGGACGTAAATATTACCATAAACTTACCTGAATTAAAATGACAATAACACTTTTTTCGGTTAGCTTGCACTTTACTGAGCCATGCTTTATTTTTATATAAAACAAGGGAAATAACTATTATGTAAACTATTTAGTACACTTTCTGCCTGCAGTTATGTACCTTGTTTCACATATTAATACTATAATGTAATCATTTTCCACATTCTTTTTGCTAGAGATAGTAACGATATTGACTTAAGAACATAAAAATCAGGTATTGTTCGAATTGTGGTCTTAAGAATTAATCATTGGTATTGTTTAAAAAAATATCTAAGGACGAAATATAATTATGGGACAAACACAAGAACTAAAGCTGTACAGTGTGTGTGTCATTGTCTTAATTGGTTTGTTATTTGATTTGTTATATCGTACCGACATATTGGCGACGTTCTGCTAATGGTTGGTTGAGGAAGACCCCTGACATATGTCTGGGAAGAACCACCGACGCACCACGGGTCAGCTGGAAGACCTGCCCGCTCTACTGAAATGTACTTAAATTGTACTTTAGCCTTATGAATATAAACGGACGCGAGAAATTTGCATTTGTAATACAAAATAAAAGTTTACAGGCTATTGTTTTGTTTAACACTCAAATTGCGCTCATCACTTTACTTACAAATTGGCGATTGTATACGCTACTTGCATATTCCACAAATACATACTGTAAGTACCTATTACCCCTTACATTTGTTGTCATCGTGCTTTTTGTTAGTTTTTTGTTTGTTGTTTTTTATTTGCTTTGTTTCTAAAAAATGTTGAAAGTTGAAAAGTGTATGGAACGGTTTTCTAAGTCAACCAGCTTAGGCATGCGCATGCGCACCTCTGCACCCACCTGATTTGGCGTTTTGCGCTGAGAAAGAGCTGGAGTCGGTATTACCTCGACTATAGGATGGTCCGGGGGATTCAGCTGTATTCTGTCCACTCAGGAAAGCTAACAGATGAAAAAGAGTACACATAACTTTATTATATTACATTAACAAAAACCTTTGTGAAAATTTGCTAATGAGATTAAAAAAGAACGCAGGAAGAATCAGGATAAAAATAAAAGAATAAGTGATGAGGAGGAGGAGGAGGAGGAGGAAGAGAGGACCATGGTGAGGATGATGATGATAACAATAATAGATACTACTACTACTACTACTACTACTACTACTACTACTACTACTACAACTACTACTGCTTCTACTACTCCTACTACTACTACTACTACTACTACTACTACTACTACTACTACTACTACTACTACTACTAACACTACTAATACTACTACTGCTTCCACTACTACTACTACTACTACTACTACTACTACTACTACTACTTCTACTACTACTACTACTACTACTACTACTACTACTACTACTACTACTACTACTACTACTACTACTATTACTACTACTACTACTACTACAACTGCTACTACTACTACCACTTAGTTCTTGACAAATTAATATACATTTTATTGCATACAAATAGTGGCGTTGTAATTGTGAATGACAATCATCATGTTTAAGAAGGTTCGTTATTTTAAGTAGACAAATATTACCTTTAATGTGGTTATTAGTACTACTAATAATTGTTTCAAAACGCGCCATATTGGGTGATTCCAACCTAATGACGTGATAGAAGGGGACTACTTCGAACAATTAATCTCGAAAACATAATCTAAGGAAGAAAACCCTCGATGAAAAAAAACAACACACTGAGCAGTTGTCTCCCTTGAATTTATATAATTGCATTAGATGAAGATGGTGGTGACAATTGTGAGGATGATGATGATGATGATAATAATTATAGTGCTGCTTCTGCTGTTGCTGATGCTGCTGATGCTGCTGCTGCTGCCGATGCTGCTGCTGCTGCTGATGATGATGATGATACTTACATTTCCGTCGCAATGTCAATTCTGTAAACAGTTTCTCAGCGACATGATTTGAGCGGATGTATTTCGTGAGATCATCTATGGCCATGTTGCAGAGCTCGCGTCCAGTAACGTCAGGGTATATCATCTACGTCAGCATTGTCAGGCCCGCATAATGTCTTCAACATGACGTCAAGCCATGTCCTGGCTTGCGACGATGTCCAGCTTAGAGGATCTGAAATGAGAGACACAAGTGTATAGTCTCTCCCTGTATACTTCCCCAAATGCAACAAGGTTGTTGTTTTTTTCATTTGGAATACACGTTTTTTTATGCTTGTGCTCTTTGGACTTTATGTTGACTTCGGTGCTTGAATTGTGAAACTCAGATCAACCACCAGCAACAAACATGTAAATTTTCTTAAATAACATATTTATTTTTATAAGTAATGTAATGGATTAATTGCTCTATGTAAGCAAAAGTAATCGATGATTTTTTATAAGTATTGTAATGGATTAATTGCTCCTATGTAATCAAAACTATCGATAATGCCACATTCTCCAAAAGAAAAAAAGAATAAAGTCCAAGAATTCCAACTTAAAGGACTGACCTACTATTTGGACTACCTTAGATATTATCTAACAAGTGAGACAAGGGCGACAATTTCCAAAAACTGTTCCCCATTGAACTAGATTTATAAGTTCATGCATCGCGGTCTGTATATAGTTACTCATTAATTAGTATCTGGTTAGCCGTAGTGGCATCCAGTTTATATTCAAATGAGTAATGTTAAACTAATACATTTAAATGATTAAATTTAAAAAAAGGCTATAAAACATTCAACAGTTTCCGTGATATTATATTAATATTATAATAATGGTAATTTGCAATAAAAATATTATATCATGTGTTGAAAATAATTGCACCCTATCATTTGTCATGTGTAACAATTATGTTTGTATTTTCTGCCAATGTATGTTGATGTAAATAGCTGTACTGTTAATTAAAGTCTGATCTCACAAGTTCAAACTGACTTAATTTTAATATATATATTTTTGGCGGCATACATAGTACTTTTAATATTTTTTTAAAAAATATTTATCAAATTGCAAAATAAAACTGTTATTATTTTGAAACGATACGTTTAATGTAGTCGAAGTTTTAAAGATCAGATAATGCCATAAACCAGATTATTTAAAGAATAAAAACTTTTGAGACTTTTTATAATAAAATTATTCAGGAGAAAAAATAAATACTACGTATGTTGTCATATATCCTTCAAACTAGCCACACACCTATCACTGTTTATATATTATCAGTCTCAATAAATAAATAAAACAGAATGAATTTAAGATAAAACAACATCATCAACGACAACAAATACCAGAGTACAGGTGATAGAACTATTCGTGTTTCTCCATTACTGAAAAATGCGCGAAAACTCAGAAAACAAAAGTACCAACACCAATTACATAACAACGATGCACAGAAGAATTGGATATCAAAACTACGACTGAAAAAGTACAAACAACAAGAACAACAACAACCATGACAACGAAAAATAATTAGCAACAGCTACAGTTGCAGATGCAACGATAACAAATGCAACAGAAACAGCAACAATATAAACACCCGTGACAAATGAACATCTATGTTACATTAAATACGGGCTACTTAACCATAAACTGGCATCCTTAACAATCACCTTCGCAACATCTCGACCCTTTCCGTACACGATCGGAAAATAATTTTGGAAGTAAAATAACCGAGGCGTTCCAAGTAAAACAATAGAAGTAGTAGGAAACAATGATGAAGCATTCACCCACACCAAAAGGATGTATTGTTCAATTGTATTGTTCCTGAACTATACTCTGATCTGACTGAATATCTTCCTTTTATCTCACACAACGAGTAGTTAATTTCCTGCTATTGAAAAACAACTAAAGTTAAAATCACAACAGTTTTGATATTCGTCTACATGATGTGTCTTTTTGTGACAACATGTATACACAACTGTAACATGTAAGCTTGCGGTATTTTTTCTTACAAAAATGCATTCTAGCTTACAATTAATTAAAGATAGTATTCAAAAGTGTGCCTTTAATCAAATTCATGTAACAGTACCTGACCCTTTTTCGGGGGCGTTTGGGCATGATTTCTCATAAACTCATCTTTCAGCCTAAAAATGGGTTATTTTGAACAATACATCAATTGATAAACAGTACAAATCATGAAAATGTTGCTCTGTAGGTTTAGTCTTTCCAACTCTAAAAATAACATAATGGGATTTTCTGTTTAAAGTAGATACCGACGTTAGAGCGAATTATCAAAATGATGTTATAACGTGATCTCGAAAGTGGTCACGAATTTTCTTTGTTTAAAATAGCTAACTGTGCAGCGTCGACTCATATAGCATAATACTTGTTTGTAATGACGAGTGGGGTGTTATGATCCACGTTTCGCCAAGACGTATGACGTTAGTACACAACATTTCGCGGAATCTTGTCAGATATCAATACTGTATATGGAGACAAAAATCTGGTCCAAATGTTTGGATATCACCCTTAAAGAAATGCTTGGGAACTAGCTCTGCACAAGGAATAAATTAAACACTACAACATGAATCCTACAGGACTGTCAGGCAGTAAGTCTAGTAATAATTAAACATGGAAAAACAATACAGTGATCAAACCATCCCTTAAATTATGACTATATGTCACGATAAAACGAGTCATAACTACAAATAAAAGTCAGCGGAAATCAGCGGAAAAAAATTGTATTAATCACCACAATTAGTTGGCCGTCCTTAGTAGGTGTAACAATCAGGAGCGGATTTTGTTTTTTAATGTTAGTAATTAGTAGGTACAAATGTGTTTTAACAACCAAACACTCCATTTATTTCATTTTGTGAAATGCTAGAGATGTTTCTATTTCTTGTTGACTTGTTTCTATAGTTAAAAATGATACAGTGTTTACCAATTTCCATGCTTTAAATTATCTTGTACATAAAATTGTACATATACATATATATTTAACGTATGTTCTGGTAATTTTAGAAAGGACACGCGCCGGATGCGTGATAATACACTGACAGCATGTGACATAATCACGTTAATAAAGATTATGATGGATCAATATGTGTACAGTAACACTAACAGTTTAGTTTAACCATTGTTACTTACCATATAGGCATCGTACGTGTTCTGTTCGACGACATATCAAGTTTACAATGCAATGCATTTACAATCTCTACATATAAAATATAATTAATTATTTCGTCTTATTTAGGCAGTCTAATGTACATGTTTATCCACAGAACAAGTACAAAAACGTGTGAAGATTTAAGTCAAATTACAAAATCTTGACTTAAGTCTTAAGGTTACATTTTCAGACACAAGATTACAATCTTACATTTTGATATCGGTTTCCGGAGTAACAGTTCGCGGTCGCAAATTACTTAGTGCACTATATTATAGGAGGGAAACATGTTGGGAAAGTCAACTGATTAATCTCACACCGAAGATTAGTCCATTTTAAGCGAATTTCGTGTGGTGGAATAATGGCAAATTTAAACTTGAATTTTGAAAACAAATCTGACTGTTTGAACTCAATTTATAACAAATGCTCGTTGTTTCTCCATAAAAACATCGATAGTTCAAACGTATAATTTGATCAGGGTCTCATTTGCATTTTCAGACCATATGCCCCACAGGTCATACTCAAAAATGAAAACAATATTTTCCACATCGCATAAAAAGCAACAAAAAAAAACAACAACATCCACAATATCTACAGTCATAATTAAGGCAACAAACACACATAACTTAAAAGCAACAGAAATAACAACAATATCAATATTTATAACATTAAACCGAATACAAACTTTATTAAAATTCTCACAAAAAGCAATGCAACATTCGGCAAATTGTTGAAAACTTGAAACTTTTATAGAAGTAAGCTGGCATATCGATAGCCTTTTTTCAACACAACGACACCTGGTGTATCAGTAATGCCATGTCCAGTGTGCCAAGTACAATCTAGGACTTTTTGGCTTGGGCAAAAAATATTAAACCAGCTGGTTTCATGCTAAGTTCCCATGCTATTGTTGCTGTTTTTATGATTTATTTGTGAGATCGCATCGACAGTTATGATCATATTGGCGAAGTCCAGCTAATTATTGGCGGAAAAGACCCCAGATTTATGTCTGAGTATAACCGTCGGACTACAGAATACGGCTTAAAAACATAAAAATTCCCGCCCGACATATGCCGACTGATTTATAACTGAACGTATTTTTCACGGCATATTTCATGTAAACACTATCTACGAAAGTCGTTCTATGCCAGTAGATCGATAAATAATTTAAAAAAAAAACCCATCAAGCATCAATATCTATTTCAAGAAAAAAAGCTATGTAAATCATTGTAACATACCCGCCGGTATTGACCTCAGAAGTTTGAGTCTATGGGAGGTTATTGTCTGGTCATCGTCGAGTTCTAGTCGGGCAGCAACGTGTGGTGTCTTCCCGGCGACGTCATTGTCAGGACTGAACTTGTCCGAATGGGTAAAGTTGTTGGCCACAAAACCTTGTTGTGTAAACACTTGTTGTGACAAGGTCTGATACTGTTGTACCGGCTGAAGGTCCGTTGTTGTCCTGTGTCCGGAACCATCCACTTCTAGACGCTGACTATCAACGTAAGCGTTCGGAAATTGTCGCGCGTAATCAAAATATTGCTGGTAAGAGGCGTAATCTCCGGTACATGCCACCGTTGAAGCGACTGTTGGTCCAGCACCATTGGCTCCAATCAACGAAGATGCCGAAACCACATGATTGTTGTAAAAAGACCAGTCCTGATTATTGTTGGCATGGATTGTCAAATTGCTGCCACTGTTGCTAGTATTGTTATTGCTATGACTAATTGGTCCTTGATCGTGTTCAGGGGTCTTTGCCTTGCCAATTGTAGCATTGCTGGCAATAATCGTGGGACTCGGCACCAAATTTGAGAAAGTCTTCGTTGGCTCGTTTCTTCGAGGTTCGTAATTTGAGCCACTTGGGAATTGGTTACTTGACGGGGAAGGTGGTTGTTGATGTTCACCTAGTTGATTGTAGAAAACCACTCCATCTTGGAAACACTGATCAGGGCTCGTACTTTGAGTTGATATCTCTGTTGAAGCTGGCACAAATGGTTGCAGTTGTTCAGGGTTGAAAGTAAAGCCCGCTGACAGAGGAGTGTCACCATGTTCGCGAGCCGTGTGCTGGTTGATTTTAACCATTGATGCATCGACTGGTTGCGGTGTACCGCTTAGTCGAGCTGGACAAAGGTGACTGAGAAGGTGACAAGCTGTTCTGTATTTTAATCTGGGATGGACTCGTGACCAATGGCAAAGGAAACTCAGAAAGATACTGCAATTTTGATTCCGGCTGATTCTCATGAACGCCAGGAACATGGTTTGGAAGACATCTTTCAAGAACGGGCATTTCTTCTTCGATTTCAATGCCATCCGACGATGCTCCATGTGTATCTTCTCCGATAGTCTGTTCGGAATTGTGGGATGAGATAGAGTCATGAGAGTATTCTTCACCTAAACCGGAAGTCGGTTCGTTGGTATCAAAAGCATTTGCGACTTCCGGTTTGTCCTGAGTTGTTGAGGCTTGGGATATTGTTCTGACCACTGGGGCCACTGGGGCGGTCTTTTATTTGCAGAATTGGTGGACTTCGGTCAGCATTTTCTGAAAGATCATCAATGACCTTAGTTATGTCCTTTGTTTCCAGTACTACAGGCGCTGCTTCCCTGTAAATAGATAGAAACTAAATGTAAAGAAAATAAAATCTTTGACCAAAATCATGCCACGAGACACACACATACAGGTACAATTTTACTACATGTGAAGGTTATTTGTGTAGTTGTCCGTAGTCTGTTGTACTGCCCTTGCAGCCTTAAATGTTGTTTATTGTTGCCTTCAATGATTACTGCTATAATATGTCGTGAACACGTGGCATGACACCATAGCCTGTCGCAGGTCCTACATGGTACCAGACAAACCAGCTTTGAATCAGTCCACATAAACTTAGTGTAATCAATCGAGCTTTGCGTTTTGAAGAGGTTACTGACATTATTTTTGACATGTTTATGCAATTTCCTGTTGATTCAGTCTATATTTTGATCTATAAGATATCTTTGAACGTTTTCCGGTGGTTATGTTTTATAAAATAAATATACAAACACTAATAGAAGCTATGTCATCTCAACGTTTGTAAACTAATTTCAGCTGTTTGGTACATTTTTGTAATGTTAGTTTTCAAATGTTAACAAGTAATTAGAATTGCGACCCAATATTTATAACTGACTTTGGAAATGCCGTTGGGATGACGTCACAGCTTTAATAAGCAATTCAGTGTTGGGCTGTTTTAGATTTGAACACTAATTGATACCGTTGTAGTGGTAGTAATAGTAGAAGTAGTAGTAGAAGTAGTCATAGAAGAAGTATAAGTATTAGCAGTAGTAGTAGTAGTAGTAGTAGTAGTAGTAGTAGTAGTAGTAGTAGTAAGTAGTAGTAGAGAAGAAGAAGTAGTAGTAATTATAGTAGTAGTAGTAGTAGTAGTAGTAGTAGTAGTAGTAGTAGTAAGTAGTAGAAGTAGTAGTAGTAGTAGTAGTAGTAGTAGTAGTAGTAGTAGTAGTAGAAGTAGTAGTAGAAGTAGTCGTAGTAGAAGTAGAAGTAGTAGCAGTAGTAGCAGAAGAAGTAGTAGTAGTTATAGTAGTTATAGTAGTAGTAGTCGTAGTAGTAGTAGAAGTAGTAGTAGTAGTAGTAGTAGTAGTAGTAGTAGTAGTAGTAGTAGTAGTAGTAGTAGTAGTAGTAGTAGTAGTAGTAGTAGTAGTAAAAGCAGCGGCAGCAGCGGCAGGAGTAGCATCAGTAGAAGTAATGTTCCGTATAATAACATGCAGTGTTGTGTCACTGTGTGTCATGATCTATAAGTGTGCTTACACAAGAAAACACAGTTGTATGCGCAGATATCGCCCTGAAACTACAGCAAAAACATATGTACAAATGTCAAATAAGTAAAATTTCACTCCTGGTAAACATTCATGAGTCACCACAATCGAACGAATTTAGAGAACGATGGGTGATGCATTTTAAAATAATTATACAAGATTCGACTTTGGTTTTGCAAATTAAGTGCCATTTTTAGTCTTTTTTATTCAGTTGCTAACATGATAAAGTAAATCAGTGATTTACATTGTCCATGTACACGCCCTCACCTCCTAACAATGGCAAACCTTGACCCCTCTACAAATAAATACTTGGACAGATGGGCATTGATATTATAAAACCTGACACAGCCCAAAACAATTGCAAACACTACTACACACAATACATTTCAAAAACATAATTAACTTGAATAATTTTGTTTAATATTTTTTTATTATTAAAACACTTACAGACATTTATTCTAAACGATTTAGATATCTTACACATACTTACCTGACCAAAGTAAGATATAAGTTTTATTTTATTAGCCTTTTTATATCATTTACTATAGTTTTAAATACAATACACGTATTCAGGTTTACACACAATAAATATTTTAATACCAGAGACTATTCGTCAAATTTCAATTATCTATGGGTGTTTGTTGTTCTTTGTTGTTGTTGTTTGTGTGTTGTTGTTTTTTATTGTTTTTTAATTTATTCATTATTTAATTCGAAGCCATCTTATAAAGGTAAAAAATGAACAAATGATCCAATGTACGTATTTTATGGCAGCAAGCATTTATAACGTATGAAGATATGTGCATAAATAGCCATTATTATATTAAGCAATTGTCTTTAGTTTGAAATTTTCATAAAATAAGTTTAAGTTTCAGAATGTATTTTATAATTAAATGTTATTTATACCAAAGCAAAATGAGTGGCATTTAAGCGGCAATTATGTAAGCAATCTGTATTCAGGCATCTTAGAAAACAGAACCTTGCGCCAAATAAAGCTTATATAAATATATGCTTCTAAAGCTTATGTTGTTTACATATATAAAATCTAGATTTATTTATAAATAGGTTAATAATTTACTTAACGTTAAGAACAAAAAGAAAGACAAGTGAAAGTTGCCGACAAGGTTAAACCAATACAGCCATACTTATATATTAACATATTGCTTTACCTTATTCCCAACATATTTAAATGGTCTGCGGTTTAAAAATAATACTAGAAATGATTCGTCTATAAAATTCAGTATCTCTTATTATGAAAAGGGAAGAAAGACGAAAAAATCTGCAATAAAACAAAACATAAAACAATGCTTGAATTGTGTATAATTTGAGTCCAAGTCCTTTTGTATGACAATCCAGTGTTCTACCAACTGAACCGATATGTCAATTTGTATGTAAAAACAAAATTTTATTGACATAAGCCACATTTTAGTCATTGCCAAGTAAACATAAATAAATATATTTCAAAAGACTGCGGTGGAAATACAACAAAATGAAATACATACAATAAACATGCAACAATGTACAGAAAAGAATGAAATTCATGGTTATGCCCATACAAAACAGTATCATTTTAAAAATAGTGTCAATTTATAAATAAAAAAAAAACGTTCAAAGGCGAATTTTCTATTATCTGATTTCAAAAATGTAGACCTGCCGTCAATATGATAGTTTTAGGTAGTTTCATGACACATTGCTATCAGTACAGGGTTTACTTTCAAGTTTCAACATTTAAAGTCGGACTCATTTCGGTGTCAATCAGTTCTGTTTTGGTAAGTCTTCTGTGTCTTACGCTTCTCATTTTGAACAGTTTTCTACCAACACCATTCTTTCTATGGTGATATAATGGATTTAAGTTAGAGTGGTTTTTTCTTATTTATGTGTATACTTCCCTTTTTCATAAAACAAAGGAAAAAAAAGAACTTACTCTGGTGTTTTGTTAGTCTCCAAAGAAAACCTAACATGCTGTTAGTCATGATATACACGTTTATTACCACCTATATTCGAAGGTATCGTAATGCAATTTTTAAAAAGTAAAACCTTGCATTTAGACATCTTTAAAAGGAATTTAACACAATGAATTTATACAATAGTTTGCTAAATGATGCGGCTCATAAAGTATCATCAGTACAGAAGGAAAATCCCAACACTCATTAAAAGGAACTAGCTCTAGACTAGCATAAACCATCTGATGACATAAGAGTTGAATTGCTTCCATATAGGAAGCGACCATTTTAGACACTTTCCTTAATGACTTCCAACCCCTACCGGGACGGAACTCTCACTAAGGAACTACATGCTTATGATTATTTAGAGCCTGTCGAGCCAATTTTAACTTATTATTTCCCTGACCAAGTTCAACAGGGCGGAGGACATCTTTCCTCTATAGCCGCCGTTTGAGGAAATGACATCTTAAGCGAAAAACAATACTTTGTTCCTGTCAACTTGGTCTTCAGGAGGTTAATGAGCCAATGGTAAAATATAAATCCAAAATCACGTATTTCTGTAAAACGATCCTCAGAATGAATTAAAACTATTTATTCGAAAAGAGAAAGCGTGTAAAAAATTAAATGGTACATTACCGCCATTTTGAGCTCGTCCTCCATTTTTGTTATAAAACTCCGTTTCGTCCGGGTCTTATTTAGGGATTGGTGTACAAGCGGAACAATGCTAGCTGACTCTACTCGATCAAGTGGTTATTACAAACATTCGGTTAAGAATGTATTTCTCATTTACACCCATGTATATATCAGATGACAGATCTGTGTGGAAGAAGTTGATAAAGGACGTATTCACTAGCTACAAGTGCTGCCCTCGTACTTTCTCCTGTTGGCAAGAAAGACAGCAGGAAACAACCACTTGGCACTTAAGTTGACGCTGCAACCCCTACGCATTTAGTGTAGACTGGCCCTTGCAT
This sequence comes from Sinonovacula constricta, assembly GCA_007844125.1. NCBI lineage: Eukaryota > Metazoa > Mollusca > Bivalvia > Cardiida > Solecurtidae > Sinonovacula > Sinonovacula constricta. Next base: position 37,432,196 of record CM017565.1, on the reverse strand, counting down.
AGATGTAGATCAAATCATTTCCTTATATGGGGGTGATAATATGAGAAGTAGAAATGAATACTGTATTACTTAAATCCCATGTTTGATGATTGATACAAAATTTGCAAATATAGATCAACAATTTTGCTGAAGTTATGGGAATGCAAACATGCAAAATGTCACAAATATTTAAAAGTTATTATATAAATATAACAATGTAGGTGACGCAAGCTTCCATAGATGGTACTGTGTATTAATTAATCTTCCAAAGGAAATGTTATTAATAAGTTCAAACACTTAATGAATGAGAGAGGAGAGAAAGAGAGAGAGAGAGAGAGAGAGACAGACAGACAGACAGAGACAGAGAGACAGAGAGAGACAGAGAAAGAGAGAGAAAGAGAGAGAAGGGGGGGAGAGAGATACAGAGAGAGAGAGACAGACAGACAGACTCACAGACAGACAGACAGACAGACAGACAGGCGGACAGACAGGCAGGCAGACAGACAGACACACACACACACAACGCCAGGCGGACAGACAGACAGGACAGACAGACAGACCAGACCAGACAGATAAACAGAGTGAGAGAGAGGGGGAGAGAGAGAGAAAGAGAGAGTGACAGAGTAGTAGTAGTAGTAATACAGTTTTTCAAGAAATTTGACTCGCAAGTTCCACATATTCATGCTCCGGATGCCAGCTAATAGGTCAAACACCCTCGATAAATTGTTAAGGATAGGAAAACTGTTTCTTACGTCCATATTTAATATTCAACTTAGGATACAGGTAGATAAAATTAAAATATCTGTGAACATTTTGATAGGACCTTTAATCATTGACCTATTAGGAGTACAAAATCCATTTATCGGAATGTTTGCAAAGTAACCCTAACACGAAGTATGGTATGAGTTTAATAAAACAACCTGCATCGACAAACCTATCACAAAGAGAAAACACAAAAAATATTTCATGCTCATAATGGCTTCAAAGACATGCATTCATCGTTTGTGATAATATGCAACCTACCTTCCACTAAGCTCGCTGTAATTCTTTTAAATTAAAGGTGGTGTCTAATAGTTTGCCTATATCTAAATATATGTAACAATATATGTCATCTATTTGGGGTACTTCTACATACTTTCTGCAGAAAAAAATAATCATATTTTCAATACATTCATTAAATGGTATGACAACCAAAATAGTACTGATTTGCCGCAAAGGCCTGACAAAATATAAGGTATCAGTTGTAGAACAGACAAAATAACAAAGAAGTTTAGAGTTTTGGCACATCAATAAAAGCAAACTTGGACCAAAGTAAAACAGATTGTGCACACAACGTTAACTACCACAGTGTTCAAGTTCACTGTTCATTTGGATTTAAAAAAACAACACAATAACAATTACAATTTGGCAAAGCATATTGAAGCTGTGTTTTAATGTTTGAAACAGCAAAATCTTAGAGCCAACGAAAACTGCATAAATTGTTAAAGGCGGTTTCCAACAGTCTGTCTATAACTAATAAATGTAACAATATCTTGTCTCTGTTTGGGGTATTTGTACATGGTTTCTGCATTAATAAAATCATTCCTCAGTCTAAGCTTTGACGATTTCAACAGTGTCTAATTTGAGGGTAGTAAAACTAGTTAATCAACACTGAAATGTTAATTCTTTTGCAAATCAATAATAAGAACAATTGGGATTCCTGCAAAAAACAGACATCGACATCACAGTGGATGACGTTTGTATCAGTTGTCATGGTCACTAAACGTTTAAATAATGTAATAGTTGAAAAGTTGTTGATGTTGTTGTTTCCAAATTAGCTGGTTGCTTCGTTTACTCAATAGCTGATTCTTTAAAGCCTTCAGCATAGGTCATTATTCACTGCTTCCTTAAGGCACTGTAGGCAGGTGCAATATTCATTTTTCTCAAAAATCAAAATTTAAGAAATGCCAAAAAAATAGAAAAACGTCACGATGAGCTTTAGATACTCTAATCACACAATCTGTTGCGCCTTATGCCATAGGTGCATAGATTTAGTGTTTGTTACTGAAAAGCCTAGCAAAAGCATGTATACAAAATTAATATATACTGTATGAGCCAATACCCGAAAATGCAAAATTTATGTTGGCGCTACTCTGCGCACCGGAAAGCAAGCGGAGCTGGCAGAGCGGTTAACGATTTAAATATAAACATTAAACGTGACTGAGTACAATGGAACTACTTTGTTCGTCGCAGTTGTGTACTTAAAAGACGTTGAAACGCGATGTTAGGTGATGTCGACATCAGAATTCAGATGGCCTCATACCACAATTAAACCCATAACATGGAATTACTTTGCATATTGCAATAATGTACTCAGAAGGAGGAGATAACGCAATGTTGCGTGTTGTCACCATCAGAATTCCGATGGCCTCATACCACAATTTAACCCAATTTTGTTGCATAACCTTTGCAAAACGATTAAAAATTGACTCGAGTTGTCATATCATCGTAGTACGCAGTTATAGTTCCTCTTACACATGACCATAACAACAAGATTCTTAACGAATAAAGACACGCTGTATAAGCATATCGGTAACCTCTTAAAAACGGTGCACCGGAAATCTCTGGGAGGTATCACTTGTTCCTCTTGAAGAAAATAACATGCCGTTATAACTCGAGAAACCAACCATCATGTTGTGGACCGGAGACAGGTATGTACATTAATACAAGTTATGTCCCTTGATTAAAGGTATTATAAATTGTTTATATGAAAGAGAATCCTACATAAATTTGTGTCTGCCGATGTTCTGCATAACACTGATGCACTATTGCATAGCCTCTTTTGTTCCACAATATATGTTGACAAAACAAGTCTACATAACGTGTAGGCCTACAAGAAAGAGCACGATGTGAGAATCCAAAGTACCATAAATAGCATGCGCTGTAAACAAGACGATGAATATCATGTACACTAAACACTCTATTTATGCTGTCTATTCATTTCAGAGTAATAAACCGTTATTCTTATGGGAATCTCAAGTCCAGTCAATTAAGATTTAACCCTAATTATAAAAAAAAAAAAAAAAAAAAATGAAACTAATTGTAAAAAAATAAACTACCATGGAATAATAGATTCATGTACCCTAAAGAACATACTAAAAGTCTAGAAAAATCTAACAATGTGAAACTAGCGAAAAAGCCATTGCTCATCATATAATACGTAGTATTTTGCGGCACGTCATATATATATTCTGTGTGACGTCACTGCGCTGTAGTGTATTGACAAGATATCGAAAAATGTCCGATTCAGAGTTGGAGCAGTATTTTTGGAAGATTTTAGGACCAACAAGATCAGTATTATTCAGTTAAGTGTATTGAGGGCAACTCGACATATCAACATAGCCAACTAGATCATATTATTGATGTACGCAAATCTTTATTTCCACCGGACATGTAGATTGTGAAACTGTGGTATGGGTGGGGTAAACTAGTCATGAACTCTTTATTTAGAGACGTTTTGTAGAAATTTAGTGAGTAAAACAATGTACAAATGGCATTTTCCCAAAAACATGCTGCTTCTTAATTTCTGTGCGTAAATTTAGTTTAACCATTACTTCTTATCAGTGATGTATAACATTTTTTTTCAATCTACAGAAGCGCATCTGGGCCACTACTTTACATTGAAATGACGTGTATACGCCATTTACTCATTATATTACACACAGAAATATTGTTGTCTTTCTTCCTTTTGATAATGTATTTACCAACAACCATCACATAATAGTACACATTTATTCAAAGCTGCATTGCTAACATCGACATACTCGGTTTCTTTTGTTAAAAGGACCTTGCATAACGGCTGCGAATTCCCATTTATGCCAACTACTTTTTAACAAATATTTTTTAAGCTACACTTTATAGTTGCAACCTACACTGTTACATTACTAAACGCTCTGTTCTTTACTCTGAAAAAGGTCTCACTAATATGGTTTACTAAGGGACATGGACTTGTTTTATTCTCGCATGTTCACAGTTATTTGGTTAATTCTACAGCAAACGATCCTAGTAAAGGTGGCACAAATAAATCATGTGCCAAGCAAAGACAATGGCCCTGACAAATTTGCATGTCATTGCACTGTTAGAAAGTTGCAGTATGTTACTAGAATGTCTAATGTGCTAATGAACAATGTTTCTGAATTATAATTTATATAAAGCAATATAATTTATATAAATGCAAAATAACAGCGACATTCGGATTTCTCCGCGCTTAGGTAGATCTACCTCGCGTACTGCACGTTCTTCACAAATTTTTGTACACTTGGTGTTCAAATTAAAGATATTTCGAATAGTCAGGTTCCATAAATGATTTAGCAATAAATATGGAATTACTTTTTGTTCTTTGAAGGCAAGGCAAATGTACAAAATAAATCATAAAAATAGAAAAAAAAACTTACTATATTACAAACTGACATAATTTAACTTCATATTATTTTTTATCCCAATTATATCTAATACACCTAGTGTGTAGCTGAATTTATTTTTTAATTAAAATTTCTATTCGACATTTAGCCTGCCGTCATACTGCGTCACGTGGCAAACAGTACACAGAAACAGTGAGAGAGATAACTGCAAAGTAAGCGATAGTGCTGTAACCTTTAAAAATACCAGCTTTTATTAAAATTCGTCCAAAAAAAATATATTAAGTTCTCCAGACTCGTTTACTCTATTTTTCAGCTAGTTCTAATTCACAACTCGTATGCAGTCCTACACTTTAAGTTCCAGTGCTCATATTAGGGAGTTTACGGAAATTTTACTAGAAATTCAACAGCTTGTCAATGAGTCAGTTTTTAGGAACTATTTCATAAGGCGTAGACCTTTGTTAAGTACATAATACATATATAGAGAACATCATTTTTAAGAATCCATGTTCACATTTACGCAATGAACCAGAGATAATATTTTAATACATTCTTCGATATTGTTTAACATAACTTTAATTTTCTGAGCAAATATGTGAAGGATGTTGATATATGAAAAGACTATGATTAGCAATTATTGCAGTGAATTACATTTATACCATACAATTGCCTGATCATGTTTAGTATGTTGGGCCTTAATGTAATACTTTCATATAATATCTTAATACATAGTTATTTCGAGGAACGGGATAGTCCAGTGGTATGACGCACAATTCCGATTCATGTGGTCGATCAATAGGTTCGTGGTTCGAGCCTCGGTCAGGCCGCCGCTAACTTCGTTAAGCAAGAAATTAACCTCGAAAATTTTTACTCCACCCACGTGAATAAATGGGTGCCTGCGAGTGTTATTCGGGTCATGCAAATGACTTCCTAGCGCCACATATCTCGGCTTGTCATGTAGGCATCATTTGTTTATTCCTCTATTCATTAAATATGGACAAAAGAAGGTTAATGATCAAGAACCAAGACCGATTGACCCCTCTTACCGTGGAAGAGAATATCTCTTTCGCCCTTTGCTGGTTTAGTCACACGTAACATGGCTACGTGCTGTATTATTGCGCGCTCTGGAGGGCGCAGAATTCGTAATTTGATTGGAATTTTAAAATAACGTTTGCATCATAAAACAGACTGGCTATATAAATGTAAACTTTTGAAAATTTTGCTCTGATATTTTTTACTGCGTGACCATGTTTTTATAGAAATAAATATAATATTTTTGTCTCGATGGAGACAGAAATTGTCTAAGTCGGCGCCTTCCTTGTGAAGCAGTGAATTGTGAATTAAAAAAAAAGTGATAATGAACAGAAACGTTTAAAATACCACCAAAACATCAAACAAAACTCAACGAAGTCTAAAAACCATTGAGCAAACGAAATAATAAATCAACAAGCAGTTGTGAAATGGTTTTTGTTCAGAGATATTGTTCGTTAACCGTATGTCAGTCAAATTGCTTCAAAATGTATCAATTATTTAACTTTTAAATATACCCTGTTCATTACCGAATATGTTTAAATGTCAAAAATATGTACAATTAAAACTAAGTTAAGTGTAATTGTTCGTTTCTGTTAGGTGAATTTTAAATGCATGTATTCCTTTCGATTGTCACGTCGTATATTTTCTAGATTTTTGTTATATTCGTTTTATGTGTTAGTCATTTTGTGCAGTGTTAGTTTCTGGTTCAGCCATGTACCGCTTATTTTTCATGTGTTGTCTTCTAAAAATATTATTACACCCGAAAAAAATACTTAAAATCATGTTTTAATTATTACATTTATGTCATTTTTGTTGTTGCTTTCATCGTTTGCTTCGCATGTGCGTCAATGATTTCTTGGTTATTAGTCAGCGCATTTACTTTACCTAAGGGAGACAACTAGTTTAACATCTAAACGATACTGTTAAACGCATTACCTCGCTTGTCTTAACTGAAGAAACGTTGAAACACAATTTCGTATTCATATGATCGCATATCGATTAACTTGTATAACCATTTAGTATATTATTCATTTAATTCGAGGAAATAAAATGCACTAGAAAGAACCGACTTACAATTGTTTTATAAATATGTTTCTGATTAAGCACTTCACTCTATGGTATTTGGTTTTGTCATTTTATTTCCTCTCAACAGAGATTAGATCATCATATGACCTTAGTCAAAAGTGACAAATACAAACAAATCACAGAGGAACACAATGGCAATAACGTCCTGTTAACTGCTTACAATATAAACCTTATAAGTCTGTCAATTAAATAACCCATAGTACAGTTTAAATCAGAGCTCAAATGTTTGCGAAGAAAGAGGAAATCTGTTTAAAGAACGACTAGTTAAGAGGTTGAATCGACGTAACAGAAATATCAAGTATCGTTGAAAGCTAAATGAAGATTTGTAGAGAAATAAATTGTAGGATTAAAATATATTATTTACACGTAAATGTCCAAAGAGCGCATAGTAATAAAGAAAACAATTTTAGTAAGGATAACAAGTAAGAGCTCTGGGCAAGTTTCCTTTTTTTTATTACACCATCTATAATAAATGCCCATATATGGCACCATGTTGCTATAAATGTTCAACAAATAGATAGTTGAGCCACGGTGTCTGTATTTAGTTATAGTATATATGGTGTTGCATTCACTTTCTTGGCATGTCAAGAACACCTGACACAATACCACAACTGGCCACACTGTTTGTTTGAGGAAACAATTGTCCAACCTGTCGGTACAACCTCTAAGATTGAGTTTAAAAATATATTCTCAGAAAGAAGACACTTTAATTTAAATAATGTAAGCTGACTTACTTTACGTTGACTTAAATTAGAACACGTTCAAAATAACTTATCAGACATAGGTTTAAAATTTATTTACAAATAAATTACAGTGAGTATGTATTACTGGAGACCTTAGCATCCTTAGAGTTAACGATTTTACGAATGTACGGCCTGTTTCACTAAATACCCGAAGGCACAGTTACCGAACAGTGTAAATGCAAATCATACAACTTGTGATAAAATGTGGCAACTCAGGATCTCCAATATTAGATGTTATTTCTAAAACCATGATTGTGTCCTACTCAAAGTGCAACTTCTTTTTAAATATTTTATGTTGTGTAGTGGCTGTTATCATTTGAAGGATCTCAAAGGCATGCTTACTGATGCTGTTTAAGAATTGCACGGCCTGTTTCACCACCCACCTGTTTGCCTCTGCAGCATATTTTTAGACTCTCTTATCACAGTGAACACTCTTGGGCGGAGCCCGATGATTAAGTGTCGATTCAACCTTACAGCCGAGGGCCATCAGCGCTTGGATCGCTTAACTCTTACCATGTTATGTTACAAACCCTTGCTAAATTCTTTTTTCCTTATAAATGCATGCATAAGCTACAGGATGCAGTGATAAATATTAAACAATAACAGCAAAAGTAAAGACTCTGATCAGGATCCCGCTGGCTATTCCCACCACGTGATTACTTCACCCTTCACACGTACCTTTTTTGTTGTTTCTGTAAAACGTGTACATATTTATGGCCATCGTAGGGAAGTTTAAATATTTTAGAGTGGAGGACATCCCAGTTAAAGGTCTTGGTAGAACCATCGGCGCACTGCAGATCAGTTAAAAGACCCCTCAACGGTAAGTCAACCCCACTCCCGCCCCCACCCGGCCTTACTTTCTTATATTAAATACAAGCTAGAAAAGACATTAATTCATATCCTTATGTATTTGCCCAAACACCGCATAATTTAAATTAATACAAACTTCATATTATACACGTTTCACAGTTACCTTTACACCATGCTATATCATAACATATAATTGTTCAACTTTACATTTTTCAAAAGGAAATAAAACATATCTAAAATCATAAACAAGGGAGGAGCTTGGTGGAAAATAAATAAAAGGCGCTGCAACCTTTTGAGGATCGTGGTACTTTGCACGGGGAAAATTGTTTAAGGCACGATTGTAGTTGTATTTCATATCGTTGTCGGGAATATATTTATAGAAAATGCAACATTTTTTCGAGTTTTTTTCCCGCGTATGCATGTGTTTACAGTTTGTTATAATACATACATGTGTGTGTGTGTAAGTTATTGAAGGAAGGTTATACTCATATATTGTATTCCACGTTTAACAATATCCACTTTAATGGACAATCTACCTGGAATGTTGGCTTTTCTCAACAACAGGTGTGGCTAGTTATATCTATTGAAATACACAAATCTCCACATGCTATCAGAATAAGAGAGCAATTGTACGTGGCGGTCAGGCATTTAAACCTGTCTTACTACATTTGTTATCAAAACATATTAAACACTTTTAAAATCTTTTTGGTAACAATTTCATGCAAATATGTTACATATTGATAAAGACTAAGCAGAAGATAATTAAGACCGTGATCAAAAAGCTTCCAGCAGGAACTGGCTGGTGTGCATCTACACTATCTGCATAACTGGTGCTAACAGATTCCTGTATTCTATAAACAATGGTAGCCCTCCTGCTATCTGGACATGTGATCTGTCCTAGCATGCCTCAGTAATCTTTATAAGTTCTGTTATCAGACTTCTAGCATCAACACTTCTAACAGACCTGTACTTCAACTCACAAATTATCGCTAGTTTTTATCTTCGTGGATGATTGTGTTTGTTGTTGGAACAATGTTCGTTTGCGCTTTTAAGACAAATGTATTACTATTTTTATCGCACATGTACTACTGCGTCATTGGCAGAGACAAAGTAGTGGATACCAGCATCTTCAAAATCAGCTCAAAATAATTCCATCATGAATTTAATGGCTGTGCTCATCGATAATGTATCTATATCTTAAAGGCCCGCCTCGGATGGATATAAAAGAAGGAGGCGACGGTTAATATCTCAATTCAGAGAACGTGAAATGTTTTGTCTTTCTTTTTGCAATTAAAATGTTCGTCATCGCCATTGTTATCGTTATCGCCACCGTCGTCGTCGTAGTTGTCGTCGCAGCAGTGAACAATCATGCAAACCATTTATTTTTTTATTTGTTGTCAAATTTAAAATCTCATGCATACAATTTTACTTTGGTCCTACAAAAATGTTATTCGTCTTTAATAAGTATCCACATAGTCGTATAACAAACGAGCTCTTATATTTTTATCTAATTATAATTTTTATGTCTTGAAAATGCCGATTGTAAATAAGCGCAGATAAATTATGATGCACATGTTTAAATCTCGTGGGAATGTCGATTTGAAACAATAAGTTACTGTCAAAATAATCGACAATGAACAATATGTTCTATTTGTATAAAGGCACGCGGCTGTCTCAACACTGATGTTGTGCATTTGTTGTGCTGGGACTTTATATATGCGGTTATCATCGTGTTATCATGAAGCCCTATGAAGGAATTTTTTGTTGTGGTGAAAGGGGCAGGGGAGGAAATGGAGGAAGAGACGAAGACTAGGACGATAAGAAGAAGGGGATGTGGGAGCTGGAGCAAGGAGGGGAATAATAAGGAGTTGAGGAGTTTGGGGGGGGGGGGGGGGGGGGGGGGGGGGGAATTGCCCATCATAAACACGTAGCACGACTTGATCAAGTTTATGCAAACGGTGAATATCCAGATAAGCCAGCTTCCGTTAAGTGATGATCAGGATCGATCTTCTTCCGAGTTTTGTTACGACTGCAGTTAGCTGTAAACAAATGACTAAAAGTTTATGTTGCTTATAAATAAATATTTGTTTGTTTGTTGGTTGGTTGTGTTACTTGGCACCGGTACAGTTATGGTCAAATTAACGACGTTTTTTTTATTGGTGAAGGACGACCTTGGACCGCAGGTCAGCTGGAAGACATTCCCACATGTAAGTTCTTGCCTCAACCGGGACTCGAACCCACGTGGTTGGGGAAGAGGGAGAGCGTGTTGTGAAGTAGGTGTCTCTAACCGCTCCAATACAGGCGCCTCTTAATTTAATGTATGATGATAGAGCGAATGTGTAAACAGAAAAATGAAAGTATCAGTGTCCAATGGACAAGGCAAAGTCGATTGCAATATTGTTATTCCTGTTTGAAACCGATTTTTTATATCTTAATTGTTTGGTTCTCAAAATGGGTTATGTGCTTTTGAATAATCTAATCTATAAGTAGAGAAAATATAACAATTGTTTATGAAAACAAAACTTAACTTGAAATCGTTTGTTGTTGTTTCACTTGTAAGAAGAACAGAGATTTGTCAAATAAATTATTAAAATATAACGCATATTTCAAGAAATGATTGAGACATATTTACGAGGGTGATTTTTCTCTGGCTTTGATACTTCACAAATTCACGATTAGTACTGTCTAACACCTGGGGTAGTGTCATAAACAGCCTTTACTTAAACTAATGTATGATATTTTTTCAGCGATTATTCCCAAATTCCACAGAACAGGTGAGATATTGTTTCATGTATAAAATATAGGCAAACTGTCAAGATTTTGTAACGTTGAATGTTGAACTTTACAAAACAAAATGACCCTGTCGCATGATTCCATGTGTCAATTACTTATACTGAAGCAAGAGAAGAAAATACATCCACCATGGTGAAATGTACCTGGTTATACTCATTAATTAGATAAAACCAGTGTCTGACATGATTCAAGGGGTCACCTAAATGACAACTGGAATTCGGTTACTATTACTACGACATGACCTCGTTGTTAGTTGACGTTAAGCAGACTACATACTATATACATTCTAGAGATTTTTTCTCTTACGATTTTTGGCAAGCATTTTGCTTGTGTTTGGTGTTTATCACACAACTGTCGTAAGGGCAGTTGGTCAGATGTTTTTATGGTGTTAAATCACCGTGTCAAATGTATGTTGTTGAAAAATTATGGTAATTTTACGGAAAATGCGGGAGTTGTGTTAGAGTATTTTAGAGTTAAATGATAGCTTTGGAATAAAGTTTGCAGACGACAGCTGACATTTGCTGCATTTGAAAGGAAATGCACAAAGCTAAACTTGCAGCATCAACATTGTATAGAAACCTTCCTGTGTTATACATCTGTGTAATGTACTACTGTAATATTTATTAATTTCTTTCGTTAAAATGAATATATTAACATGTAGAGCGACTGTAATGTGAAATGATAGTAGAAAAAAACAACATAAAAACTGGTCATTAATGCAAATCTTCTTGCTTAATTATAAATATTCCCTAATTATTTACAGCATACATGTACTGTTTATATTATAAATTCATTAAACCTCCTTTTTGACCAGACTGGTTCCATGATATTACTCGCTTACTGGCTTGTACAGTATGTGAACGGGCAACTAGTTTGATCAGCTTGAGGAAATTTCCCAGGTTGAACACTAGCATAGTGGATAAAGTTCACAGTTCATACGCCGCTGAAATAATGGGGAAAAACATCAATAGGGTAAACGATGTTCCTATTCTGACTCCATGATACTGCTTATTATCTGACCACCACAATTTAACCCATCTTAACTGGTAACAGGTGAGAATGTTTAACAGTTGTTATATAATTTCAGTTTAGTCAAACCAAATTTGTTAAATTTAATTTGAAATAGAATCTTATTTTGTTTACCTAACGTTCGAATGATCAAAATAAATTTGAACGTTCGGTATCTATTTGAACGTTCGAACGTTCGCTTACATCCCTAGTTTATATCTAAAGTATACATCTGATGTGTATTTGAGCAGTTTGAATATGTTTTAGTTAGTCATTGTTTGTTACTTAATAAGCTTGAAATGTGTTTTACTCTATCCCAATCTAGAAACACGCGATTTCTTTTGTTTTAATATTATAAATAAGTGTTCAAAGTTAATATTCCAATTTATTATCAGTTCATCAGACATAGCGATTCAACAATGTTTCGTATATTAGCAATAAATAAGACAATACATTCAAGATCGTTTGTGTCAAGGTCACTTGTAATGGTATGAATGTCCACAACTGTATGTTTGGCAGACATCTCCACACTGTTCTATCTTGGGGCCCGTACTGTGCTCCCGATTCTTATCAAACTGGAAAAATAATTACTTCCAATAAAACGGCAATCTCGACGGCGATAACATGGTATGAAAGGTGGGAGTCTACTATTTTACTATTGATGGCAACATAGATAGGATACAGTACACCAAATCACTTGTCAGTCATATGTGACATGATCTTTATTACAGACACCTAAACGATTTTATCCCCACCTTAGCTGCCCCACATTTTAGCTTCTCAGCCACATTTTGACATGTGCTGCGTAAGCATTTCGGAAAGCAAACGTATTTGTTCAAACCTTTTATTTATAGTCAACTGGAAACAAGTTTCTTCAATTAATCTCTCTAGACTGTCCATTTCGTGCGTATAACCAGTATCCAGGTACCTGGAAGATTTAAATTTAATAGTCTTGGTCAAGGACTAGCATCGCGTGGTCGGTTTCTGAGTTGATCCCTTCGAACCCTGAACCCTACGATCCAGAGTCCAGAACCCATAAGATTAACATGAATTAAACCTTCTTGTCTATGGTATTATTAAATGTGGCTATTCATAGTAATATGCGTGTGTCTTGGTTCCCTTTTTTTAGTTTACTCTTACGCCGCTTTTCAAAACGCCTTGTATTACCTCCATTGTCGTTAGGGCGTTTATATACTCTATAGTTACAGTAGAAAATGATATTCTGTCCGCCTTTGAGAACGAATCAGACTGCGACATGCCAATAAAATTGTATCTGGTAAGAGAAAAATTAGTTCATAAGCATTATGGTAAAAAAAAAGCAAAATTATAATACAATTGAGAGTATTTCTTTTATAAAAGTATAAGAATATGCTTTTACATAAGGGAGATAACTTTTTTTCAAAATGATTCTTTACTCTTTTGGCTCGTGTTAAGTCTTTGAAATAAGCACGTCTTATTTACTTCTTAAGCAATTTTCTATATAAACTCATCAAAGAATTAAGTTTATAATCAAGGCTAGCAACTCGGGTAAGAAACCGAAAACAACAACATAAGTTGTATTCGCTTCCGTGTTAGACGATAGTATTCCATTACTACTGCAATTCAAGAGTTGCATGTTTTGCTTGCTACATAACTTAGATAATTAATATCGACAATATCTGTTGAAACGATTAACTTTTTAGTTAACACATTTTTTCACAAATAAATGTAGGAGTTTTTGGTCTTAAGCGAGGGTTGCTACGGCTTTGCTATGCAGAAATACTGAAAACCATAGTGTAACAGAAAACTGAATGAAAAAAAAGGAGTGAAAAAAATGGCAGCATGATCGCAAATGTTCCGGAACTTGCAGTGTTTTTATAGCATCAACTCTGGAATGAATGTTAAATACTTAACATCAAAAGGCACAGTGTGGCCCACTTGATCTGTTCTCCACTAGACTATCGGGTCGACACCCACCAGCAGAGAGTCAGACTCCCACATTCCTACCTAGATATAAATATCTATCTCTGAACATCTTGGGTTGAAGTTGTTTTTTGATGGCTCAGAAAGAAATGAGAGAAAAAATGTTGTAAATATTGGGAAAGGAGGAGAAAACGAAGAATATTATTCTGAAGTTGTGTGATAATGGTGATGGAGGTGGTGGCGGTGATGATGATGATTATGATAATAGTAGTAGCAGCAGTAGTAGTAGTAGTAGTAGTTGCAGTTGAAGTAAAAGCGGTTGTTGATTCTATGACAACAGGTTAATGATTGTTGTTGTTTTGTTGTTGCTGCTACTGATTGGTGATGATGATGATGATGATGATGATGATGATGATGATGATGATGATGATGATGATGATGATGATGAAGCTGATGATGGATGATGATGATAATGATGATGATGACGATGACGATGACGATGATGATGATGATGATGATGATGATGATGATGATGATGATGATGATGATGATGAATACATTCATTATGATGGTTAACATTTGACTCAAGTACCACGACTTGACTTTTTTTTTCAAATCAGAATCATAAAGTATTTTAGCCTCCTGACAACTTAGCCTTATTGTTGGCTGGGAGTCACCGAGTTTATTGTTCTAATATCACCGACTTATAGACTTCTATCAGACGTTACGCTGATTATCTTACCCATAATTCCCCGTTAATGACGTCATAAACGTCTCGTCCACAAGATGGGTCATGACGTTTTAATAATGTGCAATTAAGATAGCCGCTGAGCGATTAATGCTGTATGATAACACAACTCCAGAGTTTAATCTCAAGTGTCGACGATTTACAAGTATTACAGCCATACCTGTTTTCTGGAGGAGTTTATTCCCCAGAAATGTTCAGTATACTTTGGAAAGAAGCACAGTGGATTTAGAAGTTCTGTAACGAAATTGCATGTCTAATGCTATTCATCAAGTACTCGGAAAATGTGTTGTTGTTATGTTTTTATTACAGATGTTATCTGACAGTTTGGACCAGTTTTTTTCTCAAATAACCAAATAAGTCATTGTTACCTGAAACGGTAATACAAAATGTTGTACATTGGTGTTATGGATGTGAACATCGAAGCATAAATCGTAATTGCAAACAGGTATTTCCTATCTGAGCCACGCTGCAGAGATAGCTATTTATAAACGAAGAAAACCTCGTTTTAACTTTCTTCTGAGATCATGTTATATCGTCATCCTGGCAGTCCGCTCTGACTTCGATATCTATTTTCAGAAAAGATCACTATCGTGCTTATTTATAGATTTAGAAAAAAAGAACATTTAGATTGTTGTTCTTTTCGCTTTTTTATACTTTTTACAATATAGGTGGTGTTCAAAAGTCATTACTGAGACTAAAGTATGATACGCAGTCTTCACCACAAGATGTACAATGAAGGTGCGTTAATTTAATGACTGTCAAATAAAAAAGAGAGAAAAATGGCAACACAACAATAGTAAAGAAAAAAGCATACAACGATAAGCATGTCTACGTTGAATGCGTTTTTTTTTAAAATGGTTACATTCTCTTCTAAAACGAGCAATTATGGTAGTTTAAGATGTCAAATGAAAGGATGTTAAAAAACAACAACATACTTTCACATATTTTAAACTAGCCGGAAGAGAGAAGTCATTGACCGCCAGGGATATTTGCAGTAACCGGCATCTCTGTTGTCCAGGACATTGTACGCATTCCTTTACAGTGAGGAATCTCCAAACGATGGAGGGCTGAATCTACTCAGCTTAAATTGACCAGGCCAAACAATACTGTAGCGCCAGACCAGCTAGCTTCAAATGAAAACTGCCTGCTCATGATTTGAAAATTTTGCTCCGAACAATAAAGCGATGCGCTGTATTTCATTCGCATTCCTTAGTATATTATCATCTTTACTAAGTTATAATAATGGGTTATTACTTATGAACAAAGATGGCGGGGTAGGGTTTACAATGGCCGTCTGTCAATAAGGCGCCGCCTTCTCGTACGTCTGGAACAACTGTTGCTAACATAATACGCTAATGTTGTATGAAGGAGGGAAATATATAACCTTCTGTTCCCTGAAGTAAATCGTCCAGATCGCGGTCATGGGTCGTTTGGTTCGAGACTGTGTTCCAGGAAATTCTTTTTTTTTCATACATTTATACATGTATTTTATAGATACTTTGGGCGTTTCCTTGAATTGTGAAATGTAGTGCCTGCCATTCCATTGGTTTAAGATTTCTAGCCCTCGGCGCAGTCGACTTGTAGTCAACACACGGAAATCCTGCAACTTCAAACTCACTCTCATTTATCCTAAAAATTGATCATATATAGTGTAATTATTTTGATTATTTTATTCGTTTTTATTATAAACATGAATTAAGTCGTATATTTCATATAAAGGCGTTATGTAAATTGCATATTTTAGGCTACATTAGATACAGTCTTTAATCACCATTAGACGCGAATAATCCAATTCGTAGACTGTGGTATTCCGATATGTCTGCTAGTATAATGTCAGTGTAAAACCTATGTGTAAATAAAATATTATTTTTATCACAACCACCTTACTGCTGTCTGAAGTATGTGGTTTCCCCCCAATCATGGGTTGATTATGTTAGATATATGGTGTAGATAGGGCAACCATAGCTTCCCACTGGCTGAGTGAGGAATGTGCCCCGTCATCATCCTGATTGGAAACATACCCGGGGGATGGCTGGAGCAAGCGGGAATTAAATATGAAAAGGGCAAAAACTGCAATATTTCAAATAAACTAAAGGGGTTTAATTATTTATTGGAACATGAAATAACCAATTAAGTGTTTATACACCTTAAATATTTTGTAACTGTAATGTTAAAAGTAATATCGCGTATATAACTTACCGTTTTGGGCAACTTCGAACAAAGTATGTTTAACAGGTTTTATTCTCATCTGTTTGCAGGGCTATACGAGGGTTTTGAAAAAAATCTCTCAAAGAACCAAATTAATTATTGTTGCCAGAAAAGATATCGAAAAATGCACATTATTGATATCCAACATCTATGTAAAAAGTGAAACATAACACATAACTCGTCATTACAAATAGGTATTTCCTACCTAAGCCACGCTGCACACTTAGCTATTTTATAACTAAGAAATACGCGTGACCCGTAACTTTATACAAACATTCGAGTAATCCGCTCTGATTATTTACAGTTTTAGAAGGAATGGGCATGTAGAGTAATTTAGTTCACGATTTCTTCTGTCTTTCAATTGAGACAAACCAATCAAACATGTTACTTGATTGGTTTGACTCAAACTAAGACCGATTATCCCACTTTCCTTATTATTGTACTTTATTGCAAAAATCAACAGGCTGATAGCCACACAATTCATTTCAGAATAGCCCACAATGTTCTACAAAGTATTTTGGTTGATGCTGCAAAATAAAAAAAATACAATAATATCACCGCATGGTTTTGATTTTTAGGCTTTGAATATACCAGGTATCGAATTTAGCACAAATCATACAATTGAAATTCATTTACAAAAATAAAATCAAAAGCTTAACATGTTTCCTTCTTAATCTTATAGAGTGGTGAATGAAAGAGCATTCGTGTCCATACCGGGTCTCGAACCTTTAACACCAGTTTTGAAGAATTTTCAAACAAATTTTGATTCATTTGCGCAGCATTTGCTCTACCTCAACATATATGAGCCGCTTTACATCGATGCTTTTTATTCCCTATTTGTTATTAAACATTCTCGCAAAATATTTCGATCCCGGCAGGATTCGAACCTGCAATCTCCTGATCCGTAGTCAGGCGCCTTATCCATTGGGCCACGGGACCTGCTATGTTTCAATGCTACTTCATAACAAGCATTTTATTCAGTGGCTGGTCACGCAGAACACTTTCAGTACTACGAGAACAGAAAATAATAAAACAACTGTTTATTGACTTACTTACTTCAATAGTTGCTTATTGTTGTAATACAAATAAATAGTAATGTGCAAATCGTGATGAATTCCAAATGTCTATCACATACTGGTTGTTTTGCCTGTTAGAGTATGTTAATTAACAACATATATGAATGTGTGGCTATACCAGAGTGAGTAGCTTCTACTACATGCCAGAGACTGAATAGATGTTGTTTTTTGTTGTTGTTTCCGGCGCAATGCAGGTCAGCAGAAGACTTTCTCGCATGAATGTTCTCTTTTTACCCAATTTTAGACACAGGGCGAGGCGTTTAAGAGCTACCAAAATCAAGAGTTCTTACCACTTGACCTAAGGCGTCATGAGATAAATGTATACGCTGCACTTAAGAGTCCTTATAATGTGGCAGTACAGAAAGTGCCATTAATCTGTTGGCTTTTTGTTGCAATAATATAAACAACGTTTTACGTTTTAATTAAATGACGGAAACACAGAATCACCCATGTCAAATCACAGTCTTACTGAAATTGGGTAAATATACAATATTTGTTGAGTTTTTACGACCAATTGTAATATTTCCAGAACTTATAAGAAGTCCTGTTTTGCAAGTGTCAACGCAAGGAGTCTGAAGTGTGTCAATAGATCGCGAAGGGTAGTAGATCGCTGGGAGAGTGGTACTGCTGTTAAGTTACCAAAAGGAGATTGTCTTGGAAGTTATTTACTCGAATTGAATATAAAACACCAAAAGATGGGTATAATTAAATATACATTCTATTTATAGCCACCATCCGTAGCACCATAAGACAAATGCACAACGGGACACATTAGGTCGAGTAGAGGTAAAATATTTATCTTAGGTTTAAGTAACTAGGCCAAGTTAGTTGGAATATAAATACGATCGTCCAGTGAACGTCAAATGAAAATTTAATTAACTATATATTTGCTAAAAATGACAGCATTGATTAAATGCACGGGGAGAAATTAAATGGACGGAGAGATTTTTATGTGTTATCAGTACAGGACAGTTCAGTGAGTTAGTGCAGGTGATCTATATTCCAAGTCTCAGAAAACACATTTAAAGGCGTAATCCGTAAAATGATGTCGCGGCGGCAGAGTTTTCATTTGTTTTTCTTTATCACGAATAAGCTCCATGCTTATAAGTTACTTAGAACCCGTTAGCTAATTTAAGATGCTCAACAAGATTGTAATTTAGTCCTGGCATTGCGCAACAAACACGCATGGAACCTTACCGCGAATCCAGACTAAGAACAATCAACGTCACTTTGAAATCTTACAGCATTTAGTCGCAAGGAACTGTTCCGCAAAAGTGTTGTTTAAAAATGTAGATTAATTAGGTGTATGAAATAGCAATTTCTAATTCTGTCCGTAATTGTTTCATGTGTACGGTTCGTTAAGAGGAATTTTATGGCTTGAAGTTTCCTTTTGTCCTTGGCAAAATACACATCCTCTTTGAAAAGGAAATTTCATTTGGCGAATAAATTAGGACAAACAGATAACACGAACTCGTCACTGAACTCAGTTGTTTAATGCAAGGAATATAAAGTTGATATAACGTATCAATATTTTTATTTCCTTTACAAAAAAAATAAAAACCAAGATGTTAGGACGCGGATATTTTATCATTTCTCAATCATTGTAAACACTTTATTTCGTGCACATATTGTACAAGGTTTAGAAGTTTATTGCTTACCACATTATATTGTTTGTAAATGTCATATATTGTTCAGTTGTTTTCTCCCAATTTATGTGCTCACTGTTTGTTGCATCGCTTTGATCCATATATTTTATTAGCAATGTTCGTTTCAAAGAAATAACTTCAGGAAGTGCAAGATTGGAGCTTTGAAACGTGGTTTAAGCACCTCAATAAAACCTTAAGCCAACTAAATAAGGCGTTGATTGTTAGTTTATCTCTTTTTTGTAATGTCTCGTCCCAATATCTGTCACTTTTTCTCATTTAATTTGCGAGTGTGTACCTTTGCCTAGTACAAGATTTTTTAATGAAGGTAGTAATGCCCATTTCATATTTGTCTTAGCAAAGTTCCATTAAAATAAGTAAGTTACTGGGCAATCTGCAAATAACTTCTGCAATTACTTAAGTGCTTTTTAATATTTTATTTCCATTCCACCTTCTTTAGTTAACCTTTTTAAAGGTTAAACCATCAAAAGAGTTTAGATGACTACGAGTTACTAAACGAGTTTTACATCGAATTTTGCCTTTAATTGCGATGTGTTGTTTGGAATTATGCTAATATTGTGATAATGTATAATATATTGTGTATTAACAGCTTTACAAAATTTTGTTTATTTTAAATGCACACTTGAATCTTGAAGATTTTAATATCTATGGTAATTCTCATAGGATCATTTCGTATTTTCTTAATGTACCACCCACCGCAGTTGAAGTCAACGAGATCTTACGACTACTCTTTTAATTCCCCCAATATCCCTATCCTCATGTTGTTCTATATACGTTAGCTAGTAAATTCTCTTCGTTTAGTGGCATTTGATGGTGATTGGTTAGTTTCTTTGATATCTTTTAATACATTGGATCATCGGTGCAATGTATCTCTTTTCTAATATGGTCACCACCTATTGACAACACTTCCTCTTCAAGTATTTGTTTTTTATTTAAAAAAATTAAGTGTACAATTTTCATATTTTTCTAATAACCAGATCCAACTTTTGTTGATGGTCAACATTAAGCAATAATCAGTGCATTTCTTCCGTAACAAGGTAAAGACCAAATCGACTGGATGTAAATTGATGTTGTGAAGTAGCAAATTATACGAAGTAACGAACGAATTATACGAAGTAATTGAAGCAAATACGGGTTATATAACATACTATGCGTATTAAATAGAAATGTTTGGATTCAGAAATACAACATGCATTAATACGTGTTAATGAAATGGGACACAATTAAAAATAAAATTAATTTATAAATGAGTGAAGCATCAGAGAGACAGACAATAATCAAAGCAGATGAAGTACCGTTAAATACATATAGTGATTGGAAGAATTATTGTACTTGTTTAGAACGGAACCAAACAAAACAATTGCGGTTCTATCAATATTTCCCTCATCAAATGTATAGAATGATAAACATAAATAAAATTATTCCTGAAATCCTTTACTTTAACTTCTAAGTAAGCTTAGAAAAGGATTTATCGTTAACCTGTAAGTAAGCCTAATATGTTTTAAACTGATAGCCTGTATCACAAAAGAAAATGTTATTCGGAGTCCCATCTTACGTGCAAATAACCTGAATCGGATTTATTGTAATATATATTAAGGTTCGGAAATGAACTCTAAATATTTTCAAAACTTATATTCAAAATAAAATTCTCTTTTGAAAACATGCCACTATTTTATTTTGGATGTGTCGTTAAATCCGGCTCTACATTTGTAAATAAACTGGTGACAAAGACCTTTGTTTCCATAAGAACAATTTCAGCCTTTTTATTTAAATCATGTTCATTTAGGTAACTTCTGATTGAGACGTTCAAGACTAAACATCATCAACAGCACCTTTATCATTGATGATTTTATATTATAAAAAGTCCTGATTGTCAATTATTTTGTGTTCTAAGTTAATAACTCCCTAGCCGAATAAAATGAACTTCTTTGTTTCCAATGACATCTCTAGTTATTTCATTTAGCATCATTTGCTCTAATCGCTGTGACTTTTGTGTCTTAAGTCGATGTTTTCTATACACTGTTTGTCTTTGAGAAAGCCACCAGAAAGTAAGAGGTTAGTGCTCTGTTGACCGATTTTAGCAGATCAGTTGGATCTTTTTGCCGACTGTCAATACCAATGCGACATATGTTTAATGTTTTATCTTATTGTGTTCACTTTTGCAATAAGCTTCCGTGTTTATACTTCTGTTTTGTTTTGCGCTAGTTAAAACTTTAAATATATGCTGTAAGTCCCATGGGACTTTATCATATGATTATTCGTAAAGCGTTTTGAGAATTGAATGATGGGACCAAAACATAAAATGAAAACTATATTTAGGACATGACCTTTATGACTACCTAGTCATACCTGCCTCATATCTGACCTCATGTCATTTAACATATAACCTTTGTTTGAATGTTTGATTTATTTAGTTGTAAACACTCTTTCTGGTAATGTAAACATTCACGGAACAATTTTCACAGCATCTGGTTCTCTTTAAACCGACACCAGATAATGTATTCTACTATTGTTTATCGGAACAGTAGAACAGGAAAGGTGAACAAGTCCAAGTATAATCAGAAAAATAACAATATTTCCGCAGAGAACCATTGTGATCTAGCAGTAAAAGCCACCTGCTTAATACTCATGTGGGTTTGAGACCCGGATATGGGAAAACTTATGTGAGGTCATCCAGCTTCTTATTGTGTGGTTGTGTTAAGAGTCCGGACATTTGTCTGGCATGTCATGAAGAAAATAATGCTTACGAAAAGAATAACACATTTGTATAGATATTTGCTCACTTAGTAACACAAGCTAACAGCATAGTAAACCGTAGAATGACAACTCGCAACATTGTAGGCATGTCGACTTTAAAGAAATAAATTATTGTTTTGTTGTGTTTTTATATTACAGTAATTAACAGTTGGGCACTGTAAGTGTTTCATCATTTTGATTTTTATTCATATACTTTTGTCTAGAACTCTTGGTATAATTCTACTCATTGCAATGAGTTAACGTTACTAGGCTTAGGACTCTCCTTTGTTGTTGATTACTGAATGTATTATTCTTATTGTTATCAGAAATGATATACACAGGACTGTTTTCATTTTTTAATGTTTCTCGATTAATTCTACTACTTATCTTAATATTTATTAAAATAACCCCATTAATAATGTAACAATATCTACCAATATGCTTCCTGTTTCTGTTAAACCTAATTTATTGTATATTTGTTTTTGTATACTTATATTGTGCGCACTCAAACTAGTTAAATAAAGTTATCTTGATTTGACTTGTAAGGTACTGTGGTCAAACTGACATTTAGATTTAACTTTTTTTCAGCTATCATACTATCATGTATTTTTTTCCTGAGAACATATCCGCAATGTGTTATTGCAGCATAAAACTATTCAGTAATTATATTAAGATACATGAAATAATTTGTGCGCAACAACGATTGTTACGGATACACCTGGTACCGTAGATTCTCGCAAGAAACCTCGTCAAATGACGTTAATGGCTTAATTAGCAACAAACGGACGGTGTTTTTGTTGTACTTTTTTCTAGTCTTTCATTGTGTATCATTTTACTAATCAGAGAGGTACCACGTATTCAGTATAATGATCGAGCATCATCATTCAGTAATTTATTGCCCATCAGTGTGTTATAGCATAAGTATCGTTCAAGCCCATGGCACTGTGGTGAGCGACTGTCGTTTGTTTGGAAACTCACTACATGGTGCAATAACGACGCAACGGCGAAGCGGTGTATCAGTTGCTGCGATAAAATGCATCTTTACAGAAGACAGACGTGTTTTTACGAGCAGGTGAACATTGTTGGCATACTCTCACGTCCCTTAGATGACGTGACTGAAAAAAGAGACGAGACATTACTACATGTATCGGAAACCTTATGTGCCAAATGCAACCATATGATCACATGTACTAATTAAGAGTTTCTATCGGCTCTTTAGCCAACAAACAAGAAACACGTGACATATCTAGAACAGGTTCATTGTGTTGTTTAATGACTGTAATCAATTAAAGAGAATAGTCATAGTTTTATGTCGATTTAAAGTTAAAGCAACATATATAGACACTGCAGCGATTAAATTAACAAAATGCTCTATTATTATTTCTTTTAAACTGAAGAAACTTTACGCACTTTAATTATTGCGTAAAAATGTAAAAAAAAAAATCATGATATAAAAGGTAAAAATGATATTTACGTCCACAACACCCTCCACCTGCTGACGTTTATTTATGCAACATAGCTGATACATAGCACAGGATTGAATAATTGACTGTCTTTATACATTGTGTCGTTTCTACGATTACAAAAACACGTTTGAAGAACATTGTGTTTATTTTTCTGTTGCTTTCCTGTCATCAGTCAGGTACGAACACACCTGCCACAATGTTCCATCTCTTCTGGTGTAGATCCTTTTTGCTCTGATTTAACGTGTAATTTAGAGAACGGGGATTGTTTTGGGTGGGCTACATAAATTCTCGTTTTCTTAATCACAGTTTAAAATAATGGAGAACTCAGCGACTTGACTCACCATTTTACAATTTAAGACAACGCCTAGACCTTTTAGATCCGGCTGAAGTTTGAGATTCTTCGCTTGACAAGAATATCGTGCTGTTTTTTGCACATGTACATGTAGCAAAAATGTAGAAATGGCGAAATTCCTAAATAAAGCTTGAATAGATAATAGTGCTAAATGGGCTATGCAATACTTGGAGGCGTTGTATGTCATAAAACAAATTAGTATACAATAAAATGTACGTGGACTTTACATTTGACAATCAAGTTGTATTGGTGATACAGGATATAATATTCGTGTGATGGTAAGAACCATG
The DNA here is from genome assembly GCA_007844125.1 of Sinonovacula constricta. Lineage (NCBI taxonomy): Eukaryota > Metazoa > Mollusca > Bivalvia > Cardiida > Solecurtidae > Sinonovacula > Sinonovacula constricta. Next base: position 37,407,906 of record CM017565.1, on the reverse strand, counting down.
GACGGTTTTATGAATATGAAATAGGGACTGTGATAATGGAGGTGATCTTGCTTTTGATGTTTTTATTCCAGATATCCACCATAACCATCTTATCTTTGCTGTATTTGTTGTTTCTTGAAGCAATATGCATTAAAACTTTAAAAGTAACAATGTATCAGCGAAACAATTGTATTTTAGTGTTTTAGTTATTTTATTTCATATAGCATAGTAAACATCCCACGGATGTAACTCAAAAGAAAGTACTGATTAGAAAATATTGAAAAGATAATGTATAATCTAACAATACCACTGATAAAGCTCCGAAGCATTTCTGACAGAAGGAATGTGGTTAATGTTCTGTAATATCATTACTCGTAAAAACCGAGTCCTTATATTAAATTGGGACCATTGTAGAAAAATACCTTAACAGATAGGAGTTTACAGATATAGAAAAAACTATCATGAATATATGTATTGAAACAATGAAATATGTGTTACATACACTATCAGCATTGCGGGAAAACAGATCCCGGTCTGTTACTTATCTTTCAATACGAATCCAGACCCAGCGTAAACATTCTGCCTTTTTAATTTCAAAGCTAGGCCTACAAACAATGATTGTGCTTTCTATAATGCGGTGTTATCTTTTAAATGTCACAGACGCCGAGTTTATGAGGCGTACAATTGGGTATTATTTGCGAATCGGGACATAGACTCGGTGAAACTAGGCTGATATAAGTTTTGTTAAGAAGTAAAGGTGAACAGGGAATACCAGTTGATCTTGAAATTTTATCAAACTATTTACGGCTACATACTGCTATAACGTTTCTTTAAACAATCCCACTAACCACCGTACTTCTCTTTTGATCATGCAACTTTCGATTTTTTTGCTAATCGCCGCTTTCGCTTGTTCCTTTTCTTCAATTTTCTGGTCACCTCGATATATCTCATTGCCACACATTTAAACGTACAAATGCCAGCCAAGAGACGGGGTCTAGTTGTAACAATTCTGACAGCCATGTATATACGGAGTGGGTAATTTAGTTGGAATTTTAATCCCACAGGAAAAGGTTAACAGCCTAAAAGTGGAGCGAACTCACATAAATTGCCAGAGAGTTATTGCTATGGTAACGTTTTACGACCTCGGTGGCGATTGTGGTACGTTGAATCACGGCTGATAGGGCATATCCCGTAGTTAACCCGTATCAAACGTTTTGTTAATAAAGCTAATAATTTTCATTTTCCCTTGCTTATAAACGCTAGCAGGAAATATATTGCCAGAGACAGCCATGAAGCTCGAGGTCATACAACCCCGTTCGGGATCTTGGTCGCCATTCGCTGAGGTCTGGCCAATTCTGGCTTTGCAGATTTAAAGTAAATTTGTGCCCTAAGCAAGCCCCGACGGTAGTTTGTACCTTACATTAACCATGTATTCAAATTCTGTCATCATAGCGGGATGTTGGTATCAAAGGCGGAAATATGGATAGTCAATTAACGTAGTATGACTATCTGTAAAGGTCTTTCAGCTTACATGGGGTGCGACAGTGGTTAAACATTTGTCTGGGGTCTTTCTCCGCCAAAAAAGCTGGACGCCGTTATAATAACCGACATTGCGTCGCTTCAATGTATTTCTAAAATAATAAATATTATGATTAAAGGATTTATAAAGTTGGGAAAAATTAAAGCACCAAATACAGCCGAAAGTAAACGTGGTAAGAACACTTATATTGTTGCCTGTTCTCTTCAAAGATTGTAGGTTATTTTGTATATATATATATATATATATATATAACATACGTAAATATAGAACGGCCTTTAAAATCTGCATATTATAGAGAAAATGTTAATTATTTTATCGTGAAAAATATTTGCTGGCATGTTCGTGAGTGCACGTGTACAGAAGAAACCATGGTTATGCAATGTACAATTAAAGTTTATGTACAAAGTACAACATTTGCCCATTGTCATTGTTCAGGAATCAGTCATAAACCTTCATATGGGCAGGGTTTTTTCCTTCTTCCGCACAAGTAGTTGTTTTCCCCGGACAACAATTTTAACCGATTATCTCTATAGTGACCTTAACTGGATAGATGTTTACATTAAAAGTAACAATCTTAAACTTCAAAACAGCTTGAAGGTGGTAACCGGCAGTTTGTATGTATCAAATATTTGTAACAATTCTCTTATGAATGCTTTGGGGAATTTTGGTATAATTTCTGCAGAAACACAAACATTAGTCTAAGCAAACATTAGTCTAAGCAAACATTAGTCTAAGCAAATGCAACTGTAAACACTATCTGTATTATTAGACTGTACAAATCGCGAAAAAATCACCTAACATATTTATTCTTTCCAAATCTGTAAATAAGCACAATATTTATTTCTGATAAAAATAGATATCGAAGTCAGAGCGGATTACCGAGATGACGATTATTAAGCAGGGTCTTTCAGGTAACAATGACTTATTTGGTTTTTCGAGAAACATGTTTTGGTTCAAACTTTCGGACACCAGTAAAAAAGCATTTCTGCATAAAAAGAAAAACTATTATTGTGAACAACTAAATTTGTGATTTCTTCCGACACTGAGGGCCCCTACAATGTCAGAGAAACCGGTTGAACAATGTAATGTGTGTCATACATTTCAGGATTTAGCGAAGGATTATAATGTTTCTTAATCCGGGGTTCTATCAAGACATATATCTATGTATACTTAACATACAACATACATAATAACCATAACTGAATGAGTACACACATATTTAAGCATCTAAACGCACTTGTGTCCAGGGAGGTCACCTTAAATCCTTATTTACATTAAACTGTTTTTCTCGCGTTCGTTCTACACACACACAATGGCATCCAGGACATGGTCAATCTTAATGTCGTTTGCAGATCAATTGTTGTAATTTCCAAATTATCTAAAAAAAAATAATTTTGTGAAATTAAGTAAGCCATGTTTCATGAAAGGCCACGCTTTCTAACTACAGACCTAGCTCAGCAAGGAATGTGACTGCTAGATTTCCAGACCCGTTTTGACAGCCTGTATACACACAATGATCAATGGTCCTCCTTAACTTTCCTCGGACCAGCTGCCATACACACGTGCCCGGCATGCATGTTTACACTGACCAGCCGGTGGCGGCGACTTTCTAATCAATTACATTTTAAAGGGAGATTATCCGCACGTGTGCTGCTGATTTTTTCTTCAGGAAAAAGAATTGTCTAGTGTACCATTTTGAAGGAGGTAAAATATCAAGATATACACCCACTGATGTCTGGGTATATAGCAAACGTTACACCAATTGACACACGTAATGGATATTGAATGGAAATTTAAATGCTCATGTGGTGGGGAAATGAGCATCCGGTGTTTATAATCAAACACCATCGTTTAGATTACCAGGCACTCGCCTCAGATGGACGCAGCAAGAATCAGCAACTCGCAGGATGGGATTGGCTTTGACTGGTAAGACAATGATATATTGTTGAATGGTTAAATCCCAATTTGAAAGCGCTTGAATGTTTGAAAGTTTATTCAAAATCTGCCATAATGTCGTTTGACCCATGCGACAAACATAATAATAAAACAATACAAAACATGATTGTGAAAATAATAATACATAAATAACGCGCTGCATATTACAATGGCAAATCTGAACAAAAACAAAGCCAATACGTATAATGACACTAACAACTGTAAAATATACTCCCTTGTTTTTTCAAGTTTCCTTACAACTTATTTGTTATCTCATTTGTTTGCAAAACGGACATCCGTATTTAATCGGTACGTTTTATCTTCCTGCAGCAGTTTGTCAATGGTATGCCACATTTATTTTCATCCAGCGATAACCTTTGATAAGCTACATATTGACGTAACGAGACTTTTTGACGGCTTCTAAAATAAGCCTATTTATCTTACTTTTAAAGGTCTTATTCAACATATTATCAGGCACTAGCCACAGCAAAAATAGTTCAGAACTGAGAAATAATATTGTCTAGAGTCCCCAGTAATATCAAGTTCCTTTACAAACCGTAATTGTTTATTTGTATGTATAAATATATTTGTAAGTAATGCCCACAATCAGTATTTTTGTCTAATTAAAGCAGTTTGTCAACGATGCCAAAAGTATTTTCATTTTGCAATAACCTTTGATAAACATATTTCCGTAGCGGGGCATTTCGTGTCGTCTGTAGTGCATAAAATAATTAAGACATGGGCGTTATCTTGAAAAGCTATAGAAATAACGAGCCGTGTATCTATCTACGAAGCTTAAAATTATAAACTGCTTCTTTCCCGTACAGCCAATGAGACGTAGTGTAGATATAATCTGTAATAAATAGCATGGGCTTGGCTGGGACACAGTGTGTTTATAAAGATACCAAAACAACCCTGACTGCACTTAAGTATTTGATTTATCTACACAAACTGTTTATTTCTGGCTTATATAAACGTGCGTGTGAAGGAAGAAATGCATTTTATAACAGCTTTAATGATAATACATAACAAAAAATATAATAATTATAATAAAACAATAATAATAATAATAAAAATAATAATAATAATAATAATAATAAATCAGAAAAACACCCAAAATGCTACACTTCATGATACATAATGTTATACACTATGCTTGTTATAAAGCTAAATTTAATTTTAAAAAAAAGCAGTGTTACGGCTAAAGATGACTAAGTTGTTAAAAAAGCAAACACATTATGATGTTCATTGAGTGTTAAATTTGTATCTTTATATCACCACACATTACCGCTACTATGGGTCGGTGGCCTCTATTTACACACACACACACACACACACACGCACGCACGCACGCACGCACGCACGCACGCACGCACACACACACACACAGCTCTGTTCTGCTATTGTTGTTTGGCTTGTTAGTGTAAACACCATGAATATTATAGTTCCATTTCGATTACATTAGAATCCTATTACTCAAGATAAATACCTTATATCATTCTGTTCTCAATTTTAAATTGCGAATAAATATATAAATGTGTTTAAATACATAAGCACTAATAGGGAAAAGGAAATATATGTAATAATTACTGACCTTTGTCCGATTCAGTTAAATAAGAATGGAAAAAAGGCAACAACAAAAACACAGGAAAATGTCAATAAATTAAACGTCTACATACTTAGCCACAGGCTATTTAAATCAATTTATAATTCCGTCAAAGTATTTAACTTGTCTTATCTTGCATTGCATATTGCCTTGTCAGTATCTTTCACTGATAAATGGTTCAATAATCCCACAAGATAGGCGTCATGCAGCATATATCATGACGAATAGGCTCATGTTTACTTTGTAACTTTATTTATAAGCTTTGCTCTATTATAAACGTCTCTGACCCAGTGGTAATGTAAACATTGTAATTTGCACCTAACATTACCCTCCTCTCAACCCAAATTTGCAAGTTTGAAAGTTCTGATAAACGCACACAGCCACACGTGCACGCACGTACGCACGTACATTTTAACGCATCTGCGTGGTAACTGCATTTTATTTGAACGCCAATTAAGGAAAAACGGTACCGTAGTTGGCTACAGAAAACTTCGTCAACAGGATAAGTTAGATCTGTTCTACTTCAAACATAGAAACGCATTAGGCAACAAACGTATCATTATCAAACATGCGCGCAGCGTTTTAATTAAAAAACAAACTTTCACTTACATACGTTACAAGTCTTTTTAAGAAGGTTGCTTCCATTGACTTTTTGTATTAACAAGTGAATACCGAATCCATGTTCAATTAATGCTTTGAGTTACCAACAATTAAAATGCCACAGCACCACAGCATGTATTCAAATACAATTAGATGTTCACATTCAATTAACATTCAAATACAATAAAGGTTAATTTATCAGTAAACAACTACTGGCAAAAGCCAGCTTACCTTCGTTACTTTTACCTAAACACTAAGTCAATCCACGTGTTGCTTTTAAACGTTTATGTAAATGAAAATATCTAAACATCTATATATATTTAAATTCATTGATACAATATTCTTCTTAAAGTAATCATTTTTCTAAGATAACTTTGGGTTTACAATTTCGAAAGAATATTAATAAAACATGTACATGAATTTTTTGTTTGTATGTTTTAAGTCATAACAATAATTTTATTTATTGTGGTTAATTCTGGCTGATGTTCAGGAAGAAAGAAAAGCAAGCACTTCAACCATTTAAAATCGAAGTAGAAACCAGAAGGTACGTGACTCGATGTTTGTGCCAAAGGTTTTCACCTACTTTACATCGTTCTCGTTACGTGATGGCCTTGTTTGAACAGACCTGCACTTACAATGGCATGACATGGAGATTACCGAAAGTAGAACTAATTAATCACAGGGCTCAACACTGTCCCTTATCTCGAACATTTCAGACTCTGCTTCACAGGGGTGCATCCAGCTTACAAACATGGACAAGCGGAGATTTGCTGTAGTTTTCCTGTGTTTGATTATTTCGCTCAAATGTCTCCTTTTCGAGAATGTCGATGGCGTAATCTTGCCATTGGATAAAAGTTATGATAAGGACGGACGTCAAGAAAGAAGAATAGCTACGTTTTTAGATAAAAATATTGCATATGCGGACATTATTAATGCCAGTGATAAAGTGTTTCGGGATTATATTAGAATTTCCGATGTGAATGCAAGCATTACCATGTTACACATATTGCAAGGCCAAGAAAACAGTTTCTGTGTATTTGATAGAAACAATCTTTTCGACCTTAAACTGGCGTCAACGTATATACTTGAGCATATGATTGAAGAAGGTACGCCGTCCTCCTCATTCCATTGTGACGCTGACTTGTCGGAGGCTCTGAAGGATGCCGCCAATTATTCAGTATATGCAATCAGATTATTGCTTTTCAGCTGGGATGCGTCTGGAATCGCCGGGTCGGGGTGGTTCTACCCTGGAAATTATGACGCGTGCTCGTCTTTACGAGCTGTAAGGAATAATATGACAATGAGTCTCTTCAATGGGAAATATTTTTCTGTGACATTTCAGAAAAAAGACTCCTCAGTTGTTAACAGACCAATACAGCATTTGACTTTCGGAGTTTGTCTGCCAGATTCTTGCAGTGAAAACAATGTGAAAATATTGATTAATAACGTAATGAAAACACAATCTGAGACATGTCAAAACAAAGACCATGGTTTGGACGTCGTTCGAGTAAACTCTGAATTATCTAAAGTCGTAGATCATAAAAACATAATCGGATTAACAGTCGTAGCGCTGATGATTCTTATTGGACTCCTCGCGACAGTTTATGATTTTGTTCTAAGAAAAAGACATTTAGATGTGTTGTCTTTGGCTGACACTGAAAATGAATTAACCGTTAATAACATATTGACATGTTTTAGTTTTGTTCATAATGTTAAGACACTATTTAAGACGGCCTCAAGTGAAAGTCCTTTGGCGTGTTTGAATGGTTTACGAGTGCTTAGCATCGTATGGATTGTTCAATGGAATACATTTACATTGATCAAAAATTATGTTGGCAACCCAGAAGAAGCCTACAAAGACGTTACCAAACGGTTTTTGTTCCTACCAATCGTGAACGGCTCTTTTCCAGTCGACACTTTCTTCTTTCTGAGTGGTCTCTTCATCGCTTATGGTACTATCAACGATATTCAAAGGAAGAGAAAGATGAACTGGTTGTACTTTTTCATATTTCGGTACGGCCGTGTTACGCCTGCCTACAGTTTCGTGTTGCTTTTCTTCATCACGTTATTTCCACTGACAATATCCGGACCATTCGCAATGCTTTCAGACCCAATTTACAAAAATCAGTTTTACAGATTTCAAGCATCGTGTGATTCCAATTGGTGGTCGAACTTGCTATACATCAACAACCTTTACCCCAACTACGGCAGGTTTCTCGATGGCTGCATGGGTTGGTCATGGTATTTGGCGACAGATATGCAGATGCATGTGTTCATTAGTCCAATACTTATATACATGTTTCACAAGAAACCAAAAGTTGGAATTTCTTTGGCAGTCATCTTGGTGTTTCTCTCAATTGGACTTACTGTTTTCCTAACGTTGCATTATGGTTTAAAAGATATTTTTATTGACACGCCAACCAGAAACGGTGATCCTTGGAACGATGCAGGTGCTTTGTATACTCGAGTATATGTCCGTTGTCCTGCATACGTAATTGGAATGATGACCGGATATTTTCTGCTGTCCAAGAAAAGCCATTTCAACAACAAAATTAATGCCATTACAGTATTGGTTGCGTGGTTGACCACAACGTTTGTTGGCTTGGCACTAATCTACGGACCATACTACTTCAAATCACACCCGGAGGTTCAGATGTCGGAACTGGAGGCTTTTTTCTATATACCGCTAGCACGACCTTTGTGGGTTGCCTGTATGTCTACCATTGTGATATTATGTGCGTATGGTTATGGTGGTCCGATAGATCACATACTGTCATGGCCCATGTGGGTGCCACTTGCAAGGACAACCCTATGCGTCTACCTTGTCCATCCGATGGTGATCTTCTGGTATCTCAACAACCTTACGAAACCCTTGCATTTCTCGGTGGAAACCTATGTCGTGTTGGCGACCGCGATGGTGTTTCTGTCTTTTCTTGTAGCCATCGTGGCAGTCATGCTTGTGGAATCCCCCATGCTTCACCTTCTAGAGCTCTTTATAAAAGCTCGAACTGAAGAGAAAGGACGTGCACTATCAAGAAAGCTAAGTAATTTCAGTGATAATGTTGATTCTGCGAAGGCAACCAAGAAACCGAGCGACTTACCACCAGTCATGCATTGCCAAAATGGAGACGTATTCAGTCCAGAATGTGTTGGTCAGACAACACTAGATGTTGAAAATAAAACCAAACCATTGACACCCGAACTTGTGCATAAGGTTGACACTACAGATGCATTCGTGTGCGAAAGGTTGTAAGAAATAATCTTAATGATTACTTCTGCTCCTTAGTCTTGGTCTATATATGGACACGTAAAATTCGCTATTTTACTTGTATAACTGCATATCGGTACTATTTCTGTTATTTTCAGTTATAAAAGATGTTTCAGGGAAAGTGTTTACTAAAATGGTAATCCCGACTTGCTTTTAAACGTCTTGAATTTGATAGTCTCTATCACTTTAAGCATAATTTAAATCCTAATTGTAGTTGTAGGTCATGAATTTTAGCCCGTTTTGATTCTTCGAGGACGAATAAAAAAAGTTTTATACAGAAAAAATACAAACATGTGTTAAAGTATAAATGTTTAAGGGTTTAATCACTTTCTTACTAAATATATGTTTAATCTGTTTTGTGCCATTATTTTTTTATGTTTACATAGTAATGACTTGATCTTGAAATATAATGTCATCCATATGGAACTATAACGCATACTGCTGTTTTAAAGGAAGATTACGGCGCACCTGTTTTCACATGAGCATTTAATCGGTGCCACCTATAATTAGAATTATATCTTAGTCAAAGGTAAGTATATAATATTGCCATATTTATTCCAAATAGTAAATAATTTACGTACTTTCAATTCTTTATTCTCTAACCTTTTGCGAACTCGATACTTTGTTGAGTCACAAAATTGTACGGCCAAGTTGCAAACAAGGATTGTCAAATACATGTACAAGTAGATTAAACAAAATTATAAAAAGATATTTTTATTGATCTGCCTTAATACAAGTGCATAGACTTGTGCAAACAGTGAGGTATAATTTTAAAGAGCATGTAGTTTAAATGCATATAAAAAGGCGTTGACTTTAATTGTTCATGTATATCTTTTTGTTGCTCGCATTTCACAATGATCTTTGAACCTGCCTCTGATACGTTTTGTGTCATCTAACTTCAGTATTCATCTCATTTCGTCTTAATTAAATCGTTATTTGAAAACATTGAAAACAAATTTGTTTTAAAAATATGTCGTAATGTTGCAAATAAACTGTGTTCGCTTATGTTTCCTGCACTCAAGATGTGCCAGCATCATAGTTAATTAGTTATATAACATATACCACAAATGATTGGAATGCACTTATTTCAGGAATTTACCATTCACTATTATTAAGTACATCTGCTAGGTAAAATATTTGGCAAATAAACATGGCTGCGTGTACATAATAGTGCGTTTTTACATCTATTGTGATAGTCTACATTTATGTATGGAAATTGGGAGTGTTATAAAGACCCTATTTCTACTTCACAAGTGTCATAGTTTTGTGAATTTACAACCTATAAATAAAACAGTGACTTGTGTTCATCGTTGAAGATTATAGCAATAAATAAGAAAGAAGTAAGAGAAGAAATATAGAATGAATATTATTGAAAACGATGTACAACCATTTCATAGGTAAACAAACAAAGAAAAAATGAAACAGAAGAAAAATATGAAGAAAAGATGGTAAATAGATGGATAAGGTGGAGGGATGAGGAGGGGACTGGTGGCGGAAGATATATTTAGAACATATTATATTCTGAATGCATACTCCTCATTACATATCATTAATACGAATTCCGTTGCCTTATGATGTAAATAATTAATGTTAACACTTAGATTTTTGTCTAATTATTTAATCAATTTTGTCGGAATATGGTTAATTGCGTGTCTATATTTGTTTGCAAATCTCGGGAGATATAAATGTTCCTGTTAGGTACTATCGCAGACATTAATACTCGCTTTAGTTACCTTTTCTTCTAGGATCAGAATTGCATTTTTCTTTATACCGAGTAGGAGGCGTGGTGTTTGTGCAATGTTTTAAATTTTAACTGTTACCGTATTTTTATTCCTTTTCTTCATGTCAAAATCAGAATTAAACTTCATTAAAATTTCACTGTAAAATCCACTAAGGTCGCTGTTAGAAATCGATGTACCTTTTGAGCATTTTTGTTTTTTTGTTTGGTGATACAAGTGAACAAAATTATAGTAAATGTAGTATCAAGTTTCAACAACAAAATCTAAGCAGTAAAATATCGGAATATTTTGATCCACCCTTTAGTCTGTCTACAGCAACTTACTTTACCTCCCAAAATAAAATGAGTATCTATCTTTCACTGGCAACAGGTGGTTCGGTATTTTAGACCCATTCCATAATGTCATAGACTGCATACAAATCTTTAATAATATATATCATGGCGCGAAACAGTGGCTGGTTGATATCGCGGAACAATTGTTAACATATTTCTGAATTGTCGGATGTCTTTTTCTATAATAAATTATAAAAAGCAACGAATTTTGATATTCAGAATTTGCCTTCTTAATGAAGGTAAAAGACATTAGAGATTCAGCATGTTTTGTGTTGTTGATTTTTCGCATTCTCTACGTTTAACTTCTAAGTTTTTACAGCCGTCTACGCAGAGTTATCTTTCGTTACTCTCACATATACAGTTGCAACTGGCTCACGGCCATCAACAAAACAAAGATAAATGCGTTTATCATGTTTTAAATGTCTACGACTATCGTACTCTTAAAATGTGTTAAATAAAAACATCTGATAACTCTAATAATTTATGATTAAATGTGGAATTATTTCTGTACTTTTAATAGTCTGTACTTTTTAATAGACCTAGCAACAGAGACAAATATATATATATATATATATATATATATATATATATATATATATATATATATATATATATATATATATATATATATATATATATATTCATATTTGAAACATATGTGTAAGTTAAAAAGTTCCTAGGAGGATTGCTACAAATAATAACACTAATCACATATTTACATACATGTATAATGTAAGAACAACATTTATACAATACGTACAGAAGATAAAAACCTTGGCAACCAAACAGTCTCTTACGACAGTGAAGCCTACTTTGAAATTAAATTGACCAAATGGTCAACATGTAATAAGAAAAAGTAAATGGCGTCATACGCGAAAATGAAGTGACGTCATATGTCAAATGTGGCTTTTTTTAAAGAACTCGTTGGATTTTAGATAAATGTACGATTGTGGAGCGATTATAGGTAATGGTAGCTCGTCATAAGTTGTAAATGCATATATCCCTGAAATTGATAACGACACTTAACATAAATATTCATAGAGTGTGATTTATATTTGTTGTGAATGGAAAGTGATAGCTTTAACTGCACAATGTGACACAGCCTGACACAAGCGAAAATTTCAAACATACGTTTACTTACACACACATTCACTTTGCAGATTCAAAATTCAACAATGTGTCTTTGTGTAAAACTTAGGAAAATTAATTTTCAAACTCCGTTCCCAAAGCGTCCGAGGAGAAATGGTCAAGACGTTGGCTTTCGGATCGGAGGGTCCCATTAGAACTTGCGTTCTAGAAATAATTTTTCTTCGTCGTGCTCTTTTCAACTATCTTACATTTCCCATATCCATGGAATAGTTATATTTAGTTTCACAAATCACACCAGGACCATTTGACGTGTTTATTAAACTTAATATAAATTTATTACGAAAAAATCAGCAAAAACAATAAATTACGCGATATTGTCGTGTAAGAGAGAATTTTAAGGAAAAAAACGTGTGTAAATATAAAGTGTCCTTGAAATGTACTGATAATGATTCCACAATTGTTTTTATAGTGAGATTTTACAGCTTGGTGTCTGCTCGAACAGAACATTGTTGTTAGTTTTCCCATAAGTAACACTGAAATCCATTAACCTGTCAACGTGTGTTTGAAACAAGCAAAACAAGGCGAAAATTATAAATTAGTGTTTTTGCAAAATTTTGCGATCCCGGCAGGATTCGAACCTGCAATCTCCTGATCCGTAGTCAGGCGCCTTATCCATTGGGCCACGGGACCTGCTGGTACAGAAGCTATATTTTTTAGAATATATTCTGTAGTCGGTTACCCACAAACATCACCTGCAATACAACCTGAACAGACTAAAACGGAAGCAAGCGTTACAGACTTACAATAGATCCTTATCGACAAACGAAAATAAATGATGATGGTGGTCATAATTATGATGATGACAATAATAATATGTAATCTAAATGTCTAATATGTTTTGCTGATAAGCCTGTGCTAACTAACAAAAACAAGGACATACACCTGGATGAAAAGCTAATTGTGCATGCTAGAAACTTGGTTCTTTGTAGAGCAGCGTGACGTTTGTTGGCGGTGATAAAATATTTGCTGACAATGTAAGAAGACGCAGACCAGGTACATATGTAAGTAAAAAAGTATTGTAGTGCCAGTAATTTTCATGTCTGACATGCGTAAATTGGCGCAGAGTTAAAAAGTCTCTTTGACTAGACAATTATGTTCAAGTGTGGTAAATTATTTGTATTCCACCAGAACTAAGACACTTATTAAATGATTTAATACGGCACATATAAAAGAAAAATAAGTGATTGAACTTTAAAACGTAACGTTTATTCGTAAGTTTAGCATGTGAGCTTTGTTTGTTTGCGGGGTTTTTGTAGGAATGAAGTTTTGTATTAAGTTTTATTCTTGATATACGTATCGTTTTTATTTTTTAAGATAACATTATTTTTTATAAAATGTAGGCTGAGGGCAAAGATTCTACAATTTTCAACGAATTATAAACAAATATCTCATTTCTGTTTAGCATCATATTTTGCAGAAATACTTTCATAAATTAATTTACCCGTGTATACGAAATTTAAATAAAAACTTTGTTTCAGAATTTTCTTAAACAGCGAGTTGTGATGATAAAGGGTTCAGAAGGAAAACAGGTGGCTTCAGTGGCCATTTTATTTTTGGTAGTGGCATACAAAGGTAGTTTTTGTAACCGTCCAGTCCGATAGTCGGGTTATAGAAGTTAGAGCATGAATTGACAAACGTGACCAGGTGATGAGCCATATATGCACTAAATGAGTTAAGCCACACAACTAATCAAACACGTAATCGTGAGTGTCAATTGGAGACCACAGAACAATTGTACATGAAACCTTTGTCGGTCGTATTTTGGTAAAAACGCAAAACAAATGTTTGGATATGGTCACAAGGCACAACAAAACGGGTGGAAGACAAAAACCTTAATATTTCACCGGAATCGCGGGTGGAACCAACGCGTTAAGGAACTGAGGAGTAAGAAGTGGCCGCCTTTAGCTCTGTAAAACCGATTTAGGCACCGCAGTCGGGCCATATTGCCGACTGACCGTTCCAAGGCGGTAACTGTCGGATTTGCTCTATACGTTAAATGACTCATCACAAATTTGTTCTTACTTTTCGCTTGGCTTGTTCTGTGCCTTTTCGGAGTTTGGTATATGTTTCAATGCTCATAGGACTTTGTCGTATTCTTATTTAACCTCTCTCTCTCTTTAACCCACGAACATTCTGATATATTACACGCGGTCCTTGAGAGTTCTTATCCATCCTATTACAAATAGCGGCATAGGCTGGTTCTTTGTGCCTTTATATATAATTATGTGTTTCTGTGTTTTCATTTAATGTTGGAAACACAGAAATTATTTTACCCGATTTAATTTTCGAAAAGTGTCAATGATATTGAATGTAGAATGTCTGCCTAGTTGATGGCTGTTTGTCATGTTCTTGTGTTTACTCGGCACTTTTCTGTGTTCTTACTACACGTGTCAAGGCTTTGCAAGAGAGAGCCGGAACTTAAATCAAATGACCCTTATTTTAAAATCTACAAACTGGAACAACTGCCAGCAATTTCATTTTTTCTAAATACAGGACAACCCTTACTTTAGTTGTTCTGGAAAAAAGGTAACTCGTAACTGTGATCAACTTGCTAGAAGTATTGTAACTTAAAAAAAACCCATAAGAAACATAATCTAAACACGAATTGATTATGCCCAAGCAAATAGCTTAAAACGAAAATATCTAGGTCAGCTTGCTTCCGTTTATATCTGCCTGTCCAGAATCCTCAGTATTCACGACAGAGTAACTCAGTTTGTCAATAATATTGTGTTTGTTGTTTTAATTTACTAACGATAAGAACGGTTTATTATAATAAAAATGCAATGACTGTGCTAACTAACCAAGCTTATGGTCGGAACACCGAGCCAAACCACGTAAAACAGTCTAGTCAATAAGTGCATGTGACCTAGATTTCAAAACGCAAGCCAGCACATATCTTTATATAATTTAAACAATCATATGCCATAAACATGTTCTTGATTCTGTGAAGTGTATAAACACTACACGGAGAGAGAATGGGCTTAACGAAGCATTAGATTAATCTGCGCCACGAATGTTTACATGAGGCACATAGCGTGTTTGGGATTTAACAAAGTAGTTCCAGATAAACTACACTACGAATTAGCTCCCTGCTTATATGAGCTTTAGATACTCCTCTAGATTGTAATCTGGCGCTTCTAGAATTCTACAAACACTCGCGGTGTCTTGCCGTGAACACAAGCCAGAAAGGTCACTTTGAAATCTTACCAACTTTTTATCTTCGAAAACTGTTCCGCAAAAATGTTGTTCGGGATTTATTAGGCGCATGAAGGAATTCTGTTTTATCTGTAATTGTTTCATGCATACGGTTCGTTAAGAGAACTGTTATCGTACAGTTTTCTGTAGTCTTTGATTGAAGGTACTTCCGGTTTGAATCAAATGTAGATTATCACTTGTTAAAAATGTAAGGGTGCCCTGAAAATATAAAAAAAAAATGTCTGCTTAGATAGTTATTAAAGGGCGACCTATATTATGGTCCAACTACCTTATTAAAAGCATTAGTTTTCTTTAACAAAATATAATAATGAAGATGATAAGAAATCTGCCGAATGTGCATTTGTGTAAGTTCTGCTCCAATGTACACACTTCAAATGACTAAATGGACACCATCTGGAATTTTGAGACATTATAGAAGGCTTAAACTTTTTTCTTATCAAAGGTTCTCTCCAAAATCGTTCAACAAAATTGTATTTTGGCCACATAGCAACTTAAAAACAATAATTGTGTAAGAATAAGTACTTTAAGGTCACAGTTATCGAGAGTTGAATGTCTCTAGAAAATTAGGATCAGACTTAAAATGACCAAGGGTTAGTAAAACCAGTTCACTGTATGTTTGCCTTATATGGTGTTGCGTTGTTCTGAACATGTATAAATTAAAATTGTAAATTCTATTTTACATGTTCAAGAAATGTTAAGGTTAACATTTAAATTATCTAAAGAATAACCTTGTCTGTTTTACTGGCATTCAAAATAATCCACAGGCTAACTTAAGTAACGGTCCTGTCCGACAGATGGTATAGTTGTCTAAGATAAAGAACGGCTTGTATAATCGAAATTGATTCATTAAATTTAGTGAAACCTTTTCAGTGTGCTTTCAAGCATCCCCAAAAAACCTAGTCTTTATGTAGTTGTATATAATGTTACATATAAAACCGATCGGTAAGGAACCTGTTATATATCGCATTTTATCTATTAAATATGCTTGTATTCGTTGTTTCATACATTGATAATTGTATTGAGAGAAAACAAACAATGAAATCATTCTATCGAACAGAATAGTCAAAAGGACAATGTAAAAAAACCTTTTATAATTTCCACGAATATGAAATTTGCGCTTCCACTTGATAACGGCAAACACAATATAAAAATGTGGAAAAACCCACTGAGATGAGAAAGCATTTAGCCGCCATGAAACGGTCAGTCGGCAAAAAGACTGACTGGGATGTGTAAACCTGGTTACAATCTAGTCATAGCTGCCTCATATCTGACCCCCAGTTGTGTGATACATAAATTTTGTTTGAATGTAAGATTTATGTTGTTGTAAAAACTAAGCATAAACGATAACTGTTAACCGATAACTGAAACAATTTGTGCACAATGTTTATTGTTACGTCAAAAAGCTAGGTCTTTCGTTTCGTTAATACCGAAGACCATATATATCGTTTCTTATTATCTTATTTATCAAATTTAATAAAATAGTCAATTATGTACTTAACTATAGATGGCGGCATTGTGTCTTCCTAGCGTATTTATATATTATATATATCAGAACGGTACCACGTAAGTAAGCCTCTGGTATTTTTATTCTATCATTTATCGCAGTAAATGCCATCAGTCGTTTGCAGCATCAATGTCGGTACGCCCTTTTGGCGATGAGTTGAGTTACTATCATTTGTTTGGGAACTCGCAACATCATTGTGTAATCACATCATTACAGAGAAGCGGTGTATCACACGCTGCTATAACAATGCCTCATGACAAAAACATGCATGTTTTCATGAGAGGCGAACATTGTTGGCATACTCTCACGTGCGTCTGATAACGTGATTGAAAAAAGACCTGGGATATTACAAGTCAGAAATCTTCCACGTTGATTGCATCAACAAGCTAGCATGAAACATAAGCGAGTACCCCATTCAGACCCCCCATAAATAAATGTAAACTACTTTATACAAAGTTTTAAAATATTTCTTTCATTGTTTTGATTGTTATAGCTTTTAAAACAAATATGTCGTTTTTACGGCGAATGAAAGTTAAAGCAACACGAATTAACAACTGTAAAATAAAGCCTTCTCCATCAATGATGTTAAAAAGGTATTCTCTCCGCCTAATCCATATAAAACAGCTTCCTGATTGTTGTTTGGAAAGTCTTTCGGTTCAATATCCGTTTAGTCCTTTTTGATAGTGATTGTATGTGTCATTGTTGTTGACCATGATCATCATTCCTTGCCCATATCTTGCCTGATGATTTAATCGACTTAGATCGTGCATGTAAGAAATTGTCACCTCTTGTCGCCCTTTATCGTACAATGTCGTCCTTTGTCGCAAATTGTCGCTCTTCAGTCTTGTTGCCCACTCTGACTTACGCCGACCCTAGTGGACCCATATCATCCCTTGCTAATTCTTGTCATCACTATCGAACGAATCTCATATTCTTATCTCCCCTTTGGCATCCCTGCAGCCGTCCGTCTAAGACGGGGAATGGCCCCTACCGCCCCCACCTCTACCCGACCCTCTCTTGTAGTGTCATAAAGGCATTTCGATTGTAGATCTTTATCAGCGGCAACGATCTCTAGTTGTCAGTGCAGATGTTCGCAAAAATACACGACAAGTGAAATAACACACACCGGTGTACGGTACAATAAATTGCAGATGCTTGTAAGAGTCTCACCATGATCATCTACGAGTATATACCTAAACACCGTTTTATGTCACATATTCATAAATTTTAATGGTAATATGTGTGGGTGTAAATTGCACGATTTGATCCCCAGTTATATAATAAATACACACCGTATAAAGAGAAAATCGTCTCGCTAATGAGCATTAGTACCATAAGCGATGAAAAGACAACTCAGAAAGAAGAAAATGTCGACTGGAAAAGAGCCGTTCACAGATGCTTGGAACAAAAAACGTTTGGTAACGTCTTAAGCGTCAACTTCTGGGTTGCCAATATTATTTTATATCAATGTAAATGTATTCCATTGAACGATCCGTACGATGCTAAGCACTCGCAAACCATTCAAACACGCCAAAGGACTTTCACTTGAGGTCGTCTTAAATAGTGTCTTAACATTATGAACAAAGCAAAAACATGTCAATATGTCATTGTGTGTTAATTCATTTTCAATGTCAGCCAAAGACAACACATCTAAGTGTCTTTTTCTTAGAACAAAATCATAAACTATCGCGAGGAGTCCAATAAGAATCATCAGCGCTACGACTGTTAATCCGATTATGTTTTTATGATCTAAGACTTTAGATAATTCAGAGTTTACTCGAACGACGTCCAAACCATGGTCTTTATTTTGACATGTCTCAGATTGTGTTATCATTGCGTTATTAATCAATGTTCTAACATTGTTTTCACTGCAGGAATCTGGCAGACAAAACTTCTAAGGTCAAAGTCTGTTTGGGGTTTTATGTTATGGTAAGTTTTCAATATGACCAGTTACAAAGAAATATTTTCAATTGAAGTCACTCATTACCACCTCTTTCCTCAAAGCTCGTGAGGACAAGCACGAGTCATAATTTCCAGGGTAAAGAAGGTGAGTCCAAACGTCTCTCTGCTCGAGAATAATAACCTGGTTGTATGTACTGAATCATTCAAAGCAACCTTCAGACAAAACAGCATCACAACTGTATAAAGAGGGCGTCGTACCTTCTTCAGTCATATGCTCAAGTAAGAAGGTTGACGTCATAGCAATGTCGATGACGTCAGCTTTGCCATCATTCAAGTCACAGAAACTGTAAACATCTGTCATAGTTGCCTTCGCATCAGACTTTTTTTCATAATTCATTATCACTTTATCATGACCATTTATAAGTTCCCCATTTACACGATTTTCATTAGAAGACGACACTGTTCTTCTTGTGTGCCTTCCTTTCTTGTTATTATTGTTGTCAAGTAGCAAAGACTTTGCCAGCTACAGCCATTGGCAGTAGGGCGCATCATTCCAACACAACTCAGCTGCTGCATATCTTCCCATGTCCATATTTTGTAAGCTGATTGCATCCGTATGTCGGAGAGTCTATAATGTAAGATAAGGAACACGTTTGACCTTGTTGTTCATTATTTCTACTCACGATGACCGCCGTGTCGTGACTTTTTAAGCAAACAATGTCTTTACGTAATGAGAGCATGTTAACACCGCAGCGATGTTGAATAAGAGACAAACTTCGGCAACAACATCGTGTCACATTTTTTAAAATTGATGTAGTGCTTTGTGCTTCTATAATAAAATTTAACGTGGATTTGTTCGTAATAAATGCATTTTTTGCTTTGACTTAAACACCAAAAATAAAAGTTATAAGCGTATATGTTTCTATAATCGCCTGTTATTAAGTCTTACATACTGGAATTGCCTTCATTAAGTGGTTTGCAACATAAAGCACCGACAGCAACATGTCATTTGTTTTCATAAAGGGATTAAGTACAAGTACTGTTAACATTGTAATCTTACGAGATCATGTTATCGCTTAAAGCTTAACTGTAAATATAACTGCGTGCCACAAGTTGCTTTTTTGTTGTTTTGATAAAATTTTGTGTATTGATATTCAGAGTTATACGTTAATTTGTCTGTTCGTGTATGTTTGCTTCTATGGTTTGGGTAATGTTAAATAATATGTGTTTTCGCTTATATGTACCCACGTTTGTGTCTGTCGATGACATACTGGTTGTTCAATTTTTTGTATCTATGTGCTAATCAATATGGCGATATAAGACAATTGTTTTCACTGAAATTAGTGTATGTGTGTGTGTGTGTGTTTGTCGATGATGGTTGGTAGCTTAACGTGTTTGCTTGTTTGTATGGCTGTCGTTGATCGAAGACGATATTAAACACAACCTGATGATGATGTTTACTTACAACGTCCCTGAATTGGCGTGCACTGAACACATGGATAACCACGTGGGTACATTTACATGAACATGCTTATGTCCGTGCGTGCGTGTGTGACTTTGTGCTTATTTAGAACATGAAAATGTGCGTTGAGACAAGGGAAATGTCCGGACGCAAAATTCAGTTTTCACGTTATCACCTGTCGTCTAGAATCTAGCTTAATACAGTTTACAAAGTAAATATTAAAGTTAACTGCAGCCTATCCGAAGTAAATTGTGTTCTTTGTTATCATGATATATAATGCATGGCGCCCATCTAGTGTGATTATCGAACCCTTTACATTGTATGGCACTGATTAGGCAAGATACTTGATTATGCTTGTGGAACCTTGTCGGCATTGTTGTAAAAATATATGGCGGTGGTATATTGACGTGTGATATATTGAATGTGTCTTTACAATAAACTGTTTTCAAAGGTATGTTGAGATGGTTTATTGAGTTTTTATATATTAGACATGTTTGTGATAATAACAAATTGTGTGGGGCCATGGTATATTGGCGGTTGATAGACTGAATGTAATGACTTGGAATAAATCTTTTACATCGGCCATGTTTTAAATAAGTTTTTCTTTAGAAACACAAATAGTCCCAAGTTGGGTTATTAGTACATATACTTTTCACAATATTTATGTTCATGTTTAACATTTCTTCTACTGTCCAACACAGGAAACATGGTGTTTCTTTTGAGCCGTGGAAAAATAACTGGTTCTACCGAGACAGTAGTCTGGGGTCTTGCTACATCGACAACATGACGATAATTGGGCGGGTGCAATGTAACAAAAAACAAACAAAAATGTAAGGGGGAGGGGCTTGAGAGTACATGTGACTCTATAAAATATTAGTTCTCCGTTATGAACTTTGTTCCGTGTCTGACGTAGACATAAACAAGACAATCTCTATAGACAAATAAAGTTGTTTATTTATCCTGCTTCATCAGAACAACAAGTCGATTTTAAAGAATGGAGTTCAATTAATCTTGAAATTGAGACAATCTCTGAAGTGTTGTGAAATGTATGGGCTTTCAAGTTTGAATTCACCAATTTTAACAACATACTAGATTTCGTTTAAATACTGCGAGTTCCTACTATTGAAGGCTACTCTGTTATAATTGCAAGCTACATTGTTTAACGTGGCGTACTTGGTTGTTTTCTTTGAAAAAAGGTATCTCCGAACAGCTGCAGTTACTTACATTTTTTTTTAAATTCTATTAAAGGTTCAGCTTTCTGCAACAAATTATTCAAATTATTCAAAATAGCCATGTCTCAACATTTTGTTGCTGAAAGTCCACCTTAGCGACGTGTGTGATGTAATCCAAATGTATGAAAATGTTTTCGTCAATAAACTCCATACGCCCATTTGCCGTGCAGTCCATACTTTAATTCAATGTCCAATAGGTTAGTCTACTGGCCAAACTCGTGCTATATGTACATACATCATGGGGTATGTCTGGATGTCTGTGCCACACCCTAATGGTACTTCAAGCTTCTTTTTCGTTTTCTTCCTGGAAAAGATTCAGAAGCACGCGAACATTGAACCTGCTCGTCACGTGATTATTTTAGCGGTGTCTTTCTTTCAAAGATGATTGACTGATCCGCTAGCGTCACTACCGGCTGGTCAGTGTAAACATGCATGATGGGCACGTGTGAATGGCAGATGGTCGGAGGAGAGCACGGGAGGACCATTGATCATTGTATGTATACAATCTGTCAAAACGGGTCTGGAAATCTAGCAGTCAGATTTCTCTCTATGCAAGGTAGGAAAGTCTTGAAGTGAGGCCATTCATATAACATGGCTTACTAAATTTAATACATTTTAGATAACTTTAAAATTTTTAACAAAATTGTTCTACAAAACATTGACAAGGAAATCTCTATTTAAAGTTGCACCTCTGGACTCTCTTGTGTTAAATGTTTAAATGTTATCAAAGGGAACGTTTCATACGAGTGAAAAAATTAACACATAATTAAGGTTTCAAAGTGAACAGGTACAAAGTGAAGAAAATCATTGACTATGCATGCTACACAATAAAATTACAGTCGATGATCTTAAAAGTTTGTTCACATAAATCAATGCAACCTAGTGATTCAACTATGGCCTTTATGGTGATATGCAGATTGTGGAAGCCGTTTAGATGTATGTCTTTAAGGTGCGTAAGCAGGCATACTCCCATACTCACAGGGTAGATCTTCAATTCAAAAGGTGTGACAGGGCCGCGCATACAAAAATATTCAATATATAAAGAACATTATGTAGACGCGTAGTTTTACGGTTACGTCCCATGTCCCATGTCGTGGAAAAGGGCACCGAAACACCACCGAACGAACGGAAATCCACTTACAGTTGGTGACGGTCATAACATGACTCTAGACTGTGAGATATCGCCAAAATGTCGTCTACAATGTAAAGTAATACATATCCTTTAATGGTTGTTTTGGATCTACTTTATTTTCGTAATGCTGGGGTGAAGAAACAAATTATATGCTTCATATTAGTTTAAAACACATACACTTTTCTTTTTTTATTACAATTCAAACACTTTTTTAAATTATTTTTGCCATATGATTGGTATTTATAATGTTGAATAAGGATACTTTTACATACCTGCTTTTTAACTAGACCATAATTGTAAGAAATGTACATAAATTCAGTTTCGTTCGGATAAGTTACATCGTCTTTCGCATCTTTCGATTTTTTTTCTAAAGAAGTAGGTTGGATATGCCAAAACAGTCGCTATTCAACTACTGCAATCACCAGCCGAGGTCGTAAAACGTTACTATAGCAATAACTCCCTGGCAATTTATGTGCGCTCGCTCTACTTTTAGGCTGTTAACCTTTTCCTATGGGATTAAAATTCCAACTAAATTACCCAATCCATATATACATGGCTGTCAGCCTTGTTACAAATAGCCCCCGTCTCTTGGCTTGGCATTTGTACATTTGTATGTGTGGCAATGAGACATATCAAGCTGCCCAGATGATGAAAGAGAAAAAAAGAACAAGCGAGAGAGGTTGGTAACTGAGCCAGTTTAAAAGTTGCGTGAATAAAAGATAATAACATTATATGGTGGTTTTGTAATAATGTGAAAATAATGTTAAAGTCATTGTGATTAATGAATGTTGAATCAGTATTACATACACTACAATAAGTCAATATCAACTGCAAATAATGACTCATACACTTTAGCAGCAATATCCCGATGCAAAAAATAATATATCTCATTGTTCGATAAACTCGGCGCCTTTGACGGTTTGCAGATAACACAACATTAAAGAAAGCACAAATAATCCGTTGTCCTTAAGATTTGAAATTTAGAAATAAGGTAGCCTGTGTACTTGGGATACGTAATGAATGATAAGTAACAGACGGTGATCTGTTTTTTCCGCAGTATCGTGAGGAAAAGCAACACACATAGTATTGTTTCAGTACATAGTTTCACGTTCGTTAATTTCTGCTTCTATCAACAGATTTCGGTAACGTTCTAATTTTACAATGAATCTGATTGAAAGGGAACTGCCATGATGGACTGATGATAAGCAAGTACTTTAATTACATTCCTCATGTCTGAAAAACTTCAGCGCTTAATGATATACGAAAATATTCATCTCAATTTTGCAAAGCATCCGGTGCGCTTTAAAAAAATAATATCAAATGAATTTTTACCTTAAAATATGGTTTGTTTATTGTTTCTTTTGTTCGTTCGTTTCTTTGTTCAATCAATCTGTTCGTTTGTTAGTATGTTTGTTTGTTTTATTGCACCACGAACAAAATCTCAGTTATCAAGAGACGGTGTTCACTTGAAGCATATATAGTACATCAGTAGCAACATCAGAACCCTAATCATTATCATCATCAACAACAACAATAACAACAGCAACATTAACAACAACAGCTACAAAAACAACAAAAGCAGCCTCAAAGTGCGTTCCCACAAAACACATAATATTTTTGCTCACACCTTACGTGATCTTTGTGTGCGCACAGTCGCTAGCTGTACGTCCAGCCTATTTATCTCTCACTTCTAACAGGTGGTTAGGCAGTTTGGACCCATTCCATAATGTCACAGACCGCATACAAATGTTTGATTAAGCATAGCGTGGAACATTGGCTGGTTGATATAGCGAAACAATTGTCGAATCATGTCTAAAAAGGAAATTGCATGTTTGTTTTGATTACAAGAGGACGTTGGTCCATTTTTCTTGAACATGGGAATAAAAACGTCATGTGCAAAGTCAGTATTTCTCGAGTTTGTATTCTGTGTCAAAAATTGACATTTTCTAAGCTGGATGCACACTGCTAGCGCGTACAGACATACAGTGTTTATATACACTAGGGAAAAATAAACGTACATATAACAAACAGATATATATAGTACATAGTGACACACATACGTTCAGACGATTGCCTGCAAGCATGTATGTTGTTGTTGTTTTTCAAATAAGCCTAACAGTGGTGTAGGACTATAATAAATTCAATAAAGAAATATTATATATTCAGGAGATTATCTTCATTATGTTTAAACAACATAATCAAATTCAACAGAAATTGCTACACTAAATGTGTGCTGCATGTAAAAGGTAAACCGTTCTAATTAAATACGTAAATGTTCTAAATGTTTATGACTTGTAAGTACGGTTTATCAGTTAAGTGTTTAGTTTTATTTTGCTTTGGCATTTTAATATTCTTTTAATCGTTAGCTTTAAGGTATAATTTCAAAGCAGTCTACAAGGACTTTGCTGCCTGATGTCAAACAATTATCGAAGCTTGATAATAGGCTGATACCAAACAATTATATGGTTTGTAATGGTTATAAAATTGTCGCCTTTGAATTTCCAATTTAA
This sequence comes from Sinonovacula constricta, assembly GCA_007844125.1. Lineage (NCBI taxonomy): Eukaryota > Metazoa > Mollusca > Bivalvia > Cardiida > Solecurtidae > Sinonovacula > Sinonovacula constricta. Next base: position 37,382,800 of record CM017565.1, on the reverse strand, counting down.
ATGGTGTGTGTGTGGGGGGGGGGATCGGGTGACATTTGATATAAATAGATAGATTTAAGGTCGGCATGGCGACTTATAGTCATACAACGATAATTGGTAGGTGGGGTGGGTGGGGTGGTGCTGACACATGCATCATTATGAGTACGTTAGAGGACACTTCGCATCCAGACCGGAACTCGAATCCACAAAGGAATCAGGTGAGGGTTTATAAACCAATCTGCTAATCGACAATGAGAGTCGCAGACAAATGTATGTTAACAGATCGTTGTTGTTGTTTTCTTCAAAATATTCTTATCAAACTATGTTCTTCCAAATACAGCTTAAGGAGTTTATTAATTTTAGACAGTAGAAAGAACAATTAAATACAAACTAAAAGACATGTGTTATTAACACGTTAATTGCTAATTAATTAAAATAAAATAAAACTTGGTTGACGACATCAACGGCGATACCACATACAGAAATAAGAATACGATGCTTGTTTGAAACGGATGTGTGTATATAATATTTTGTCTATGCTACAAAACAGTTATGAAAAAATATTTTCTTAATGTGAAAACAAGATGCTAGTTAAACGATACACCGGCCCAAAGGCCAGACAAGTTTTTATAAGCCGGCGATGGGTTGCCAAGGTAAATAAAGTGGTTTCACGTGACATTACATTTCCTACAAAATACACTGATACGTAAAAAAAACCTCACCAACGATAACCGAATGTTTTTCAACATTGGCATTCGACAATCACGCCACGTTTCGGCGTCTGTTTGTTACTTTGTTGCCATGGTGACAGCATGCCACAGTTGCAACGAACCTCGGCAATGACAAAATAAGTCTACGCTTTAGATCAAGCGCTCCCTCCCTCGCAATGTTGGAAATAAATAAATAACATCTCTCCTGACTCAGTTTTTGCACACTGATGGTGTCCTTGACATGCTTTCCTCCTGCTTGTACCGGTAAAATGCTGTACAAGGCTTACACAGGAGTAAACTTTACCTGAAGTGCAACGTCGGAGTTCTATAAATAGTCACCGGAAATGCTTAACTGCGCATGTCACCTGACCGAGATTTTTTCATGCGCATGTTCGTGGAATTCTTTCTCACATGTTTGCCTGCGAGTAGTTTGCTCGTAAAACATGAATTTTAAAGAACATGCCAACTAGATATAGGCACGATTGGGAACAAAGATTCATACTTATCGCCAAAAAGAAAAATCAGTAGGCCTACTACTGTGTCATATATTGGCTACTTTTTCAGTTTTATAATTATTTCTGCATAATTCTAGCAGACTAAGAAGAAACATATGCAGTTTTTTTATTTTGTTCTTGTAAATGAATTTTATTACAAATTCGTTACCTAGTATATTTAAAGTCTAAAATAATCAAAACCATTTTGCGAAATTATTTTTTGGTTTGCAGCATCAACTAAAATACTTTACAGAACATTTTATTCAACTGCGAAATAAATCGTGTGGCTATTAAGAGCTCGGTGATTTTTGCAATAAAGTGCAATAAGCAGAAAAGTCGTGAAAATCAGTCATAAAAGCGTTAAGTTTGTAAACAATAAAGTACATATGTGGGATAGTTTAAGTCAAACCAATTCCAGTAACATGTTTGGTTGGTTTGTCTAGAACTATATCTTGTTTCCAAATGATACTCAATAGCAAAACACTTCTCCTACAGAGGATACAGCATAACATTTGTTGTTGTTGTTTTTTATTTCTAAACAGGAGACACATTTAATGCTAAATTTAGAACACAAAAATATCCATAAATTCAAAACTGGATGGAGAATTTTCTTAAAATTTGGTATACACGTCAACACTAAAGTAAACAACCCATCAGATATGTCAATTTTCAAATTCTGTATATTTTCTAAAACCTGGACGGCATTTTAAATCTGGTCATCTTTGCATTACAGGTTAGATTCATATATTCCCACAGTGTAGTCGAATCTATATTCAAATGAGTTATAGCTAATCCAAGTTATTAGCTCACTTAATGTGTTAAATCTATTGTATTGCAGCTGACCTGAGGGGCGCCGGTGGTTCTTCCCAGGCATGTGTCAGGGTGTCCCTACGTCAATATTAGCTGGACGTCGCCAGTATTACCATAACAGTGTCGGTGCGATATTACAAATAACAAACATTAAATACTTTCATCAAATAAATATACATATATGCAGTATATCATTTTATAAGGGAAAAAATGCAAAGAAAAATAAAGACAAGAAAAGTACACTCTAAGAAACGAGCTATTTATTCACAGTACATGTAAATTAGTCATATTAGTCAATTAAAATTATTGGTTATCTACGCATCAAAAGAATTACTAAAATATGCTTTGAGAAAAAAAATGTTAAAAGTAAATAGGTATTTATTATCTACTGTCCTTATTTAAAAATGATCAAGGGAGCTAATTGATGCTAGTTTAAATCTATTTATGTTTTTGTCTTGTTTTTTGTTTTTTTAAATACATCGCAGCGACCAATTATGATCATTATAGCGACGTCCAGCTACGTTGTTGGAGGTAGACCCCAAACAAATGTCTGTGTAGAACCACCGGCGCACTGCAGGACAGCTGAAGACCTTCCCACATTAAGTCCTTTGCCCCGAAGGTGACTCGAACCCTATTTATGTATTGTCGATTGGGAAACAAGTTCTTTTAACTTATAAGAATCCCTTTTGACTGCCCACTTTCTGGGTGGAACCAGTACTTTTGTACTGAGTACTTGGAGCGATGTGCTGTATATAGTCTTGCTCAAGGACTAACACGTGGTCAGTTTCGGGGTTCGAACCCGGGATCCTCCGATCCGGAGTACAAGGTCTTACCCACTTGACCACGGACGCCCAAAGTGATGGTGATTCACAATACTTCTACGAGTGACATAATCGTTGGCCAAACGCAATTAAAAAAATATCGACCTCATTTGTAAAAATATACCACGACTGAAAAGGCGAAATTTAAAAATAACGGCTAACTTTAATACTCGCAAATCAGTGTAATTATCCTATTTGTATTTTCAACGTGCCACAGTTGATGCGAACCTCGGTGTCACGAAGATGTGACTGGACGGGTATAGACTAGAGTTTACCTTAAAAGCGCCCCTTCCTTTGAATCCCTAATTAGATCCTGTAATTCTCTAATTAGAAGTGTTGACAGTATGGAGAGAAAGAGTTGCTTTGACATGTCAGATTGTGGGATTAAAACCTCTTTCCCAGTTCACCACATTCAAGCGATGGTGGAATGTTGTTGTTGTTTTTTTGTTGTTGTTTTTTTTTTTTTTTTTTTTTTGTTGTTGTTGTTGTTGTGTTTTCATTTTTAGATTAAATAATTCAGTTAGAACTATTCAATATTCTATACTTAACATTCTAAAGACCATTCATCACATCAAGTTGAACATTGCACACTTTCGGTTCGAAAAATGCTGCCACATTCGATTTAGCACCATTCACCTGTAACGTCCGCGATGAACAATGTTCGTGCATATAAAACAATGCATTTTGTAACTTTGACATCTATCTAGTAATACATGCTTCTAAATGCCATATAAATGTTTAAGACTTACCTCTAAACTACGAAAGGTGGCTATAGACAATGAAATCCGATCTTTTAATTTAGCCGACAGAGACATTAAGTGTTCAATGAAAAACCAAGAAAAACGCGGTCTATGAAAAACAAAGACAATCGCACAGACGGTAAACCTTTGCCTCTGTCTGAAATAGGAATGACAACAAAATTAGAAAAAAAATGTATTTCAAATTTAAATACAATATTGCCTGCAGAGACAATATTATTGTTAAGACGTGTGTGCAAAAGATATGACCAGTATAACGAGTCGAATGTTTACTTATAGTCAATAAAGATATAGAACCATTATTTTCTCTGTTAAATAGAAATCAACATTTTTAAAGGAAAATCGGGGTCAGATGCGCTGTAGATCGAAAACTTGTACCGCTATGGCCTTTTTCAACAAGGTATTAATTACAAGGAACAATTTAATTTTTTTATTAGAAACGGACAAAAACACATTTACAGTAATTTGCTACAGTAGGTGTAATAAGCAGAGCAGGTTGTTTTAAAGTGGCCGCTTTGCTTATGAGATACATATTTCACAAATTAACGAAGACACTAAAAATTCCACAACAGTTACCTGAATCATTTATCTTCTTATTAAACACATCTGTTAAACCATGTCAGTATAACATTCTAATTCCAAACTTCTGGGAAACTGACGCTTTAAAGGTGGTATCCGACAGTTAACATATATTAAATGCACGTACCAATATCTAACCACTGCTTTGATGAATATAATCATACTTTCTGCATAAACCCATACGTTAGTCGTTAATTAGACGATTTTGAACAATACCTTAATTGTAAGACTACCAATAAATACTCTAAATGGTCAGTCTTGCCAACTCTATCAACAGCGCTTTAGTGATCTCTGCTAAAAATAGATATCGACATCAGAGCGGATTACCTGGATGACTATTTAAAGGTAAGTGGTCAAGTGGTTTTCTAAGTTTTAAAATTGCTATCTCTGCAGCGTGGCTCGGATAGGAAATGCCTGTTTGCAATGACGAGTGTGGATTTATCCCTTACTGTTCAAATAGATATTTTGCCTCACTGAACAGCAATCTTGCAAGACCTTTTCATGTATCAATGACTTATTTGGTTATTTGGGAAAAAGATTGGACCAAACTGTCGGATACCACATTTAAGAAGTGTGACTTGAGTCAAGGATAAAATAAATAATTAACCGCTATGTATGCTCCACTAAAAACAGATATATATAAAATCATTTAAAATATTGTTATCAAACATGAACGAATATTGTCGATTATACATCTTACACTTACTTTTCTTTAATTAGTTCATGTATATTAAAGACGGAACGTTGCCATCCTTAACGTAAATAGATACTAGTAGTCGACGTTTCAATGACCGCCATTGTTTTCGCTGCGATATATTTCTAAAAATAAAAACAAAATTCAAGTCAATTTCAATTCAATTCTTTATATTCCAAAATATCTGGTGATATAAATTGGCGTTTACAATATTCTTATATAAAGAGAAACTAGAAAGTAAATATGTATTGGTAATCATGTCATGTAACCTACTTGTACACTAATTCCAACCCTATTTAATTTAACTAAAAAGACTTATTTTCGAACTTTGAAAGTTTATTTCAGTATGCCACAGTACTACTTTCATACCATTTTCGATAAAGGACATCTTCTATAAGAATGGCATCAGTTTTGTTTCCGGAAAAAAATCAGTGAAGAAAACTTATTTACGTATATTCATACACATGCATGAACTTCAGAGAATGTATTTTAAAACTTGATAAAGGCGGTTTATTCTTTCACCGTTTTTATTTCACTATGTCAGATGGTTATACTACTGATATGTGATGCAAAGTGTGACCTAAACACAAAATTAGTATTCCAAACTGATCCATTAACTTACCATTATCTGCATTTAAGACATCGTAAAACATTTGAGGTCACGTGACCCTCCCCGCGATTCCTTACTCGTAAATAGCCTCGTGACAGGCTTCAATTACGATTCATTAAGATCCCTATATCTTGACTGCCCCATCGTCTTTGTGTAGCCATTACAGTGTCATGGAGTACGAACAGTCGGTTCTTGTTTCATTTATTTGAATGGGGAGTTCATCTAAAGCCAATTAAAGGGCTTACTGTTGCTCGTTTGGATGCTAAAATGAGAAGAAATCAATTCAAACCGGTCGGTCTATGGACTATTAAAGATCCTGGTCAAGAATATGAATACCAAATGATTGGCTGTTTTCTTCTTAGCGCATGCGTGATGGACGTAATCGAGTACAGATATTTTAAGAAAGCGCTCATTGCAATACACATTTACATGCACAACATACATTGCGGGATATTTTCATCATTATTGTTCATAAATCTCAACACGATTTTATTATACCTGTAGATCCAGATCAGCCGGCCCCAACGGGTTGTTTTCTGGTCACGACACATTTCCCGCTAGGTTTATAGCAATAAATACAGCCTTTATGAGCAAATATTAAGATTTGTTTATTCTTTTAATGCCACGAGATTTTATTGGTTTTAAGTTGTTTTTATACATCGCACCGAGACAATAACACATTTTGATGACATCAAGCTGTAGTTAGCGGAGAAAGAGCTCTTGAAAATTGGCTTGGTCGAACCACCGGCACACCGAAGGTCAGCAGGAAGACCTTCCCACATGAGAGAGAGAGAGAGAGAGGAGAGAGAGGGAGGGAGAGGAGAGAGAGAGAAAGAGAGAGAGAGTGAAAGAGAGAGAGAGTAAATACAAATGAAGATGCAATACGAATCACTATAGAACAGATTAGAAATTAATCAACAATAATATTTGTTTTATTCTTTCATGGCTTTCGCATCAGAGACACCAGGGTGTGATGTCCGCGTGGAATGGTGAACGACCAGCTAATAGACCCACCAAGATCAATCCGACATGACGCAACAACACGCTACCTGCTGACCAGAGCTGTTATTAGACGTGTAATTGGGTATTAATGCACAGGTGACTCCCTACAGTAGCTACTGGCAGGTGGACAAAGGAAATAATGGAGATACAGACGTCTAGTTTGGGGGCTGGATGTATAAACAAAGGATGTCGGTTGTTTAGGAATCTGCATAGCTAAAAATTACTCACGCCTGGGTTCGAGATCTAGTTCAATGGCAGCAATATGAGCTATACTGGAATTGGGTTCGACATCCACACAGGACATCACATGTGAGCTATCACGGATGTGGGTTCGAGTTCCATCCATTTTCAGCATTATGGGCTATGCGGTGATAGGTTCGAGTCTCACACAAGGAGACATTATGGGCTATATTTAGGTTTAAGTTCCACTCTGGGAGGATTATGACCTTCATCGGAGACTGGTTCGAGTTCCACTTAGAGCAGCATTTTGAATTATATAAAAGGTGGGTTTGAGTTCTGCACAAGGCAAGACTATAAGCTACATATATCAGATATGGGAGAAGTTGCACCGAAGGCAGAACTATGAACTATATCAAAGGTCGGTTCGAGTCCCACCCAGAGCAGCACTATGCACTATATCAGACGCAGGCTAGAGTTCTACCCAAGACAACACTATGGGCTATATCAGACGTAGGCTAGAGTTCCACCCAGGACAGCACTATGGGCTATATCAGTCGTAGGCTAGAGTTCCACCCAGGATAGGACTATGGGCTATATCAGACGTAGGCTTGAGATCCACCCAGGACAGCACTATGGGCTATATCAGACGTAGGCTTCAGTTCCACCGAGGACAGGACTATGGGCTATATCAGACGTAGGCTTGAGTTCCACCCAAGACAACACTATGGGCTATATCAGACGTAGGCTTGAGTTCCACCCAAGACAACACTATGGGCTATATCAGACGTAGGTTTGAGTTCCACCCAAGACAACACTATGGGCTATATCAGACGTAGGCATGAGTTCCACCCAAGACAACACTATGGGCTATATCAGACGTAGGTTTGAGTTCCACCCAAGACAACACTATGGGCTATATCAGACGTAGGCATGAGTTCCACCCAAGACAACACTATGGTCTATATCAGACGTAGGTTTGAATTCCACCCAGGACAGCAGTTAAAAGGAAAAGAAAAGAAGAAAATGTACTTGCTGGCTGAGCATTGCCTATGTCACTACGTTTTACAATTACAAACATCAACTAATGACAAACGTGTATAAACACCCGCCAACCTTCATGGTCCGCTTGTTTTCTCACGGTTACAACATATCCTTGATCCAGTTTACAACTGGTCCAACGTACAAACCCTACAACTTCAACTTACTTAATACTAATTACCGCGCAATACGCCCTTTACTTCATTGACTTTTGCGGAAGCGGCGGTAAAACTCCGAAGAAAATGTAACAACATTTGCAACAAAGTTGGCGTAGGATAAGTGCCCCTCCGGACTAATTGCTATTTAACTAGAAACCGCAAGTAACCCTGCAGTGTTGATTTACGTCCAATAAATATACCACCCCCGCATGTGGCCATATTAATGCGCGTGCAATGAAGTCGGCCATTATTCAGTCTCCCAAATCTCACGGCGTCTTTGTTTGACTTTATATAAATTGATGTTTAGTTGTACTTTCATTCATGCCTGTTTTTCTTTGTGTCCCTCACCAAGGCCGGCACGCTCAAGCTCGTTTCATGGACATGTTAAGCGTGCCTTCTTCTGGCCTTATGATTTATTGTGTACTGACAGAATTGTTAGTTATTTCAAGCATTGTAGTGCTTAAAGGTGGTATCCGAAAGTTTGCATGTATTAAATACAATAAACAAATATCCCATTTGGGGGCATTGTGGGCATTAACTCATGCTCACGTTTAAATTAAGACTTCTTCAATTGTTAGACAGTTCAAAAATTCTTTCAAATCTGCAAATAAGAACGATGAGAATTGATACTGACGTTAGATGGAATAAGCGGGATGATGAAATAACATTATTTCATACGTCAGTGATCACGTGGATTTCTAAGTTTAATAAATAATATCAACTGAGTAGCATGGATCAGAAAGGAAATACATGTTTGTTATGACGAGTGGGCTGTTGTTCTCCACTTTTCCCAAAGATGTAAATTATATGGCATTTCGCGAGATTTTTTCAGGTAACAATGATTTACATGGTTGATTAAGAAAGCAAAATCATGTCCAAACTGTCGGATACCATCTTAAATACCATAGAGTCCTGAAAAACAACAACAACAAAAAAACAATACGGTTACATCTTCAAATTCAAAATGTCCGATAACATGTATGTTCACCTTTGGTTTACAATTAAAAATATTAACAATATCTCGACATATTGCGTTACATTTTGTGATATAAGATAATCAAAGATGAAAAACGATCAAGGTGGTTTAGGGTATACTCCAGTTGTACTCAGCCGTTCCGATATATTTTCCCATTTGTGCATATGCAGAATCAATGTCCACAGTCAATGGCACCAAGTTGAATTATGATGTTTGTGTTATGCATTATATTTATTTATTTATTTATTTTCATTTTTTTAATTTTATTTATTTATTTTTTTCTGATTGTGAACTTCGAACTCTTGTATAAATGGAACATTTTGTCAGTTATATGTTATTAATTATTATTAATATGTTATGAATGGATTTAGGTCCTATATAATTATTTATATTTTTACGCACTGTAGTTGGTACATTCGGTGATAACTTTCAGTTGTTCTGTTTATGAAGAGAAACAATCTGTAGTGTAATTTATTTCCGAGATAGGTTGTTTTTTTTTCTTCTATTTAAGAAAAAAGACATGCACCACTTTCATGCGAAGCAAAAAAGTAGGTCAGGGGGTTATAGTATTGTAAAAATAGTAAATAAATCGAGATTTATGACGTCACACAAACTTTCACAGCAACTGAATACATTCATACTCTAACTTCTGATGATTTATTTGATAACGTTGCTTTGCCATACAGATCTCAGATTCAGATCGGGCTGCAGAGCGGTCTTTGTTAAAAATACCAGATGTCAAACGGAATTAATTCCAAAGGGGCCCTCCAAAGGGGTTAAATGTATCATGCTTTCTTTCACCCATTGCCTCACTGGATTTTATGGAAAAAGCGATTCCAGTTCCATCAGTAAAAAGACTACTACTAGAAAATACTTTAGAACCAGAAACAGTATACTCTTTATAGCGTTTACAGTTTACTCGTCATTGTATATAGTAATTAATTGTTGTTCGCATCACTGGTGTTTTCGGGTGAATTCGGAGATCGCAATAATTAGAACCACCACCCTGCCACAAGTAACAATAACAATATGTTACTTTAGATCGTTTCATGACATTTATTTCTGTGTGGTACCGTTGAAAGTGACAATAAACTATCATATGAATATAGTCAAAAGTCAAAAACATGCACATGAACACCACAATAACATTTCTTTAAAGCAAAACTTATTTTTATTCAAATTGTATTTATTCAATGATGCTCCCCCGCCCTCCGCCAAAAAAAAACAAACAAAAACAAGACAACAACAAACAAACTTGCACTATCAAGTTGTCGTCATACAACCCCATCGTTGTTCCATTTCCCTTTGTTTCATTCAACAATAACAGATTGTTTCAAACACCAAAGCCTTCGTGTGCTGTCTCAAATCGAAACAACGTGCACCAGTGATTTACCGGTAGACTTGAATGGTCTTACAACATCAATGCCTTGTTGTTTCTGCTGTATCACACGACAACAGGAAAGTTTTGTTTCCAGGCCGCTCATACAAGCATTGCAAATAGTTCCACAATACGATAATTAACTTATCACTGGAAAACATTTTCTTTGGCAGCAAGAAACACACAACCCTATTCACATACTGAAAGTGATGGTGGTAATGGTGGCGGGTAGTGGCAGAAGTAGTAGTAGCAGTAATAATAGTTGTAGTAGTGGTAGTAGTAAGTGCAGTAGTAGTAGTAGTAATGGTGGAAGTAGTAGTAGTTGTAGTAGTAGTAGTAGAAGTAGTAGTAGTAGTAGTAGTAGTAGTAGTAGTAGTTGTAAGAGCCGTAGTAATAGTAGTAGCAGTTGTAGTAGTAGTAGAAGTGGTGGTAGTAGTGGAAAAAGTAATTGTAGCAGTAGTAGTAAAAGAAGTAGTAGTAGTAGTAGTAGTAGTAGTAGTAGTAGTAGTAGTAGTAGTAGTAGTAGTAGTAGTAGTAGTAATTGTAGTAGAAGCAGTAGTAGTAAAAGTAGTAGTAAAAGTAGTAGTAGTAGTAGCAGCAGCAGCAGCAGTAGTAGTGGTAGTAGTAGTAGTAGTAGTAATAGTAGTAGTAGTAGTAGTAGTAGTAGTAGTAGTAGAAGTAGTAGTAAAATTAGTAGTAATGATAACGGTTGTTGATTCCGTGCTGCTGTTTATGACAGCTGTTGTTGTTGTTATGTTGTTGCTGCTGCTTTTTTTTTTATGATGATGATGACGATGGTGATGATGATGATTGTTGTTGTAGAAGTGTTCTTTGAGATCATGGTCCGCTTATCTCATGTAAATTGACATGCATAAGGAAGCGGTAAAATATTTTAACCAGGAACCTTATTTACTCTACCGTTACAAATAAACCACACCACTCACACTCCGGCATGAAAGCGTGACCTTATTTCTAAGATTATTCATTGCCCAGGGGTAAATTCAAACCCATTCAAGAACAAATGATGGAGGGTGGGTTCTTCGCGCTTAAAAAGGAAAATGAAGCCATTTGTTCGATGCGTTTTACAACCTTGTCCCTAGCGGATGCCGAGCGTACTCCGTGTAGTAGAGAGGCGAGGGACGCGTAGGGGTGAGAGGTCACGGTTTTCCAATTACGGAAGTGACGCATGCGCGGACCGCTATTACCTCGGCTTCAGCGGCTTGCTTCCAATCATTCAGCAGTGCTCTCTTGTTGTGATTGGTCGGCCTGAAACCCTATTAAAAAGCCGCGCTTTTTTAGACTCTTGCTCCCGAAGGCGTCGTCACTTCTTTCCGGTTGTCAGTGGGGTAGATCATGAATAAAATCATGCAGGAGAATTTGGAAGATTTGTTCAAGCCTGCACTGTGGCGTGCCGTTGCAGCCGAGTTTTTCGGAACCCTATTTCTGGTTCTGATCGGTTGTGGGGCCATCGATAGCAATGGTGCAGGAGCAGTCAGTGTTGTGCACATTTCCCTGGCCTTCGGACTTATCTATGGTTCTATGGTCTGGTGTTTTAATCATGTTAGTGGTGGACATTTCAACCCCGCCGTGTCTATTGCCGCCGTGATCTGCCGCCGGGCGTCCGTGGTCCGCGGACTTCTCTTTATCGTATCCCAGTGTGCCGGTGCCGTTGCCGGAGCAGCCATCTTGCGCGGATTGTCCGTGGCAGGATCGAACATCGGAGTGACAGCTCTCAAGGAGAACACCATAACCGAGGCCCAAGGATTCGGAGTGGAACTTCTGATCACCTTCATGCTCGTCTTCGTTGTTTTGGCTTCCACCGACGAGAAGAGATCCGATCTGTGTGGATCTGCTCCTCTTTCCATCGGACTCGCTGTGGTTGCTGGACACTTATTTGCCGTAAGTTTATCAGTCACAAGCAATTATATCTGAACTTTATATAAATATAGAGGTTCCCTTGCTTTTTTTATTTCTGTAGTTGGATATTTTGTGTTACATTGTTATTTCCTTTATTTCTGAAGTTTGAGAGTTTCATTGGTAACCAGCGAAAAAAAGTTAATGTGAAAAATGTAAGCTGCAACTATTGAGCTGATTTGTTGGTATTGTCCTGCTTTGTGTTGCATTTCTTTAATTGAAACGTCAATTTACCGGCAGTGTACGATTTCCGATCTGTCGTGCGTTGTGCTCCTTCTCTTCTAACGGGTTATACCTAAGTCTTACGTGATATAATCGTGTACCTAATACTAAAAACGTAGAAATGGTAACTAAGCTTTCTGATTTCTAGTAGGCCTATGTTTGCTCCAAATATATTAACATTGTGTAAGTTTATTTATTTGAATGGTTTTATTTTAGATAATCTTATGCCACACATTGTTATTCCACACTTGATTTTTGCGCAAACCATGCAATTTAACTCACCATTTATTTCAAGAACTAACATCGTAAAATATTTTCTTTCGTGGGCGGTCTTGCTTGTTAAGGTATCGTAAACGGTATTAGTGCACTGTTTCAATGCTGTCTGTTTTTGACTGACCCTTTGAAAGCAGGCGATTTTTCGTAAGCAGTCTACTAAAGACATGCGCATTATAAGATTTAAAAATGTAATGTTTCTTGGCATCTTGTTGTACAGACATGTTCGCAAAAGAAAAATCGAAAATAAACTGATTTCAAGACAGCTTTATAATATTTCTTAGCAGATGCAAGACTTGATAGCCATTGCAAAAAAATATCATTTAGGTTTAACATAAATGGGTAGGATATATATTTAAGTATATTATTATCTGCATATTTACATTTTCTTTTCAGTGCATGTGGGTTTTTATCATTTGATTAAATTCTAATTCGAAACAAAGAAACGATCCCCACGAAGAGCGTTCCTATTTGACATGACATTAAACAGCACAAGTTTTTCGCCCGCTTTTCTCAAGCGTACTCACATCCTAGGCAGATGTTTTCATCTAGCCAATCAACTCGCTTCATTTCAAATGTAGCCACGCCCTTTAAACTGATGCGGCCTGAGAAAATCCGTTGGCCCGTAACATGTAGAGCGCGGTATACTTGATCCTAGCCCCTTTACCCGCCAGAAAGACCTATATCTCTTTTAAAATTATAACAAATCGCTCATTTTATTTTCTCAATTCTTAGATTAATCGATCTAAAAGCTGTATTTTCTTGTAAAGTCATAAATACTTGTCCAAGATTTGACACCATTGTTCCAGGTTACACATCTGTTTAGCATCTTATTCAAAGCCTCTGCATTGCCCCAGAGTCGTTACTTGTCTAATTTGATGGTATTTCTGTTAATGGCTGTAATTTAGATTTTTAGATTAACTAATTTGTGGTTGCTAACGCAACGTTTCTCTGCTTGGTATATAAAGAGCATGGGTAACTGAGGCGATTGAGAAACAGAGACAAAATGGGTAGACGGAGAATTGGAGAGATAAATTGAGAAAAAGAATAAGAGGAAGATAATTTGCAATAGAAATATATGTAAAGTAGTAAAGTAATATAGGGATCAACAACAGAAGTATGAAGAGCTTAATTTAATGAATGTACGTGTGAGTCGATTATTAACTACAAGTTATTTTAACTACAACATATGTGGTAAAAATGCATGCAGTTGTTCACAACGCATATTTCACGCTCATTATCGGTTCTAAATGTTTAGTTTTTGTCGTATGAAATATGATACCAAGATACAAGTTGCTATCGGGGTACACCAAGAATCACCGAAAATCATTTTTTTCTTATGACCCATATTAATCATGAATCACTTACTCTTTCATATCTTGCTAACACCTGCAAAAGCAATAATCGCTGCATGAAGCTAATAAAACTCAACACACCGTGTACAGATAGCGGTCATTCAGCTTCCGTTGCAAGTCACGCAACCCGGTTCACCGGGACCCTTGGGGTAACCTCTATAAAGACATCAACGCTAGAACTTATCACGCTTCATTTATAACCAAGAAATACAAACTTTTAGATATCAGATAAACAACAAAGATCCTGATCGGACAGCTCACAACTGAACTGTATTCATGTACTCTTTGTGCTCAAACAGGTTCAAAGTTAACACTGATTCGCCGATCAGAAATCCTTGGGTAAGAATGATTTGAAATCACCGCAACGGTTATAGCCCCGCGCGTAAAAATTGAGCTTGTTATTGTAAAGCAGGATACTGATTCTCACAGGAGCCCAGTTGAGTGCTCATTATTGCTGATTAGGGACCCGGTGTCAAGAAAGGTTTCCATAGTAACATGCACAGGAAAACTGCTCGCGTGCTGTCAGCCTCTTTATGGCTTCTGTATATACTTCCTCTCTTTTATCCTCGGATCTTATAGTTGTTTCTGTCTGCGATCCGTCCGTCCGCCCGACAACCCGTCCGCCGATCTGACCGTCCGTCCGTCTGTCTGTCACTCTAGCAACACTAAGCTAGTAACGCTGCTTTCTATGTTCTAATATAATAATTCTGTCTTGGTTAGACTTAATAATGAGCAATATGGGATTGCGGGGTAGAAACAATGAGAGTGGAAGACCAAAAAAAATAACAGACAATACGGAAAACATAGGATAAAGAACGGGAGGTCAAGTACTGGCCTTGACTGCAATATACATTGAATGTTATCTTCACTTCTTTTCATATAAAGACAATTGACAAATGACATATGTAACGGCTGTTTGATGCTTGACACGTGTAACAACTGTTTGCTGCTTGACACGGGTAAAGACAGTTTGCTGCTTGACACGTGTAGCGACTGTTTACTGTTTGACACGGGTAACGACTGTTTGCTGCTTGACACGTGTAACAACTGTTTTGCTGCTTGACACGTGTAGCGACTTTGCTGCATGACACGCGTAACGACTGTTTGCTGCTTGACACGGATAACGACTGTTTGCTGCTTGACACGAGTAACGACTGAATGCTGCTTGACACGTGTAACTACTGTTTGCTGCTTGACACGTGTAACAACGGTTTTGCTGTTTGACACGGGTAACGACTGTTTGCTGCTTGACACGTGTAACAACTGTTTTGCTGCTTGACACGTGTGACAACTGTTTTGCTGCTTGACACGTGTAGCGACTTTTGCTGCTTGACGCGTTTAACGACTGTTTGCTGCTTGACACGTGTAAAGACTGTTTGCTGCTTGACACGTGTAACGACTGTTTGCTGCTTGACACGGGTAACTACTGTTTGCAAACTACTTTTTCTGTTTGACACGTTCACTGACTGAATACTACTTGACGCGTGTAATATCTCTTGATGTGTGTAGTGACTAATGGCACAAGTAACGACGTTTTGCAGCTTGGCACATGACACGACATTTTGCAGTTTGATACGTGTAACGACCGTTTTCATATGACAAATGTTTAATAGCTTCTGGACCTTTTACTCTTAGCCTTCTAAACAAAATTTAATCAGCCTAAGGCAAAAAAACCAAATCAATAGGCTTCTGCGAGAATCTGTCTGATCAGGATATGTACTTTTGGCCGCTGATTCTCTTGCAATGTATGACATTTTCGCCTTTTTTAAGCAAATGGTTAAGATTTTTGTATAGGAATCGTGGTGTGTGTGATGGAAAGAGGGCTAAAATCAAACTTATCGATTCTAGAAAGCTTTAAGGTTATTACAAAGCAAAATACTATTTTTGTTTTGTTTTTTTTCAGTTACCCCTACACCATGGCCAGCCAGAACAGCGCAAGAACCTTTGGACCAGCCCTCGTTCAGAATGTCTGGGAAAACCACTGGGTAAGTCACGTGACCATATCTTTTAGCATTTTTTGTAACAGTTTGATTTATCATTCGTGGCCATATGCCGGGTTCATTTAGCCTGGCTGTCTTCTATGACTATACAAACTGGTGTGTTTCAAACAGGGGTTTCCTATAAAAAGTATGCAAAACGTATGAATGCATGATTTCATATTATGGTTTTACAACAGGCCATTGACAAAGGGAAGAATTATTTTCTGTAAAAAGGCAAGTGTGAGTAACATGGCTCAATGATTAAATGAAGCGATGCTAACATGAACCTTTATATCACCCTCTATTAAAGACAAATCCCCTTTTTTCGATTCGGACAGCCAACGTAGATACATGAACAAGAGCGTAGTAAAAGCATAAGAATCATACCTTGATGTATGTTTCCGTATTCTACAGTTCCGCATTACTTCTTTTAAAATATACATGTATTCCAAGGTAAAGTTCCCAAAAATGTAACAAGCCAAAAGTAGACCTCAGAGATGAATTAATCATGGCGGATCATTTAATCTTAGAAATGTTTTCATTATCAGACGTTTTATTGGCCCTTCAATCAAATTATCCGCGGTTTTTGTGGTTTTTGCTAGACTAACCTTAATGAAGCATGTGTTGTGCCACTTTGAATAGGAATCATCCTGAAATTATTGAAAATGATCGCAAGGGAAGCTGTCATAAGTACATTAACGAAAATACAGAAAGAGTAATTAAACCAGGTACGACAGTTCTTTCACGACAAGTCAAAGCCTTTAAATCTAGCGACAATGACAAGCGCTGTTTTTCTTTCTAATTGCATTAAGTCTGCAAAAATGCGATTTGTGCTAAAAGCCAACTAACTTGTTCATCTGTGACAACTTAAATGGGAACTACAATGGGATAACATAGCTCACTTGGGTCTATTGTTGCCAATGGTTACGAATCCCCCCGGGAGAAATACAATAACAAAGTCTTTGCACCATTTAAAAGCATGTCTTTCAATACAACCCGGCTCGGAACGACCTAATCAACATAATAATTGACGTGAAGAAAGAGGTGACGTGAAAAAAGGGGTAATGTGAAGAAAGGGGTAATGTGAAGAATTGGGTAAGGCGAAGAAAGGGGTAAAGCGAAGAAAGCGATGGTAATGTGAGGAAAGGGGAAACGTGAAAAAGGGGTCATGTGAAGAAAGGGGTAATGCGATAAAAGGGGTAATGTGAAGAAAGGGGTAAGGCGAAGAAAGGGGTAAAGCGAAGAAAGGGGTGGTAATGTGAGGAAAGGGGTAACGTGAAAAAGGGGTAATATGAAGAAAGGGGTAACGTGAAAAAAGGGGTAAGGCGAAGAAAGGGGTAAAGCGAAGAAAGGGGTGGTAATGTGAGGAAAGGGATAACGTGAAAAGGGGGTCATGTGAAGAAAGGGGTAATGCGAATAAAGGGGTCATGTGAAGAAAGGGATAATGCGAAGAAAGGGGTAAGGCGAAGAAAGGGGTAAGGCGAAGAAAGGGGTATCGTGAAAAAAGGTCATGTGAAGAAAGGGGTAATGTAAAGAAAGGAGTGGATATAAGATGTTCAACATTTGACCTTAATTTCACTGTAATCTAAACATGCCTAAAGAAAACCCATATGAATTGCTTTTAAGTTGTCGCTGTTTTGAATTATTGAGCTTATCCACAGCCATATATCGCATTTCGACTGTAAATTACCACATTAACAAAAGCTTAACGTATATTCTAATTACTTTTTGTCCAAGCAGTACTTTCCAGCGTATACATACGTGAAAACCATTTGCAATTTGATCTTTGTTATCTTATTGTATGTTTTATATGTCACATTTTTCACTGACAACACAAGTGCATGGTAGATACATACGATCATAGAACCTAATTGGTTTCAACACAATTATTGTTGGTTGGTCCTCCAACAATCAGAGAAGTCTAAAGACTCAGTCTGGTTTGTGTCTTCAAACCGGTATCTCATGGGGTCTAACCGCATTACGGTCATTCGAGGAAGACCTGGCAGATACAACGGCTAGACGTGGAGATATGCACTCTGTTGCCAGCGGCATCATAAAGCTTGGAGGGAGAAACTTGGTGGGAGTTTTCAGCCGCACATATATTCTGTTATCATAAAATGTAATGTTGGTTTGTGTTACATTTGATAAAGAAAATCATCGTCGTGTGGTAATCATCTTCGAGAACAACATGTTACATCGCTATAGTATCTTAAAAAAACAATCAATCGTCTTCGTAGTCGTCGTCGTCATCATCATCATCATCATCATCATCATCATCATCTTCGTCATTCCTCTTCGTAATCATCATCATCATCATCCTCATCATCATTTTATCATCGTCTCTATCGTCGTCATCATCATCGTCGTATAAAAAGACATATTGCTTAAGGAGTAACAGCAATTAGTGTAGTTCATGATTAAACAGCGTGAGATGCCTGCTGGCTGATCTGATT
Organism: Sinonovacula constricta; assembly: GCA_007844125.1. Lineage (NCBI taxonomy): Eukaryota > Metazoa > Mollusca > Bivalvia > Cardiida > Solecurtidae > Sinonovacula > Sinonovacula constricta. Next base: position 37,364,417 of record CM017565.1, on the reverse strand, counting down.
CTACACGCTCTGCCCATGACCATGTCCGATCAAGGCGTGCTAAGCGGAATGTTATTTTTCAAAACCATTTATACCATCCTGAAACAAGCCGTCCACCGTCTCATAGACCAGCTACTAGGACGGTATCGTCGGTGGTCTAGTGCATGAATAAGCGGTTTATCAGACCGGTCAATCCTGGAGGCAAACGGTCAAGTGGTAGACCCAAGTCTGGGCAATGTTATAATGGCCGCCTTAGTCAGCATACAATCTCCGAATACCGAGTATACGTGAGACTGATGTACTGTGGATTACAGTTTCAGTTTTAAGCTAATTTACAACTTCAATCTCTTGTATAACTGATATTCTTGTTGCCGATTCTTTGTATTTCGACTGAGATTTAAGCAAACATAAATCGTTGGCTTCCTTGAAAACGAAAGTACCGTTAGTCAAACTCTTTTCGGCGCCAAACTTGTTTAACTCTTCACCTTTCCGGCTGGCCCTCGACGGGCGGCATCTCCCAAACCTACTTTTGATCAAAATATCACAACCTTTGCAGATACGGTAATGGACTGCTAAAATATCCGCCAACGTCAACGGCTTGACGAATGCCACTTGTGGAAATCTTAGAATATACATTATATTTGGGTGACTCAGCCCCATTCTACGCATATTTATTTAATCAGGCCCATCAACAGCCAGCGACCTTTGATATTAAACCCTGGTTGCTGTTCTCTCTAGCCGCCTGGTTCCGCTAAGCTCTGCTATCTGATAAACATTTAACGAGAGCTGGATAAATATTTTCTTGTACAGGTTTTAAACAAAAAGGGCCAAGCACATCGCTATCGTTTAACCTAACAATGCCTCATATTTTTTTCATATCTCGCCAGTTGTTGTAGGGGGTCTGGCTTATAAGTTTTAAAACGTTGCAATGTACCGTAATTTCCTGATTATACGACGCATATACGCGTAAAGCAAGCGGACACGGGTTGTTTTATTGGCATTTAATTACAAAAAGCAGAAATTTCTTAAAACTTATTTTAATAAATAATAAATTATAAGTATGTATATGTTATCATATTGTCCTTAAGGCTCGTGGTATGATTTTCTTTTTGTCAAAAGCTTTGTAACCGTTTTGTTTTGTTTTTATAAATGTGTACAGTTCTTCCTTCATTTTCATGCATTGGCATTATTCGCCAAACATGAGCCAGTCTCTTAAGCTATCCTTAGTTTGGCATTATGCGTATGCGTTTACACTTCTAATGAAATAAGTTACAAGTTTCAAGAATCAGTCGTAGCAAGAGTTAAAACAAGTTATTTAGCAGCTACACACAAAAACGCCTTGATCTTAAACTGAGTTATGAAATAAACTGACCTAAACCGAAAGTTTCAAACTTTCTGGGATCTGCGTATTCAAGCAGGTTTGAGTTTGGCTGTTGTTGTTGTGATTAAGGGATACAATGTTCTTTAAATATCATTGTCAAAGCTTTTGTTTTTATGATTAACTTTCGAAGTCACGCACACATACTTGCCGGTATATGTACATCTATTTCGGACATTAAACAGTAGTGTAACATCGTTGTGTAATTGTGGCAACGACTTTTACAGACGAGACGTAATTTGGACAATGGTATGTTTATTCCAATCGTTTGTTAATTGTGCGACGGATTGTATTTTATCAAAGCATTTACTCACTTGCTGACGAGGCACGGCCTGTGAATAGCCATGGCGATGATGTTAAGAAAGCTGTTGACATTTCAGTATCAGCATTTTATACTTCATGGCACGCGGGACTTGAAACATAAATATCTATATTAATATTCATCATATACAATAACGTATATTAATATTTATCATATACAATAACGTTATATATATGCAAGCGTCGAAATGAAGGTGATTCAGAAAATTGTATAATCATTAGATGCGCATGTACAGTTTCGTGACATTTTAAAGCCTGTTCACATAACAGAATATTTTCCCTCTTTGTTCTGTTGCTTCTCGCTCCAACAACATTGGTTTAGTCGTGCATTAATTTATGTGTACAGTGTTTACTTAATGAGATTTATTATGCTGATCACAGTGATCTATTTAAACCAAGCCAATGTACATAAATCGGACTCCGATCCAACCAATAATGGGGACAATTCATAGAAGGACAGATCGAGCTTTACTAGAACTTTAATGAGCTTATTATGTCAAGACAGAGGATCGTACCCACAACATCCCGCCGCCAGAGTTCTACTAATGGCATCACTAGAGCATATCGCTCATTTACTATAATTTTAACTTGAAACTCCAAATATATTGGCATTCCACCCTAGCAAAAAGATGAATATGCTCGATTCTGCGACTCTTCTGCGAGTGACTGTAAGGGAGTATGTCCAAGTCGGCATGTTTGGGGCCGAGTTAATGTTATTCTTCCAACAGATGGTACTGGAGATAAGGACCCGTTGCCATGACATTAACTGCCCCTTGCGGGCCCCTAGTGCTTGAAGCGGGTACCAGAGTTGTTAAGGGGTTGGGGGTCATGGGATATCATGGAACGCTTTCATGCTTAAAAGTCGCGCCAAAATGAGCAGACGAACAAAACATCGTTCGAAGTTATCCTGTTCTTTGTGTGTCACGTCCTCGCATACATCATCTGAGTCCTTTCTTTCATTATCTTTCTGAAGAAAGAAAGGACACATAAAATTGGGGCTAAGCATCTCTTCAACTTTGGTGTGGTTGTCCTGATTTAGGAAAACAAACGGGCAACTGATTATATGCATGTTGCTGTTACTTTTTAAACTTTGGACGCAAATGCCAGAATGTTTGAAAAAATATAATTATAAAGAGTTTTTAATGAATTAAGTTGTAAGCTTTTATATGCGATAGACACATGTTAACTAGCTTTTTCGTAAATGATAATCAACCAATCAACCCCGCATCTATTGATGTGAAATAACTAGCGCACCACAGCGGTACATATAAAAACAATATCATCGCTTATTAATATTGATTTTATTATCGAAAAACCATTAAGAACTGTATGACTGCTTTTTTTTCATTGTCTCGTCATCATAAATCACTTTCCTTTCCATAAGCGTTGCCATGGTGACAAAACTTGTAGGTGAGAAGGGAGGGTATTGATTTTTGCGCTTCGAACATTGTAAATGGGTCATTGAGACAAAGAGAGTTACAATTGACTTCATTGGTTAGACGACGATGAAAGGTGTCGAGTTAATTATTCAATCTGATTTTAGCTGCCCTGACTCTTTGGACACGGTGCAGGGCGCCATTTATCTTCTGTAAATCTGGGTCCGGATTTAAAGTCACGTGACACGCGGTACAGTCGCACGCACCGGTTTCCGTCGTTATTTCTATTGACATTCGTCTGACCACGTTTCTTATAAAAGCATACATCGGCTCTTTGATAAATATCGAATATTATGCTATAAGTGAGTGTCTGAGTAAAACGTCGTTCGAATTCGTGAAAGGGATAATAAGATTAAATAGCAAAAAAAGAAGCAAGGAGAAAGATGCAAAATATATAGCCAACATTAATGAAGAACATGACTATCCATGTGTTTATGTATGTTGTGCTGTAAGATTTATTAAATCCGTAAATAGCAAGAAAAAAATAGCATTCTGAAAGAATTCTTATAAAACATTTTTACTGTCAGCACAGAGCAGAAAATTAATATATGAATTAATGGCGAAATAAAGAACGTGTTAAACGTTTTGTTTTATGATTAAAATAACAACGTGCAATTTGCAGGCTACGCCTAGTATCGTATGCAGGCCAAGGTCATAACTTTTATTTGCAAGTGTCTATCTAATGCAGTGATCCGTAACGGAAACATTTCGATGTATGCTGCTGCATCTTTCAATTTGCTATTCTCGTTCAGTGATACACTCTTCATTCGAATAACGTTTGATTAGGCTTGTCAATCGCAATTCTCGAATAGTTATGCTATTACAATCACTATAGGAGTCATGATGAAATTGTCTTTCATACTTTCATCCCAGCACAAACCACGCTTTCAGTCCGCTTCCCGGAGAGTATTGTATATTGGTATACGATTTGAAAGCCCTTTATGAACCTGAACTCGTCCTTCATACTTCCGTCTCTGCACAAACCCCCTCCAAGCCCGCTCCGGGGTATCGTAGGTAGTGCTTTATGATTTATAGCTTCTGCTCAACCGGACAGTGAACACTGCTGTAATGGAACCCTGCTGCTCATTTCTGATGGGCTTCATTTACGGTCTAATCAACAGAATTATAGTTTCTGGAATCAATTTTGAGATTTGCAATTGATGTAAACATAGCTCAGAGATCTTCCCTCTTTGATGCCTGGTATTGATATCATGGCACCGGACAAGGGACGCAAATCTGAGTACTCGTAAATCAACATATCACACAATTTCTAAACCACACTCTTTGGAGCATGTTTTCTTTTAATGAATATATTATGATGTGTACTTCGCTCTTCATATGCAGTTTTGATTACTGCCAGGTTATTGAATATAGTCTCTGGACTCTTGTTTGATAATCTTTAGTAGATTTCTTGTGATATTTAATAGCTCTAAAGTTTAGATAAAATCGTGGCTCTGGTTCTTTTTGGTGTAATACTAATCAACAGGAAATAAAGTACCATTTAACTTTGCGAAAATACACATCCATCGTACAATGGTTGTGGCCAAGTTGATAAAACAAACAAAACAAAACACGTTTACTTGTTTTCGTATATTTGTCATTGTTGATATTTTATTTTAAATAATGTACTCTGAGATTTAAATTAATATCAGCCTGATTCTTTTAAGACTAGACAAACAAATCATTTACTGCAGATAATATCATTAAAAACCTTCAATGTTTAAACCTTCTACAATCCGGCTTCCTACCATTTCCGGACTCAATGTAGTGGGCGGTTTAGAGAGTCTTTACTGTTGTGTGTGTGTATCATTATGCAGACTTCCGGTCTACTATACTTCCAGCTTAAATTGGCGACCTTAAAAATATGTGATAAACTTTGTAAACAACTACTGCATAAACAACATCAAAAGTTTAGGCTAGTTTCATTTTGACGAGCTTTAGCCCTAAAGAGGATGCAAGTTATTAACATTCTTGGCTTAAATGACTTGATAGCAATGAGCAACGCTAGCTGTACAGCCCAACTTTCTAAATGTCACTACATCTACTGAAAGCCACACTACACTATCGCTGGTCGTTGTTTCGACTTGATAAACTTGTCTTAGTGAGATTTGTGCAAATTTGCTTCTGAAATGTTGGCCTTTTTATGGAGGTAATTTATTCGTAGTTTATATCATTTATGTTTATTTAAGCTCGCTTAAAGCTGCTTGTTAACATTTGGTCCAGTTTGCATTTTTAATTCGTATTCCCCCCCACACACACACACACACACACCAACACCCCCTCCCCCACGCACCCCCTCCCCCCCCCCTCCCCCGCAAAGAAGCAAAATTTTGTTGAAATACAATGAGTAATTGTAAAATCTTTCCTCTTATCACATCATAGTATGTAAACCAATCAGATCACGATAATTAATCCTGAAAATTCACGAATCATCTCTCGGATGGATGTAGGTAGTCGGATCACCTCAGTCATTTCCCTAAATGAGCCTACTTTTGAGAATGACGTCAAAATAATGATGGCAGGTCGGGTGACAGCTCCTTTCACTATGATGTCAGTAAAACGTCAATTTGTGGCGACTTCAAATTTAAATCGTTCAATTTTTTAATTTACACTGCGTAGCAGACACGCAGCCAGCTGTCAAACGATGGCCGTGTTTATGTTTTGTGGAACAACTTAGGCATATTCTTCTTCCGTCTTCCGAACAAAACGATCGTTATTTCAGTAAGTATCAGTGCAACAGATACATCCGATAGATGAATGTCCCGAGGACGGCATTACCCAAGGAGTTCCCATTGTATGTAAATATGCAGCCCATCAAAAGATTGTATTGCCTTAAGGAAGGGAGAATTAACAGCGTCTCTACGCTTCTCGGTTACATTTATTTTATGTTTAGACGTTTTGAGCACAATTACGAAATGTGCAAGTGGTAATATATATTTTGTTTGTACTACAGCCTTAAACAATGCACTGGTTGGCTCGAAAATAGGCGCAATTACATATATTTATTTATGCGTGTCATGTAAAAGCGGCCATGTCGTTTTAACTAATTTTTATAAGAAAAGAAAGAATAGGTCGCTGAATTTTACAGCGTATTGCATTAATTTAATGAAGTATCTTCTATTCTATTTCTTCTTTTCCATGACTTGCGCTCTTTTAACATTTCTTAAACACAGATTTTATGTACTCTCGATTGTCATCTTATCCTGTCTTCTCAAATTCACTTTGCTACCCCACTCATTAAGATATTTTCGTCATAAATGTATTAACTAACTCGCATATTTCGCATTCTACGCGAAATGTTTGTAAACAATATCCCAACTAGACAAATATCCACGTAAAGAACGCGTTTCGCTTCAGCTATATTTCATTCATGAAACAAGCCATTCGTTAGAATCGCTAGGTAATAGGAACCCAGAGGTTATCTGCCCATGTCTTGACATTGTCCCATCGTTCATTAAGATTAATTTCCTATTTGGTAAAGAATGTTGTAGTGGACTGGAAAGTGTTAGTCACGTGACAGAATTTGGCCAACTGTTTGACTGCTACTACTGCTGCGCGTGCCCTTTTTACAGTGCATGTGACTTTCTAACGGTGACATGAATAACTTGCTCAACACGAGAAGTAGTTGATTGACATTTTGCTTCTAAATTTCCCCTCAGAAAACGGGGACAATTGTAATCAAAGTTGATCTGTTACAGCCTTCAAATATAAATGTTTCGTATAAAATACCAGATACAACAAAGACCTGTACGAGACATTGCGAATATCCATGATGAGACACAGTGCCAACTTTGAAATTAAAAACAAATATCAATGCAGCATGTTAAAATTAACATAAAATCAAAATACTGACGCCATTGGTACCCACGCATTTTTTTCTCGTATTCCACTATACTTAGAAAGATAATGTTACCTCTCTTTATTCGAAATCATGAATCCCCTCGACTTAAGGAATTCTAGGTTAAGACCTCCAAACTCGTGCTAAGCATACTAACTGTACTATAGCAGGGTTGTTTTTTGTGATTTTTTTGCTGTTGTATTATTTTTGTTGTGTTCGTTGTTGTGTTTGTATTTATGGGGGGGGGGGGGGGGATATGTTTTGTGTGTGTTTTTATGGTTGTTTTGTTGTTATTTTGTTGTTGTTGTTTTGTTCTTGTTTTGTGATTTTTATTAGTTGTTATTGTTGTTGTTTTGCATGTTGCATTCAATCATTGCAACATGGTAATAGGTCCTTTACGTATGTAACACCGGCTTTCCACTAAAAGGGTTAAAAAGATATGCAAAACGCATCTTTGAAACTTAAAAATCACATACGAACTTCGAATATGACAAATAAATAACTTATCGTGTATTCTGTCTATTGTAGGTTTACCCCGAAAATCAAATAAATGAATTGAACTTCAAGTATTCAAAACGAATAATATGCGTGTATTTCAGGTGTACTGGGTGGGACCGAACATCGGAGGTATCTTGGCTGCCCTCGTGTATGAGTATATCTTCGCTGCGGGCGCTAGCTTCACCAAGACCAAGAAATTCGTCCTGAAACACCGCAAACCGTGCGAGAAGACCCCGAAGCAGAAAGAGAGCCAAGACGAGCTGAACAGCAGCAAGGCCGGTCTCATCGAGGTACGAAGCTTCTTTGTTAATGGTTTATTGCTAATCGTTAACTGTTTATGATTTTATAGTTTATTATTTATGTTTATGATTTTTATTGTAAATTATTTACTGATGCTGATTTATATCTTTATTTCTTTTCGCACTTGATGACCTATCAAGTGCCGGTATGTCAACACCCACCCACAATCCCCCTAAAAATAATACAATTAATACATTTTTGCTAGGCTTTATTGTCCATGATTAATTGTCTGTGATTGATTTATTATTGACTGTGATTGACATTAATAATACCACTGTATAAGTGAGCGGTCTGGAGGTTGAACGCTGACATCCAAATCGGTGGATCCAAGGTTCAAATGTCAAACGAACCTCGTGCATGATCTTGGCCTTACATTACACATTCTCAAGGTAATAAATACCTAAGTACTGGCTCTACATAGGAAGTTGAAATCGAAAGGGACTACTATAAAATGAGAGAACTTGTTTACCAATCGACTTTATAAATAGAATGAAACTGATTTGAATTTCGTATCAATCAATCTTCTAGGACATCGAACGGACAATATCATTGGTTTGATTAGAATGTATTTTCTCTTAGTCTTAGTCTTAGAATTAATTCTAAATTAAACTTAGGACTGACTGACCTAGAACATGGCAGTCGGTACAATATGTTCCGAAATGGTAAATGAAAAGTTGTGTCGTTGAGGCATCCTTAAACTCAATGGTGTAACAATTGGCTATTCATAAACTACATTGTACCATATTTAAACAATTGATAGCGATCACTTAACCCGTTCTAAACAAGACAATCGCTGTAATTTACAGAAGCATGATTGATGATATACTTAAACCAGGGACCTTTTATACTTTATTTATAGACAATACCGTCTAGTTTCGGCATTTTACTGGCTATCTGAACTTTGTTTGAACACGGCATTCCGTAATGAAAGTAAACGTTATGATGTATTGAGAGAAGCTCACTCAAGATTTAGTGTTCGTCTTCTTCTGGGTCAGTTAGATTGGAACGGATAAAAAACAAAATAAACAAAGCCAACGGGAAAGGCGTTCGGCATATATTTAATTTTAAGGAATTTAATCATATTTTTTCTTTCAAAAATGTTGAAGCATTGTATTTTTAATTATTTTTAATTACCGATTTACAGATACATTTATATTATGCAAATATGACTATAGGGCATTTTTATATTAATCTTAAAATTGTTGAGCATTTCAACGATTCTTTTGTATCGGCCGCGACAACTACTGCATTTCAATCTATTTTGTTGTGGTTGTTGTTGTATTTCTATTTGGTTTAAGATAATATCTGATAAGAAATGACATCCAACTTCATTCGAAAAGACACATTGTAAACACGTTCGAAATAAAGGTGAACATTTCAAAGAGTCTTTCAGCTGACTCATTAACAAACATTGTCACATCCAGTTCTTATTGGTAGAGAATAAAGCACATAACTAAATAAAGAAAGCATAAAGCGGAAATATTAGTTATAAATGTTGTTTATTTCTCTGCCAATATGAGCTGGATGTCGCAATATTAGGCCTATAACCACACGCTTCATTGCAGATCTATCTAGCAAGTTATATGTAAAAAGTAAAAACATAACCTGACAATCAGAATGTTTGTGTCTCTTCTTAGACCCCTTGTGCTGACGGTGAGGGAGATGCTGTCGTTGAGATGGAAAAGATCGAAGAGAAGAAGGAGGAAGAAGAGGCATCACCGTCCTGACTCCAAGGCCGAGTAAAGCACGTGACTCACACATCTTGATCCAAATCACGTGACACACATCTCGTTGCCACGTGACGTCATGCGAGGGAGAGGCGAAATCCCGCCTGAACAAATTTTACACCGTGCTGTTTTCATTTATAAATTATTACAAGTTTGTGGATTTTAAAAACAATGTAAAACATGAATATATGTTCTAAGTTGCAAATTAAACCGATTTCAGAAAACTGGCTGATATATGCCCTGCATCACAAAGCCGTATTAAATCAAAGACGGTGTGCTTCTCATGTGTAATAAATTTTGAAATTGATCCATTGGGCGTTTTTCACTTATTTGCTTTAATAGTAATGTTTAATTTGGTATTCTGATTCTTTACCAATCTGATATTTTTTCCGTTTATCGCATTGATCAATAATCATTATCTTCTAATTCATTTATCATTTTTCTTTACTTCATTATCATCGTCGTCGTCATCACCATCAGCATTGATTGCGTGCTTAGGGACAAAAAGAGTGCGAATTAGTTTTCTTGCACTGAGATTTATTCTTATGAGATTAATTTACAATGTTCAATTTTGTATGTGGTGTATTTGATCTTTTACCATGTAATTGCAATTGTATGTGTACATTTTACCTTCAATTTAAACAAGATGTTAAACTCTTTGGTTCATTTAAGCTCTCTTTCTGAATTTAACATATATCAAATTTTAGGAATTACTCATGCTTAAATGTTGTTGAATTAAAATGTACATGAAAATGATCAACTTAACAATTGCTTGTTATAGTTTGTATTACATCATTAGATTGATGTTCGGTCAAGTGCTAGCATAATTGATGGCCAGTCTAGCAAGCTTTCTTAATTATTTTCTGGCGACGTATTATCCTTTCTTATTTAAATGTACACGATATATGTATTCTTTTTGTCTTCTCTTTCTAATATATTGTACAATATTACTATATCGTCAATTCAAGAAAGTGCCTAGTTGTATCTTAATATATGACTTACTCAATAGCGTAACTATAAATTTTGTACATACCATTATATTTAAATTGTACCCGTATTACGCTTAGTCCTGCTCTCGCTTTGTGGTCAACTGCATACGTGGGAAGAAATATATCCAATGCCATTTCTTCAACTTTTCTTTCAAATTTGTAACTTAACTCTAAAATTCATAATAACGATATCGTATTTCTTACATTGAATAAAATCATTGAATAAAAAGTGTTATTTGACAGTTTTATTTAAAAATACATTTCTAAGCAAAAATTCATTCTTATTTTGACTGTCCACTACTTTAACATCAATATGGACTATTTGGGATATAAGCTTATTAATTTGTGCTTTTTGTGTCCACTAAATTGCCAAAGTACAAAAACTACCTAGTCAGGAAAACACGTTTGTACAGTGTAGTTGTGTAGTTGTGTGAATATCGTCATGATCAGTGTATGAAACAAAGTTCTGTCGAGTTGTTTTATAACTGTCTTCAAATAAAAGTAAAATAAATATTGTATTGTTTTGTCTTTTCAAAAACCTAATTTAACCACAAATAAGGACCAATGTGTATATAAATCAATATTAGAATTAAATTCTACATGCCGAAATTTAATCCTCAAATTTAAATATGAATAATTATATTTAGATAAGTATACAAGGTTCTAGCCGAAATGGCTGAGCACAATAACGGTAACTCTAGACAGCTAAGTCTTAAATTACCACCCTTTGTTGAGGTGACTTTCCAAAAGATAACATCGTCGCTATGCTACACTTCAAATTTGGGTGAAACATTGTTTTGGATGAGACAAGGTGCTGATTATAAGAACTTAAACTCTGATATGATATAAAATTCATGACCAAATTGAAATACTGTGTTAAATTGGCTCTTTAACGAAAAACTATATATTTTAAGTTATATTTCTTTTTATTTCTGAAGACTGTATGATATACCAATTTACCAAATTATTGAAAGATATTAAAATGGCAAACATCGTGAAAAGAACGTCTTACTTTTACCCTTTTTTAACGCCGCGCACTGGAAAGTATGTATTTCTTCAATGCAACTATGTTTTACAATTATAAATAAATTTTAAAAAATTAAAAACACAAAAATTCAATGTAAGTATGTTACAAGCCATGCAATATAATGTCAGAATTATACATGCAGATTTATGTTCGTTAATGTTTATACTAAAACTCTGAAATTTCTGTTCTGGCACTTCTGTGTTTGTTGAGATTTAAACTGAAATTAGGACCCGTATAACTCAGTGATTGTCTTAAAGGTGATATTTGCTAATATCATAATTATGCATGTAACAATATCTAACCACTGCAATGGGAATTTTTGGCATAATTTTTGCATAAACACATACTTAAATCTAAATAAAGACGACTTTGAACATAAACTATGTTTTAGACAGTACAAATCGAGACACACACAAAAACCTCTAAATGTTCATTCTCCAACTCTATAAAAACTACTAGAGTTACAATATCTACCACAGATTTGGATGAATTTTGGCATATTTTTTGCATAAACGCATACTTTAGTCTAAATAAAGACGATTTAGAACATAAACTATATTGTTAAACAGTAATCGCACAAAAATCACTCTAAATGTTTATTCTTTCAAACACTATAAAAACCGCCAGTGTGGTTTTTGCTAAACATACATATCGACGTCAAAGCGAATTATCCGGATGAAGATATAACGTGATCTCAAAAGTTATTGGTCACGTGGTTTTTCTATCTAAAAATAGCTATTTCCGCAGCGTGGCTAGGAAAGGAAATACCTGTTTGCAATGACTAGTGGGAATGAATGATTTGCTGTTCACACAGATCTAGGACTTCAATAAATACTTAAATAGCATTTAGCATGACCTCTTTAGGTAACAATGACTTTTTTGCTTATTTCAAAAAAAGGTCCTTACTGTCTGAAACATCCTTTTGGGCAGTTCTGACTCAAGAAACAATGAAGTCAGTATGAAGGAATTCAAAACAAAAAGTGTATGACAGGTAAGACTGGCAATAGCGATGGACTCTTCTCCCGGCTGCAACCTTTCGAGTTGATAGCCGCCTAATAGAACCCATCCAAAACATACATCGTTATGTTAAAATCTGTATGAGAGGATTGTGTAGGTCATAATATATCATAACACTACATATAACAAGACTTAGTGGTGCAGTAAATAAAACATGTGTCTGTCGTGAAAGAGGTCACAGAATCGAAACAATTTTGTCAATTCTTGTACTGTTTGGTCCTTTCACCTCATGTTCACTGGACAGCGTGGTTAGACTTATAAATTTTAACAACTACAACTATTTATAACATGGTATCGTAAACCACGGACTATATAAACTGTTATGGATAAGTTAAATCAACTTGTCCACCAAGAGTTATTATGTTTTTAAACCTGTTCCAGTCAAATTGTTGGTATTCATCTGCTTTGTTTGCCATTTGCGATAATGGATTATGTTTGTGCTGTCATCTGCAAGCGCTCGCTTGGGGTTGTTCTCATAGGCCAAACAATTAGTTGTATTTTGACCTCGTGACCTTCTGTGATGAACATAAATAAGCAGGGGTACATGCCGGAGTAACCATGTTACGGAACTTGCGTGAGGCAAGGAATATTTTTTCTACGCATGTTTAGCACATCATATCACCACGGCCCTTTCTTTATACTTACCTGGCTTTCACCTTATGGCATTACTACTCCCTTGAATGAAGTACTGACTGAAAGTCATCTTCAGACGTGGCGCTTTCCACTCGTTTTTAAGCCCAACAACAAATTGATTCTCTTAAAACAGCGCACGTGGTACCATACATCTTGTGTAGACGTTTGTTATGAACGGTGTGTTGGTTGGCCTTTGAAATGAAGATTCTTGATGAAAACTGAGTTTACTACAAAACGGGTTTTATTTTTAAACAACGGATTATAACAGCCTAAAAGTAGTGCAATCATTTGTATCATTTGTGTCAAGACCTACGCAAGGCAGTGAAATAGCCTATCGCTTAATGTGTGTTCACGATTTTTTGTTCTTTTTTTAACTTCACAGTAACTATAATTGCTACAATGCATTTTTAGAACCGAAACGTATAATCTGTTCTTAAATAAGACCTAAGCCCTTTGTATGGAGATATTCATAATCAGGAAGATCACTTCCCAGAGACACAATAAGTGCACTTTGACGATCCTATTATCATAAGGCAAATAGGTCGTTCCAGTAATCAGAAATTGTTGAAAACAGAATGAATGTCGAAACCAAAGGTTCATAATAAAAAAATGCAGAAGAGTTTTTCCAAGAAGAGAATTTGAAGAGAATGTTTGGGCAAAAATCAATAAGGATCTATTTACATGAATTATTGCCAGCTCAGAAAATATTGACTGTTTGTGTTCGATTATTATTTTGTTTTCATTATACCCACACTTACAAAAAGCAAATATCTTAGTCAGTTTAGTTTTTGACACTCATAAAACATTCACATTTTCGTGGCAAGAATTCATGATTTGTTATCAGGCATAATAATTAATTATGTGCTCCTTGAGACGAGATTATTCAAGGTCTTGTTCATGAGGCTCTACAACATTGAACTGGTTAATGAAAGCATGTTAAATGAAATTTAACACGATGGTGCATTGTGATATTGTATAGTATATCATGTCCATCTGTATGCAAAAAAAAACAAACTACATGTTAAAAATAGTAATATGCCTGTATAAAAGTGCACGGTTTAGTGCAAAAATACATACTCAGAAAAAGTAATATCACAAAATGTTTGGTAATAGAAAAATAGTTTTTTTTTTATTGGACAAAATGTACAAATGTGTATGGCAGTAAAATCTCTCTCTTTTTTTCTCTTTCTCTTTCTTTCTTACTCTCTCTCTCTCTCTCTCTCTCTCTCTCTCTCTCTCTCTCTCTCTCTCTCTCTCTCTCTCTCTCTCTCTCTCTCTCTCTCTCTCTCTCTCTCTCTCTCTCTCTCTCTCTCTCTCTCTCTCCATTTGAATAAGGTAAATTGTTTATGCTGATTTTTTATCTCTAATTATAAAATTACTGCAAACCCGTTTGATGGCTGACGTTTGAGGCTTAATCTGAACAATTTTGTTACATTAAAACGAAGACCTGTATTCGTTTTTGTTTCACTTTGTTAACCGTATTTTGGAAATAAACTAAACCGCAGAACAAACGTGTGGGGAATGGTCACATGACATTCAAAATGGTGGACGATATATATGAAAATCGGTTGAATTTATAATTATTTATACATCCTACTGAAAATCAAGCAAAAAATACTTAAAAATGACTGACAAAGAATACGCTCCCTTGACAACTATATGTGTTCGTTGTTTAAACGACAAGCTGTATGAAAAACGCAAGACAGGTGCTTTAGAAATAGAAAAGTAAGTAACACTGCCATGGTCAAAATATGACAGCCAAAACCTGACTATGTCTGCAACGGAAAAGAAATGACTATTTTTGGTCATTTTTTAAGCGAATTACTGTATGTAGACAAAAATTCTATATCCTTTATTTTATAAATGAGTTCCATTTTGTTAATGAAGAGCTAAATGTATTCCTTTTATGTTATTTCTTTTTTAATATATTTTTAAGTAAAAATGGTGTTCCATGACATTTTTTCCTTTAGGTTTAAAACAACATAATTGTTAACATACATCTGCAAAGTCTATATAGAGATACACTATCCAAACTACACACTTATTTCAATTAATGGGTCAATCAGGATACTGTTTATGAGTGATGCATACAAATTATGTGTCAAAATGAATATGTTCTGTAGTCTGGAGTTTTTAGTTTCTTATGATTCTCCAGACCATACATTTCTGGTCATAAGAATTCAAAACATACCCAAGTAAAAGTCAAAACGTACTCATATAAATTTGATATATAACATGATTCTTACAAGAGTTAAGTAATATTACTCTCTGTTGTCTCAGCGACTTTTCGACCCCTCTACTATCAGAAACCACAACTATGTATTTTATCTTTGCATTTTATTGATTGTAAAGTATGGTACGGTAAATGCTGTGACATTTTCAAAGTTATTTTTAGTAGTTTACTTTTCAAATGAAATATTAAAGTCACTCCTATGATTGATATCTTTATATATAAAATAAAGCATGTGTAAAGTTATGAAAAAAATTATTGGAACCAATTGAATTTTGTATAATTGGCCGGAGTTCATGTTGTCGCTCTCTTATTTCATACGGCCGCTGAATCCTTACTCCTAACTTCTTACCTTTCAGCACCTCACTTTTTTCAAATGATTACTTTCTTATATTTTCTCAGGTCTTAATTATTATTGTCCTAATTATACACAGATTATCAATTACAGTAGCACTTGCTGTGTGTCATGTACGAAGTGCAATAATATGATGGTACACTGCAATACATTTAAGAAAATTTATACTCTTCTTGTAATTGCTATCTTAGTTTGTTCATTGCAAACATAATAACTGCATTTAATTTACTGCTAATTTGTTTGAATGAGATTTATTCATGTAAACATAAAGAGTTTTTTTATCAAGTAACATAGGTGTTTTCAAAGAAAGCCGTCATCAATTTAACCAGCTACATGAAAAGAACTTAACCAATCCTTACTTAATCGCGCAACAGGTGAGAAAATTAATCAATGACAACAACCAATACTTCAACAATTGGTTTTTGTTTGAGGACTTAATTACCGTATTCACTCGTGTAATCGCCGCACTTTTTTACCCGATTTTATCGTTAAGGAGTTGAGGGTGCGGCCATTCTATAGGTGTAAGGCCTTGGGACATTTTTTCTAGAACGATTCTGCCGACTTTTTGGGACGCCATGCGTCTAGATGAGCTCTATAAGTAGGACGTTGACGGACGATATGAACGAGATAGCGCCGTTCTATGCTTTTGTCTAACCAATGTGAACATATTCCATAATTAATAAATGACTTCCTAGTTTTATCTCTTGTATCATATTTCTGAATGTTTGCATCATCAAACAATTTCACCCAGCTGTCATGTGCACACTACCATGCAGATCAAAGGATTTCATAGTATAGCCGATAAAACAACACTAGCTTTGATACGAGGCGACAATCTCCTTGACGAGGTGAAAAATGAACAGGAGCGTCAACCAGTCATGCTGTCTCAACAAAAGGGTTAATTGGTAAACTGTGACTGTATTTTTGACACGTTGCGAATGTATCTAGTCTCAGTCGCATTGCTATCCTGTAGCTCGTGGCGGCATGAAATTAATTTCTTTGATCTACGTCACCAAGTCTGGTATGACAGTACACTATATCTCGGGGAACAGTGCATGGAGAAATGTAATCGGCAGCTGCTTATAAAAACACATCGTTCACTCCCTCACTGTCAAACTGCTCCGATCGATATCACCTTGACAACAGCTTATCTCAGAGTCAGTCACTTGACCTGTGTAATGAGGCAAGTTTACACAGAAACGCCAAGTAAATTACAGCTTGATGTATTTAGCAGACTGAAGTTAAAAGTTTGTTTAAGTGTTTACTGACGGATAATAAGCTGTGTTTGCGGTCATTTTGGGGGTGCGGCCATTACATTGAATTAGGATTTTTTCTTCCAATTTTGCGGTCTTTTTGGGGGTGCGGCCATTACACGGGTGCGACCATTACACGAGTGAATACGGTACCCATTTCCATTCACCATGTATAGTTAACTGGGCTGTCATTAATTGTTTCAAACTGTGGTAAACAACACTTTATCTAATTATTAGGCACTAGAAAAATACTTTAATACTTTTATTAACATACTTTAATTGAACAATTGTGTTAACCAATTCCACTCTTGTTCCATTTTATCGCATTTTGATAATGTTCATGTCATCATTCTATTCTAAATAAATATTACACACAATAAAAATGAAAAAATTATAAAAAATATGCTATTATACAAAGATCATTCTGTCTCACATGATTAAATTTCATATTGCTACCAAAGTTGTCTTTCAAGTAATTCGGGTATTATGTATTATATTATCAATAAAGATGAAAGAAACAAAAAAGTAACATTCAATCCTGACATATATATTTATTATGGTAAAATAGTCAAATAATGTATCACATAAAACAGAAAAAACATTTAAAAACATACAGCCATATGATTATATAGGGGTCGAATAGTCGCCTTATTTTTTTCTGCTGGGTTCGAATAGTCAAGGGGTTAAATTGTCGCCTGCAACAGGTAGGGGTTGAATAGTCATGGGGTCGAATAGTCGCGTACCCACCTCTGTGTATTTATATTAAGTTATTGTGTACTTTTGTTTAAATGTGTTTATTGATATTTTATGTAAAATAAGCATATATTGTTAGTGTGATTTGATTGTGTTTTCTTTAAAAATAAAATTAAGAATACCAACAGAATGCATACCATTTCAAGATACACTATTTACAAATACTGAAATGTAACATAAACTATCAAAGAGAATCAATTCATACTTAAGTGCACATCTATTTGCCTGTTTAATAATATAAATATACAAATGACACAATATAAATCTTTGAGTACAATAAATAACATGGACATTATTGTTACATTAATTGTATATAACATAATGCCAGGCCCGGATCCTGAAGTTTTCAGATGGAGAGGCCGAAAACCGAATACGACATACATTCTGGGGTGGGGTGTTAATAGTTTTTCATGGTTTAATCAAACTGACCCTGAAAGTCTGAAAATGGGAAGACATAAAAGTTTAGCAACACAACCTTGTTGTTGAAAACTGGTTTGAATAGGTCGAAATAGAAAATCACTTACTTTACTTTGAGTTGGAAAGTTAGATTAATCTTGTAGCTTCGTTTTTCATATGACCTTCGTTTGCATCTATTGGAAAGAAAATAATAATAAAAAACTATATGCTATCTTAGCGCAATTTTTCAGCGAACAGCAATTGCAGTATCCTTGGTTATTATGCTTAACAGATAAGCAATAATATTGCCTGAATTTAGATTTCTGTTAGGTAATCAAGGTAATCAAGAACGTGTTGTACACGATTTCAATGTAGAGTTTTTATGGAAGTTACAAATAAAACTCGTCCTATAAAAATACCAATATTTACAGTGGAGCCTTCATTAAATGGTATGACAAACAAAACAATTCATGATTTGCCACAAAGTCTTTATTAAATGTTGGACCAGACAAACTACAACTAACTGTAATTAGTGTAGAGCAAACAAAATAATAAATCAGTTTGGAGTTTCGACACATCAAACAAGCAAACCGTTTATTAAAACTTAGACCAAAATATAATAGATTGTGCACACATCATCAAACTACCGTCGTGTTGCAGTACACTGCTCATTTGGATTTTAGAACAACAATAACAAATCATTATTACAATTGCCAAAGCATATTGTTGCTGTGTTTAAATGTTTGAAAGAGCAACATTTTTTAGCCAACAAAAACTGCACAAATTGTTAAAGGTCGTATCTAGTAGTTTGCCTATATCTAATATATGTAACAATATCTTATCTCTGTTTGGGGTTTTGGTACATGATTTCTGCTGAAAGAAAATCATTTTTCAGTCTAAGCTTTGATGATTTTCAATAGTATCTTTTAGGGCAGTAAAACTTGTTAATCAACTCTTAAATGTTCATTCTTTTCAAATCTATAAATAAGTACAATTGGGATTCCTGCTAATAATAGACATCGACATCAAAGAGTATGAGGTGGATGAGCTAAAACATAATTGGTCACATAGTTTTCTTAGTTTAAAAATAGCGAACTGTGCAGCATGGGTCAGATAGGAAATACATGTTTGAAATGATGATTGTGGCTTTATGGTTCACTTGTCAGATAAGTGTAGCACATCAGTAAACAGCATTTTGCGAGATCTGTTCAGGTAACAATGATTTATAATGTTTAATGAAAATATTTTTGGTCCAAACTGTCAGATAGCACCTTTATGTACTATTGCTACACATGGTGCCTTCTACACCAGCAGATTACTAACTTTTAAAAATAACTCCTAACTTAGCAATATATCTTCCCTCGTCTCTTCTTTGCAACTCGATACATAATTCTTCTTACCCGGGGTTATTGCTAAAAACAAAGTAGGGACAAAATCTTTTGATAACACAATTCTTCCTGTTCATTTTAGCAAAGGTAGACAAACACCCTCCCATAATGTTTCCAATGCGGTTAAATCTCCTTCTGTAAATTTTCCACATTCTGCAAGAATGTTTATTTGATTTGTACAATAAATACATTGATAACAGCGTTGAATTTTTTCCTATAAACTTCAAGGTATATTTTAAAGTAATTCATTTATGGAGTCATTTTGTCCGCCTGTGCTAAAATGAACTTAAGAGATTTCGTCCAGGAGGTATTTTGTCCTACAAATGGTAGAACTTTTCCACTGTGTGTTCTTTTTTATTTTTATTTTTTTTGGGGGGGTGGGGGCTGGAGATATAACTCAAAATTGCAATTGCTCTGTTCTATGTCAGAATCAGTCTTAAAGCTGTGACCTCAATATATTTTCACACAAAAACATATCTCCTTATTATAAAACAACACAATTCTTGTAAGCACCTTTTAACTATTTTGTCATGACCTGAAAAATTTACTTAAAGTACACTATAAATCTTCCCTCTACCTTGATTGAGATGTTAGGTTAAAAACAATCGGAACACCTCGGCTAAGAACATCTGCATCACCGCAGAGGAGTGCAAATAAAGCTTGTTAGTGGGGCAATGGACAGCGAGTGCACACAGCCGATGTTGTAACACGTGCCAGATGGCCTCAGGGGTCTGGCTAACAGCAGGGGGCCGAGTGGCCTCAATAACTGCTCGGGCTGCTCAACATATGATAGACTGATAGCCTAAGATACCCGTTTTATCTCTACACGGTCTACAAAATTTGTGTAATCAGGCCATTGCTCAAAAAATTATTGTCGAGAAAAAATGTATGACCGGCCCAACTTGTGGGGGCCTTGTGGCCCCCATGGTAAATCTGGACCTGTTGTACATAGGTATGTTTTGACTTATTGGGTACGTTTTGACTTCTAGTTTGGTATGTTTTAGTTAAGGTACATTTTGACTGCTCCAGTGATTGCATCTAATAACTTGCTATTTAAATGATAAAAATGCTATTTTTAGAGTATATTTCCTATCTTATAAGAAAAATGTTATATACCTATAATTTGTTTTGTTTCTTCACTTCAGGATGGTGAAAGAATTTGTGAAAGATCAAAATGACAAAGATATCAAACGTGTCTTGAAAATTTTGGGGGATGATTTTGCCCTCTCTAGTAACCCAAACACAAGGAAAGGAGGGCTGATTGGTTTGGCTGCAGCAGCCATTGCGTTAGGAAAGGTAAGATGTTGAGACAAGTATTGAAATAAATTAAAGAAAAAGGACTAGTAATTGTCCACTTGCATGCACTAAAGCTTATTCAGCAGACTTCAGCTGTACTTGATAGTCATTAGGTATGCTCACCTGTCAACTAGTATATAATATATATAGATGTAGTATTCTGTAGTATTAGTAGTATTCTTAACTCATCCAGGTAGTCATTAAACAGTGTGGGTAAAATGGGGTGATTTAAAAACTTAAATTCTTCCTTGTGAAAATCAACCTCACAGGGATTGTAAATATGGGACACTCGCATTGAGCCATAAGATTTAAGTTAAGCTTCTTTCTCATAATAAAGCTATTGAATAGTGAATTTATCTAAAGCAGGTGTCAATTTTATAAAAAAATTGTCATTCTTACTCCATGTATTTAGAATATTACACTAAAAGCCGACTCAAACTCAGATTCCCTTTGTAGTGCCACTGACTTGTTTGCTTAACTTTTATATAATTCTTTAAGGAGATTTTACTTTAATCAGTTTGATTGTTTGTAGGACTCCAGCCAGTATGTGAATGAACTTGTGAAACCTGTGCTAGCTTGTTTCCGAGATCAGGACAGTCGTGTGCGCTATTACTCATGTGAGGCCCTTTACAACATTGTCAAAGTCACCAGAGGATCTGTGCTGCCTTTCTTCAATGAGATCTTTGATTCACTTAGCAAGGTATATTTTTACCACTCACACACATACATATTAACAGCAGTTGAAACATCAACCTATCAGAGCAACTTAGTTGTGTGTTTATTAATGCCATGTGGATGCACTTGGCAAAACCATCCATATAGGGGCTGGCTGCAATAGCTCAAGTGGTAGAGCATCAGCTTGCGGATGAGGGATTGTGGGTTTAAACCCCGGCCGGGTCAAACCACAAAGACCTTTAAAGTTGGTAGTAGTGGCTTTCCTCCTAACACTCAGGGCTAAGGGGACAGCATTACGCCTGATTCGTCAGTGTCATTATAATGGACCTGCCGAGTTCAGTCCCTGAGCACCTCATAAGTGCCTCTGTGCTAAAATGAGAGAATGTTGCTGCACGGTATCGGCAAAAATGCCGACAAGTCCCATCCCATCCCTATCCATATACGGGCTGCCCATGGCCAAGCAATTAGAGTAGCTGACTTGTAACTCCTCAGCCACTCACCAAGTGGGTTCGAGAATTTTATGTTTGGAGGTTTTTTGGTTAACTTGTGGTGCACCAGTGGTTCTACCCAGAACATAAAACTGGGGTCTACCTGCACCAATAATTAGCATGGACATTCGCAA
The DNA here is from genome assembly GCA_007844125.1 of Sinonovacula constricta. Classification (NCBI taxonomy): domain Eukaryota; kingdom Metazoa; phylum Mollusca; class Bivalvia; order Cardiida; family Solecurtidae; genus Sinonovacula; species Sinonovacula constricta. The sequence continues at coordinate 37,342,306 of CM017565.1, read as the reverse complement.
ATTTGACCATAATTGTATAAGTGTGATGTGAAAAAACATAAAAATATATCCAAATCGTCTAACTGTTAAAGAAACATGGAGACATTTTTAAGGATGTAAGTTAAATGGTTTGGAATTATGTTAACTATGACTTTTGTAGTAAATATAGTTAGATTATAAATAGTTTTCCTGTGTTGTCTTTTAAAAGATTTTATTTAAACCTGTTTTAAAACTTTTTAGTACCACAAAGTACTATATATAATTTTTTCACTGACAAAAAAGTGAATAAATATATATATATGCATACCTTCATGCATGTGTGTATGTAATACATTACATGCATTACATTAATGTATTATATGCATACAATAATACATACATTTATCATCATTTTTGTAAAAAAAAATTGTTTTGTTACAGGTCAGTAAGTAGCATGTTGAGTAGTCATTTATTTTAACCTAAAAAATGACTTTTTATTTTCACAGCTAGTTGCTGATCCTGACCAGAATGTCAAGAATGGAACAGTCCTGTTAGACAGACTGATTAAAGTAATATGTCATTGTAAATTTTATTCTGAAGTGTCGTAAATTGGTGTTTGCTTTATCTTTTCTTACTTTTTCTGTTTACTGCACTCCTGGTGGATAGGTTTCCATATTGTAACCAATTAGCTGCTAAGCATTTGGATTTAAATCCCAGACCAAGGTTGTGCAGTCCTAGTCATGATGTGACATGAATTAAGACATAAACTGAACACATATGTAGTGAGGCTTTTAGTTGACATGTGCTGTAATGGTGGTTCTACCCAGAAGTGTAAAAGAAAATTGAAACAGGAAAGAATACAATGTAAAGACATATTTATTACATGTAGTTCAATTATTTAATGCACATCAATCTTATTAAAGTATTTTCTGTTGGTGTAAAATGTAGGTAACCTTCAGATATATACACAAAAAACCGAACACTTCAAATAGGCCAAAAAACAAATACTGGAGATTTTTTTCCATGTTTTATGAAGACATTTTTTATAATTAAGCACACCATATTTCCATTTCATATATGCGATCAAACCTTTTACACTACCAAAATAAGTCAAAGGGGTGGGGGGTTTGAATTAAATAAACTTTGCATCCATTCCAAGCCATCCTATAAATGTATACCATGTTTAGTCTAGATTTAAGTGAATAATTATCTAAATAATTTGTTTTAAATAAAAGTATAAATGCTCATTGCATGGGTTTGTGTCAGGTGTATAACTTTTTCTAATTGGGAGGTCTACCAAATTCTACAAATTAAACTGTATGTCTGAGGCCATTCATCACCAGTAGTAGCTTGATATATATATATATTTATTTATATCATGTTTGTGTGATGTACATCAAGAATAAAATAATTAAAATGAACTCTCTTGTTAATCCAGGACATTGTATCTGAGAGTTCATCCTTTGACCTGGTGGCATTCATCCCACTATTAAGGGAAAGAATTTACACACAGAACCAGTGTGCGAGACAGTTCATCGTCTCCTGGGTAAGTAGTTGTTCTAGCTCCAGAACTGCTGATGTAACTGTAGTTGTGCATTACATATCTAGAAGCTGTTCCTTGGACTCTTTCTAGTTTATCTGTGTTTGTTGACATGGGTGCCATATTCGTATGTAGAACACACACTATTACATTTTGCTTTAAAATTTTTGGTCATGATCAACTTGGAAACAAAATCTCACAACTTAAATTACCGTATATACTAGATTATAAGACAGGTTTTTTCTTGGAAATTAGCCTTCACAGTGGGGGGCCCTTCTTATAAGTGCAATCTCTATTCTAATTTTCATTAAGAAACATAAAAATGGAGATCTTACAGCCAGACTTGATGGTGTAGATCAAAGAAATTTATATCGTGCCACCATGGGAAACAGAATGTTCTTGCGGCTCTCCCAGCCCTACACAACTGAGAGATATAAGTAAAAAATCATGATGGCATGGCAGGTCGAGCAACCCTATGATGGCTAATTAGCACAAGTCTGAACCACCATGACAGTTTGCCTAGTAAAACAGCATGTACTGCGTTACATAAGACACTCTGCCCCAGTATATTGTGTACATGCTAGACTTAATGGCATAGATCAAAAAAATTAATATCATGCCGCCACGCGGATCAGGATGTTCTCGTGCTCTCCCAGCCCTAAACAATTTAGAGATTGAGACATACTGTATCTCCTACTGGAGGTCCCTGGCTTTAACATGTGCCTAAATCTCGACCAGAATGGTGCACTGTCCTTGTGAACATGCCACCAACCAATAATTTCATGGAGAAATGTATCGGCAGTTGCTTATAAAAACATATAATTCACACCCTCATTGTCAGACTGCTCTGATCGATATCACCTTTTCAAACCATCAATTCTATAGAAATTACACTTATACGTTCATATGGCGTGCACACGATATACTGTGACAGAGTGCCTTACATAATACAGTATACACAGTCTTTTAAGGCAAAGAGTCATGGAGGTTTACAAATACACTGGTAATATAGTGACTTTCACAAATCTTGGATCGACACCTGCTAAAAATTTCACCTTGTCTTATAAAAGGGTCAACATAGAAAACCTCAGATTTGGGAGGCAAACTAGGGGGCCCGTCTTATAGGTGTATTGCCTTATGGTCTTGTGTATATGGTACTCTTTCTCCACTTTCCTGTGATTTTGCAATGTTGAGTAGATTTAACTTCTTAGGTCCTGGCTTTGAACCCAGAATCTGCCTAGCCTAAGTCAGTTATCTCTAATGCATGATGGTGTAAATTTTACAGAACTCATAATAACTTACTAAATATTGGAGTCTTTCCCATTCTGAACACCCTGGTTATTTCTACAAAATAAATAAAGATGTTCTTTTAAAAAATTTAATGATGTATTGGAGCACCTGTAACCAAGTGGTAGAGTTGTCGATTTGTGAATTCTCTGACTGCTTAGCTTTTAACTGCATAGATTCAAGTCTCGGTTCAGGAGAATAACATTATGTTGATAGGTCCATTGACTGAGCAGTAGTATGCCTGTGGTCTTCCCCAGATATTTGTCTGGTGTCTTCCTTCACCAAAACAGCTGAATGTGGCTATAATGACTGCATTTGTGTCACTTTAATGTATTTAAAAACAAAACAAAAAACAGACCAAAAAACAATTTTTTTATGATGTGCCAAAATTTATTATTATGTTAGCTCTTGAAGTAGAGTGCATAGTAGTTTTTAAAAAATATTTGGTCTATATTGCATTAAATGACACAAATCAATTACTGTATGCAACATCATATGAAAGATTTATTTAATTTCATCAATAAAAGCAAGATTTTAAATTAAATTTTTTTTTGGACAAACTTCTAATTAAAATACCAATAAAATCTTAAACCCTTTTTTTCTTTTTTAATTGCAGCATCTTTTTAAATAGAAAATGCCAAGGAGCTATTACTCTTTCCAAAAAATGATTATTTTAACTTTGTGATGAAAACATGATTAAACTTCTACAAAAATGACAACAATTAAATAGTAGAATATTGGTAAATACAGCAACATACTGTTTCCCTTATACAATTATAGATTGAGACCCTAGATGCAGTACCTGATATCAACATGCTTGTACTTCTCCCGGAGATTTTGGATGGACTCTTCCAGATCCTTGGAGACCCAGATCAGGAAATATATAAAATGTTAGTAATAAAACATATCAATAATTTATTATGTGAGCCTACAGATCACACTTATATTTAACCCTATAGGATTTAAACATGTTAAACATCTTATATCTGAAGAATTTCTGGATGTATTTTAAGCGGTACATAGTTTCATTACAATCTTTTAAATGAGAATACTAATAACTAAATCCCACTTTTTTTTACATGAATACATCAGATAGCATCATAGCACATGGATATGAGGTGCATTGCTTGATATGTTAGGGTTTTTTTGCCCAAAGAATATGTATGTTAGTGTGCTATTATACAAACCTATTGCTACACTGTATGTTCAAGTTATAAGATAAAATGTTGTTCTGTTCTGTACAATAAATTATTCGCAGAGGAAGTTTCCATGAATAATATCTGGTTAAAATTAACCTCAGCTGCAACACCTCCATACTTGGAAGAAATTTTACAAGTGACATTTGAAACAAATATTTGCATTCTTTATCAGCTAGGGTGGGGTTAGCAGTCTGGTTAAGGTTGATTGTGTTTGAAATATCTCTTATTTGCAGGTGTGAGAGTGTGTTAAAAGAATTTCTGACAGGAATCAAAAACTCCAAGTCAACCATCAACTTTGCTGGAATGGCTAATATTCTCATTGTACAAAGCCAGAACCAAGGTATGTATAGAGATTATAACAGAATATCACATTACTCTTGTAGATCAATATAACAAGTACCACCTTAATTAAGGTTATACAAGATGCTCCTCTTTGTATAACATTTTCTTAAAAAGGATGTTGACACTTGATAACAAACGTTTTTATCAAGTTTAAAATCTCAATCTTTCAGTTATTCAGTATTACTGTTCACTTAAAAAAGAAGTAGGGCTGCCTTCGATGGCTGCCCTTGCAGAGCAGCTGATGCTTTGCTTACTGTTGGAAGCACATACATAGGGTTGTAAGCAGATAGATAGGGGCAATCAGTCATTTGTATATTGCAGACAATGATGCCATCAGTTACACAGCCATGAGTTGGCTGGAAGAGTTTGTGAAACTAGCAGGACGCTCCATGTTGCCGTTTGTGGCAGGGATATTGACTGCTATAGCCCCGAGACTAATCAGTGTGGACATTGACACAAAGAAAAGGAAATGGTACTGATATGGTATTGGTAACAAGGCTGTTTAAATAATAGGTGCTTTTTTTAAAGGGATATCCAAAACTTTAAGCCATAAACATCTGCCAGCCAATGACTTAGTTTACTTAAAAGTGGTTTCTCCTAGATTTGTGTCTGAGTTGCCCAGACTCGTCAGTCTGTTGTCAATGTGTTGAATCTTATATCTACATTCACAGCATAGTTATTTTTAGGATCAGCCAGTAAGAGGTAAAATCGCTTGGCACCAAACTCAACTCATCTATAAAAAAGCCTTATTATCATTGTTTTTCTGTTTATAAATACAATATGGTGTTGAATAACAAAACATTTCAGAAAGACTGTTTTTCTGTCAGATTAAAAATCTTCACTGTGTCTAAAATAACATAAAAAAATTGCTGAAAATCATATTGCATATTTAATGAATTTAGTAACTTAACATAAAAGTTTTAATAAATTGTCTAAAACTGTGATTATACCTATATCTGGTCATTTATTAATTCTAATTAACCAAATACAATAGTTTGAAAAATATGGTTTATTTAATGCAGGCTTTTTGATGGAAACGACTTACAAACATAATTAAAGTTTTCACCATCCTTTTCTACAGTGTTCGGGAAGCTGCGGAAAGACTGAATAAGGTTTTGATGGAGTTGATAAATGAGGTTGATGATAACCCAACCCCTGCCACAACTCCATCAGAGATTAACACGCATGTTAGGGAGGTCACTGTCACAAAGAAAGGGGAAGTCACACTAGACACAAAAGTAGCAAAAACAGACATAGAGGCAGTTGAAAGGTATTGTGTAGTTTTTATCCCTTTTTTTTCTCTTTTATTATGACCTGTATTCAGATTTGTTGAAAGACATTTTTTTTATTTAAGACACCTATATGAGATTTGTTAAAATGCATCTGTGATGTCATTTCAGTTGTGTTGTTTAAGCTGATATTATTTTTCTCAAAAGGCACCTTACGAGTTTGTATGAAATGTCTTTAAAGATAATTTTTTAAATGAAAATAAATAAGATTTGTTAAAGTGACTTTCTTTAGTTTTGAATTTAGAAATCTTCAAGACAAAATTTACTTAAGCCAAACATATTCCTACTTTCTTAAATGCACATTTATTTAAATTTGACTGCAGGCACCCTTTTTGGGGTACAACTTGCAGAATCTTTTCTCTGTTGAGATTTTGTTCAAGCTCACTATTGACTCTAGAAAATATTGTCACAATCTTTTTACATACCATATACTTGGAAAGGTTGTGGTATAATAATACGAGGGTTAATCAAAAATAAACCGGATTATTAAAATAGCAAGTAGAATATTAAATCAGGATAAATAAAAATACATATTACAGTTTGCGGAATTGAACCGCTACAAAATACAGAAAACAGTTTTCATAAACATTTACGAACAATGGAAATAGAGAGATTTATGTAAGCATATGTCTAGTGTCACGGCGCATGGTTAGATGACACTGGTGACCTCATTGATGTTGCACATTACTACAGCGTCTCAAAATCACTGAATGTTACTTAGCACTTTTCAAAATATGCTCCTGCGTGCTCAATACATCATTGATGGTGGTGCACATATTGCCGGTATACGTCTGCGTACCATGCACTCTCATATTGACTTGTAATTTAACGGGTTGCCATGGAGAGTTCTTGAAGAGAGTTAAAACTGTCGCCCTTTCAACTGAGACTTGATGGCAAGAAATATGGCAAAGTCAAGAGGCGCTAGACCAGGGGAGTAAGGAGGGTGGGAGACGGGGCCAAATCCCAGCTACCTCAGCTACCAGCAAATGCCACTTACATCACTAATGTTGTTGTTACTTTCTTCTTTCTTCTTTCTTCCTCTTCCTTCTTTGTCGGTAATGCTTGTGTTTCCTTCTCTAAAATATTTATGCCAATCAAAAACCACTGTTAGGCTTACTGCATGTTTCCCGTGCTTAGCTGCAATTTTTTCGAATGTTTCAAGTGGTGTGTCGCCTTGCTGCTGACAAAATTTAATTATTGCCCATATTTCAAGTTTTTCCGTTGACACCATTTTAACGCTAGTTTACATTCAACTTGCACTATTTAAAATCCAATTGCTACCATATGTGTTAATGCAATGATGATATATTTTGCGATTATGTCATACAATAACAGCACTACATTTTCGTGGATTTTTACATACAAAGCGTTATTGGAAACAATGATTAACAACTTTAAACATCAGATGTAACAGTAAAAGGGCGTTACCATGGTTTTTTAATTCATGACTATGAATAGGAAGTATTTGTTTTTCAAATAAAAAGTTGGATCAACTGTTTGCATATAAATTGCAATTTCTTTTGATGTAAAGAATTGATCGTTTGAAATAAAACTTTTTATTTTAGAGCAATAATCTGGTTTATTTTTTATCAACCCTCATATAAAAATGATGTGCTAAAAACTATAGCAAGTTTAAAGTATGCAATCGAAAATGTGAGCAAAAGCAAAACCTCAGCTGAGAAATGTTTCTGCAAGTAAATCTAGATTTATCCCAAGGCACCTTGAATTAGACACATCATGAGACATATTGTACTTCCAACATATATTTCCCATGTATTTACATATAAGCCCAAATAAATGGAGCTAATGTTTATTTTTCTTCCTACATATTCTTTACCATCGTTATCACATCTTCAGTTGCATGCCACCTTTTTTTTATTTCTTTGTATGTGTTATTAGATTTCTATGTTTTAGAGATAATGTCATACTCAATTATTTGATTTTACTTCATAATCCAATATTGGTAGTTTCTATCGGTTACAGTTGTCTCAATTTGACCATTTTAAAACTTATTGGACCAGAACTCAAATATGTTTGGTGCAGACTGATGAGTTTCAAGTCACATACCACTTAGCCATGGGTTGCCCTTTATGCTTACTGATCTTAAGTTACTACATGTTGGTAACAGCAAAAGGGATCAAATCACTAGAAATTCAATTTTGGGTAAAGTCTGTGTGCTTTATTTTCTTTATATTATTGCTTGTTTACTTCATATGTAAGAACTTGAAAGTCTGTGGTGTGTCTTTACATCCATGTAACCCTTGTTTGTTGCAATAATTGACACCAGCCAACCTTTTCCTTTCTAGAACAAATCAAGTTTACAAGATCACATCCTACGATGTACCAGCAGGGTAAGAAATGCATGTCTGCATGTATTACAGCCACAAACTGTTTGTAATCTGAGAGTTTTTCAATACACTATTGTGTGATGAATACTGTTATTTCATTACAAGTTCTCGAGTGAGAAATTAATGTTTGTGACGACAAACTATCAGTGAAAAAATTGCAGTATTTTCCTTATAGTTCTTTAATGAAGGGATAGTTCTCTACAGGGAGTAGACAGTCAAATCTAATCATTGTAGAGTTGGTTGAAAATCTTCAGCTTTTGGATGTTTTTTCAAAGAACTGAAATAATATAAAAAGTACATGTATATATGTTGTAAAATATAAGCTTAGATGAATTTTGTTCACTAATCTTTCTCCTAATATCAGATAGCATTGTCATAATAAAAACAGTAACAGAAAAGTCTTTTATGCTGAATAGCTTGTGAGGGTGTCTATTTACAGTCTTATAACTAGTAGGTAGAATTATTTTGTTAATGCACCATTAGATGGTACTTGGTTTCACCAGGGTCCTTCATGCCCAATCTAGCTTTATGTTGGTAGCTACATACTCTTTATTGTAGCTTAAACTAAAATAGACAATGAACAGTCATACTGATACACCAAAATCATATAGACAAAATTCCTGAAGTAAACATGTTTTTCATTCATATATATATAAATATATTAATTTATAAATGAGTGTTCAGATTATTTTTTATTTTTTTGGTTATTAAACAATTTTATGCAGTAACAGACATTTTTTGCTGCTTTATTATTCACAATTTTTAAATGCATATTGATTTCATATCACACATATTTTGCAGTTTGAACCCGTGAGTTTCTTTGTTCTGAATATCACTAACTGTTGCTTATAAACTGATTGTGATATCAGATCTTTGGTTCTAAATGTGACCTCTTTATTTGCTGATGACGTTATGAAGTATCAAGTTTTTTATTATGTAAACCTTTCACTTTTCCTATTTTTCCTTTTGTTTCAAAATCTTGACATTGTCCTTTCAGGCTCTTTTGCTATACAAAAGGTCCCTAACATATACCTAAGGCAGAAAGTTCTTGGGTTTAAGTACCAGAACATATTTTTGAGGACTGTACATAATGATTATTTGTCGTTTCGTTTATTTTGAAGCATTATATATGTGTGTGCTTGCACAATTTATGGAACTATTGTTTAAGAAAGTAAAAAATGAACTTGGATAAGGACTGGGAATAGGATTAAGAATTCATCTTATGATGCTAAAAAGATTAGATAATGATTTTTTATGTGTACATATAAATAAAGGTGTATGTATTTTATCGGTTGAGTGCATGACATTTTCAATAAAAAATTGTCATGTTATGGTTTGAGGAACATTGTCTGTCTGTCAGCAGTTTCTTGTGCTAACACCGCCTCCTTTGTTTCTCATTGGGAATTCTTCTTAGTTGCTTGGATGATTTATATTGGTGTTAAAGTTTTGATTTGTTTTAACATGTTTCTGTCAAAAGTTCAGTTCCTTTGTCTTGATTTCTACTGTGGCGGAAGAAACATTGTCTTCTAAGTATATCAGTACTTCTTTTTGAATAACTTCTTATAATTATAATACAAAGCAATTTATAAAAATGTCTTAACATAATATATTATTATATTAATATTGTTATGCTCAGCTTGCTATAATCGTTCTTTACTAGTTTGCTTTTTGTATGAACAGTATGGCTTCTTAAAAATTGTGACCTGTTCTCAGAATGCTCAACTGATTTGCTTTCATATAAATAGTACATGTATAACTAGTTGAAGAATTGTGACATGTGTTCACTGAAGGCTTTAATGATTTGCCTATTGTATGAATACATGCCTTGTTAAAAAATTGTGATATGTATATACAGCATGCTAGCAAAATGGATGCAAGGCTGCTTTATGTCTACTTCAAATATGCATTGTATCTGATGAACTGACAATTTTCTAGCAAGACAGTATAATACCTAGGATGAACATTAATCTATTTTAAGGCAATATGCTTGTAACCAGTTTTAAAAAAATACAGAATTCGACTTGTTCAGTATACATATCTCTCACCACTTATATTGCTTTCATTTTTATAAACTAATTTATTAATTCCCATTTTGTTTATTAAGAGATGCATCTCTAACTTACCAAAACACATTGAGTTGCCTCCCTTGATATGACTTTTTATAAAAATTTATTACTGCTTTATGCACAATTAATTCTTCATTGTGATATGAGAAGATAATGGGTAAGTGTGCTTGTGCTAATTTAAAACCAATTATAACTATTTCTTCTATGAAGTACATGAAAACACCTACTCATAAGTCTTCAAAAGTGAGGAATTTAATGGGTTTTTTTGTTGTTTTTTTGTCCTATTATGAAGGCAAACACCTCGCAATGTAATCATCAAATATCCTTGTTAGTTTATTTTTTCAAATGCTTTTTAGGTGTGTATATCTTATGTAAATGCAACAAATGAAGTCAATTGGGGATATTTTGTCTGCTTTTAGAAAGAAATCAAACAAATCCAAAATTTGTTACTTATAAAAACAAAGAAAAAAAAAGTAAAGAAAATTTGATGCAAAAATTTGCTCCAAAGGCATAAAGGAAAAACAATAGTTGTAATAATTTACATCAGCTTTTTTAAATTCAAAATGATGAGTCTTTGTTTGAAATTCTGTACCACATCTTTCTTCAGGTCACTTCTTCTAGATGTGCGTTCTGTAATCACAGTGCTGTGTGACATCATGAGACGACACAAGGAATTCCAACCCAGAATAGCCTCTCTCAAGTGGTTCAGACATCTACTCAGTAAAGTTCCAAATAAGGTAAGAAGAGATAATATTCATGTAGGTATCACCAACACAAGTGGGGTCAAAGTTTCAATGTCAAGCTATAAGTGGTGGAGAAAGACTTGCAAAATGCCCTTTTCAGAGTTACTGTTGAAAAAGATATATTGCTAAAAATTTGAGTTTTAGCAGGTTTTATTATGTATTATTCACAGTTCCCGATGGACCAAATTACAACATTCTTGAAATGAATTTAGTGACTTCCAATAGTAACTTGGAGACAGTTGGTTAAGTTTGAATTTTTTAATATCTGAACATATGCAGATTACATTAACATCATTGATTGCTTGTTCATATGTCAAATGTTCTTTCTCTAAATATTTTGTCCATAAATAGAAAGAGAATAAAAGCAGTTTATTTATCTTATGTCTTATGTTACTAGCCTCTAAAGAAGATGTTATCATCTTGTGTTAACTTAATCTTCTGCAATATATTGTGTTAATTAAATCTTCTGCAATATATTTAACAATTAAAAATTAAAAAAAAAAATTCCAATATGATTTTTTTTATTTACTGTCACTTTTGAAGTACTCCAAGTGCCAAATGTTTTCCAGACATTCCGTTACATGCCCCAAGTGTTCCCAGTATTAATGGCTACCCTAGCGGATATCGACCAGTCAGATGAGGTGAGTAGGGATTCTGATTGACAGCTTTAAAAGAAAGGATTACACAGACTGATAAACTGTTAAATATCGTTCTATGAACATTGGCACATATCAAAATATGTTGGTATCTTCCAACACATTTTGTGACTGTATGTTAATGTATGGAGCATACTTAAATGCTCTATGTTTGTCCTTGAATCATGCATTCTGTTCTTTCAAAATATATAAATATATATATTTGTTGATATATGCTTTAAACAACAAACATGCCATTGTCAAAGTTTACACACTCAAAAAGAAGTGCAAGTAACTTTGACAAAACTTATTTTGGTGAATATCATAACCGCCATTCTTCTGCAGATAATAGGACCATATATTTGAATCCTGTCTAAAGCAAACTTTTCTTTTTCTTGCCATATTATAAATTTGCAGCTACACATTTATATGATAATGCAAAAATATCATCTACTTGTTATTATGTATGTTAGGGAAATATAGAGGGTGTATGAGGGAAATATAGGGGGTTTGTGAGAGAAAGAGGCATACAAGCAAGGGAAATTGTGTACGTTTTTAAATTTTCAGGCAGTTCTGCTAGCCCTTGAAGCCCTGGCGAAGATCACGTCCTATCAAGAGGATATAGGTGGGCTAGAATCTGCAGGGAATGCGGAAAAAAGTGGTAGTGCCTCTGAGAAGAGCAAAGAGGAGATGGACTTTGTGGTGAATCCAAATATTAAACTGTCCTCTGTCTACAGTGCCAATAAATATTTTGTTCAGTTCATGGTGCAATTTATTGAGATGTTCAAAAAGGATAGAAGTATTCTTGATCAAAGAGGATCTTTTATGATCAGGTGAGAGAATGTACAGTAATAAGTACTTATAAATATGGGTGGGCAAACAGTGATTCACACTGGTTTGTTTTTCTTTTAGTTTTGGCTACAGTTTGTGTAAAACTCATGGACTCTATATAAGGTAAATAGATAAATCATTATGGTGAACAATTTTGCATCTTGTATATTATTTAGTAACTTTAGAGCTACAATGTATATGGCCCCTTAATTATTGTGAAGGTCACTATGGATATTTAAAAGGTAGAATCTTATACTTTGAGCCATTACCATTGAACCCAGAATCAATGTTACCTGTAAAAAACAGTGTGTTAAAATCAGACGAATCATTAGATACCACATTTAAGCTCAATGTGCCATAGGAAATTCTCTTGGCATGCTATATCTTGTACATTAAGTTTAATTAGAAAATAAATCCTTGTACACTGCTTTTAAATAAGTGGTTTATTTTTTGTTCCAGACAGCTGTGCCTGTTGTTGAGTCCCGAGGACATTTTCCAGTCCTTGTCAGAGATATTAGTGCTAGAGTCAGATGCCAAGTTTGCCTGCACCTTTGTCCAGTCCTTGAACACAATCCTGCTGACATCTGCAGAACTATTTGAAGCTAAGAAATCAACTCAAAGATCTTAACTGCAAGGTACGATTTTTTCATTCAATTGCCATAATCGAGGGCCATATATATATAATAAATATTTTATATATGCAATTTATAATGTAGGCAAATTTAGAAAACAATGGCAGTAAGCAGAGCAGCTGCAATAATTATCTGAATCATACTTGAAGGTTTATCGTCTTTGAAAGTCTTTGAAAACAGTTTTGTTTTATTGTTTTTCATTAATAAAAGAATTTTTTCCAAAATCCTGCAAATAGGATAAATTTAATTATCCTATGGGTTTTCCTGGTATACATTTCAGTATAGAAACTGTTGCTGTTTTATGAATGCAAGAATACTTCTGCTTTCAATTTAATTTGTAGTCAATTATCTTGATCAGTAAGCATACATAATTAAATTATAATAAAATCTTAAAACATGAGAACTTATATCAAAAAAGATTTCTTTACTCTTTAACATAAACATATACCATTATTTTTGTATGTTTCAATGAAATAATTTATTCTAGTCTAAAACCAGTCCATTATTGATCATGAGGGTGCAGTTATTTTGCATTTTCAATTTTTCATAATAATATTTTACATTGTTTGCACCAAGTAGGTTGAGATTATCTTAAAAATAGCGAAAAGTCATAAAACAAATGAATCTACTTTACAATATTAATATGTTGAATTCTTTACTATGTCTTCTGCACTGTAATTACTTTCAATTAACATTATTAATTTAGATTGCAAATTTATCTGTCTAACTCACTACAAAGTGATAAAAAGTGCTAGTCAGGAATCACACAACTGCAGCAATATCTTGTATTAACACTGCATGCTAATTGTTGCCACACATTGTTATGTTTTGTAGTCAAGTTGTTTGATATTAAAGTTTTTGAGAGTGTGGTTGTATCTTTAGGCTGTACACATTTTATTTATTGAAGAGGTGAATATATTAAACAAGTTGTAAAATGCTACTTAATATGACTTTATTCTGACATTTTGTCTTATGAACACTTTGGAATTGTCAGTACAGTTGCTTAACTTCTCGATTACTTATATTTTAGAAAAATATTTAAATCTTTTACCTCCATTGCATGTATAGAGGTTGTCTGTTTGAATGTCTGTACAGGTCATGGTCCCACATGCCTATAGCTGTTATGTGGCTTCTGCCTTTCATATTCTTCATATTTACAGTTATTGTAAATTATTGTATTACTGTACCTCTGTTTCAGGAGAGCTGTCGTCTGTTTGAATGTCTGTACAGGTCATGGTCCCACAGCCCTGTAGCTACATTAGCACTGTGTTATCTATCTCAGAACTACAGTCACGCATGTCAGCTCCTACCAGTCTTGTATCCTTTATTCCGTGTTACATTATTGAACTGTTTTCCCTTTCCCTTACCTTGTCATTGAAGAGTTCCAGTTTACAGGGAGGATAATAATCAGAACTGGGCATGCAGGAATATAAGTCTAGACATAAAGAGTACACAGATTGGCTTGGTATAATGATTTAGTGAAGTGCAGCTCCTGTTCTATGGTCGATGTGTATAGATGCTATTTTGTGGCCAAGTCACCTGAATTGTCAAGTGACTACAAACAAATAGTTTTCAAACGAATGAAATTATTTTGATAATCCAAAAAGGCTCAAGAAGTATAATTTTAAATGAAAATGTTTTCAAAACTAACTTCTACATAAATGTATTTTTTTTTAACATTTACTGCTGTGTCACAGGTTAAAGTCTGAAAATAAATACCAGAAAAATCCATTTTATACAGAACAGACTGGCTTTATTTTTGGCATCACTCCAAATATCAACATTTTATTACACCTTAACCTGTAACCAGTGGGGACCTAGAAATTACTGTTGACTTCCTCAACGAGATTGATAAACTTATACAACTGATAGAGTCCCCTATATTTGCTTGTGAGTACCTTTTTTATTGTTTTAAATGAGTGCTATGTATGAAGCTATGCTCTTGTTGTGATGGAACTTTGGGTAAAACTGCCACAAATCATCTGAAACGATTGGCACTTTGGCTGTTATTTAACAATTAGTTGAATAGTTATTACAAACAAATGCAAATATGCAAGAAAAATTTAAATATTAATGTTAACACTTTTTTTTGTCTTTCATTATGTATTGGTATAGTTTATCCTTTCTTATGACTTAATTGTGCCATAAAGCTCATTAGCTTTCATTTTAACATTTTTCACTCTTTATGCTAAAATTAAATTATCTATTCTTTGAAAAAGTAAACACACAATAATAAAATAAAATATATAATCATTTAAGCAAAATATGTATAATTTGGGCAGAGGTAACTGTAGACTAGAATAGAAAGTAACTGTGTTTTGGAGATTTGCGGTCTCAGTGAAACTAGACTGGTTACAGTGAATGCTACATAATAAAGGGAGATAACTTTTGTAACAGATCTGCGGCTCCAACTGCTGGACACTGCTCATAACCAGGATCTTGTGAAGAGTCTGTACGGGGTACTTATGTTACTTCCCCAAGCAGAGCCCTTTACACTGCTGCAAAACAGACTCAATTGTGTCCCTCACTTCCATATGGCTCCCATCACAGACAGGTGAGTGGAAAATATTTTTTTTGTTGAAAATATGTTGTTGTTGTTTTTTCCTGTAAAAAGTTTTTTGTTGTTGTTTTTGGGACCTGGTAGCGCAGTACGGTAGAGTGTCGGCTCCAGGATTGGGAGGCTCTGGGTTCGATCCCGGGCCACGAAATACCAAAGCCGTTAAAAATGGTAGTGGTATAGCTCCCTTGCTAACGCTCAAGCAAATATAAGGGTAGTTCCACAACTGGCTGACCCCTGTGTCAGGATAATGTGACTGGATGTGGTTTCATGCTAGGTGTTTACAGCATGCTATACACAGTGAAGGCAGCACTATATCTGCTTCAAGTGGACACCATCTCCAGATAATTAAAATACTGTTGGTGGGACGATAAACTCAATAAACAAACACTCTATTAGGGTGGGGTATTTTTTTGGTTAATGCTGTGAAGGGTGTTTCTAGCAAGTAAAGGGTTAAATTAAATGTACATGTACCAATATATGTACTGTATATTCCACTTGCTTTACTTCAGACCTGAGAGCAAAGCATCAGGAAGCCGACCAGCAATGGAAGTGATAAACTTCACAGATCTGCTTCAACATTTTGTACAGGTTCAAAAACAGCATCGGGAATTCCGCCGTAGACAGAAACTTGTTGCATACTCAGCAAAATAGTCTTTTGTTACAGGTCATACATTTTGTATGATTTACTTTGTGAACATAATACAAAAATATCAAAAGCAACCTTATTGGATTTTACTTTAATATTTTTTAGTTGGCATCATATTTTGGTTATAACAATGGAGATAACATGTTACTATTAAGCTTAAAATTAAAAAAAAAAATCTTGTTTGAACTTATCGGTACTTCTGATACATTTTATACATTGATTCATATATTTTACATAATGAACAATGTCCAAATCAAGAAAGAAAAATCGTACACTATATTCTTCATTGAGCAGCGTTTTCACTTTTTAATCATCCATTTTAGGACACTGTTCTAATCATATTGTCTTACTTATAAATCAGACATAATTGCATATTTTCATTAAATAGAAATAAAGTTAAAAACTTTTTTTTGTGTACACAATAAATATATTTACATGGAATAATTATAATTTTATTTATGCTCAGGATGAATGTTTACTGAAGTTTTGGTATATTTTGATTAGTTTACAAAGCATATTGCTTAATGAGTTTGTATGCATTTAGGCAAATATGACATTGTACACACAATTTTTATAACTACTTAAGGTTATTATGGATTCTTAATATATCTTATTAATAAAAGATTCTATATATAACATGACAATTGTTGTAATGATCAATCATCTTTAAAGTATTCTTCTTTTGTTGCTTTAGTAATTTTGAAACATAAACAATGATTTAACTGGATTTGTGATCATTTTTTTTTCTTTCATTTAAATTAAATATTATTTTAATTTATATATGGATGGGATTTTCATTAGTGCAACAATGTTAAAA
Source organism: Sinonovacula constricta (assembly GCA_007844125.1). NCBI lineage: Eukaryota > Metazoa > Mollusca > Bivalvia > Cardiida > Solecurtidae > Sinonovacula > Sinonovacula constricta. Next base: position 37,325,413 of record CM017565.1, on the reverse strand, counting down.
CTATATTCTATGACATAAAATGCTGTTTGTCCAAAGTTGTTAATATTACTTCAAATAAGTCAACAAGTAATACTTATAAAATCTTAAGCACTGTCCAGTAATTAAGATTTTATGTTGTTTTTTTTTTGTCAAATCCCAAAATGTTCAGATTAGTACAGAAAGCTTTTGCATTATCCTGTCATGTGCATTTCCATGTTAATTTCACAAATCAAGAGAATAAATACAATAAATAACACATTCCTAACAAATAATGACACGCTATGTACATGTACTTAAAATACATAGTTCCCGCAAGCCTCAAGTTGCGCTGACCTTGCGAGATCGCCACCATATTGGATGGCAAATTTTTTGCACAAAGTTTAAAGTAGGTGTTGATAATGCTGACAGCAGTCGCGTCTGCAAACAGTAAATGACCAATCCAGACACATACATCAGTAGCTATGTTTATTCTTCACTAATGATTAAAAAGTTTAAATTTTGGTACTTCCAATAACTAATGAATAGATTCTAAATATGATCAGCCTCAAAGTTTTCACTTATGGTAGGGAATGAAGGTAATATGAAATCCATACTATTTAAACATTTCCTCTAACTCATCCTAATATGCAACATGACTTAGGGTGATGGTAATTCATTCTATGACTTAAATGCCCCTTATGATGTTTAACCAAGTTTGATTTTTCCCAGAGATTTACTACCGAGTACCATATTATGCAAACATAACATCCATGTATACCCATACAGATGTTACACAAACCAAAAATAGTTTGTACTGTATCCTGGTTATTTTCCATGTCCTAAAAAGTAATGAAGTATTTTCCAATATATGTGATGAACAAGTCACCTCTAATGTTTGCCATGTGGGGAGGTCTTCCAGTTGACCTGCAGTGTGCCGGCGATTCTACCCAGACATATGTCTGGGTTCTTCCTCCACCTTTCTCCAAAATTGTGTTAGTGTGATGTTACACACAAATAATCTAATTTTATGTTTCAACCAGTTACAATATGTTGTCAATAGGCAGTATGTCCATGTTTACTTACCCTTAGCTTAAGGAAAATGCCACTAGGTCGGGGTATGTTTTATGTAAATGGGGCTTTTGCTTATATTTTTAACTACTGATTAAGTTCTAAGGGTTGTTTTCCAAATAAATTTGAGGGGGTAGTATAATTTTTTACGTTTGGGTACAGTGTATTTCATTTATCATTATATGTGCAATATTTAAAAAGTTAAAAAACATGCTAATCATGAACATTTGTATAATTCTATTCTTTTTATTTTATCTCAAATAAATGGCATCTGTTTAATTTGAAAAAAACAACATGATCATGTCACATGTCTTTTCCTTTTATCTCAAACAGTAGGCTTATGTTAAATTGCTTTTGTTGTTGCAAGTTTTGTTGTCACTATTATCCAAATAACTTTTTTTCTCATTATTACTTTCATAAAAAATGTTGTTGTTATAATTACAGTCGAAAGTTGTTTTTTTATCAGAAGACTTATTTAAACATTTTACAGCATTTGCATTTTTTTGTCATAAATTATAGACAAAAATTTCAATACAATCACTTTAATGTTCACTTTCTTCTCAAATTAATATATAAAGTCAACTCATTTTAAAAGTGTTAATAAATAGTAATGCAGTGAGTTTCGCTTGCTGAAGAGTGGACATTTCTGTTACTGCTTTTTTTTTTACTTTGTTGTCTCCCTTGTAGGCAGGTATTTATTGTTACTGTAGATATTCAATGATTTTTTTTCTCTTCAACCAGCACATTGCATATAAAACCATATTCTGTGGAAAAAATTATAAAAATTAGTAAAATGATGATGAATATTGGGAAAATATTAATTTAAAATATTCTAGAAAGTGTAAGAAATACAAACCAACAAGGGAGATAACTACAACATTTTGTTGAATTCAAAAATGGGGAGTTGCTGGACAGTCAAAAACAAAATGCTCATTATTATTGTTACGTGTATTTTTAAGATGTTAGCGTTTTGGTCGTTCTTAACTGATTTAATTAAGAGAAAGCGTAGTAAGGTTAAAAGTTCAGTTCATTACATTACAATTTATAAGTTTAATGAACTGTTACTTAAAATCAACATTTTTTTAAACAATGATATACATACACTATGTATTACAGTAATAACTTTTACACTGACTTGCATGATAGTAACACAAAAATTAAAAAAAATATGTGTGTGACCAAGTTGCATAAGGTCAATCATACATTATTAATTTTTTGTTTTGTAGATACATTTGATTTTAACTCTCTCCACTTTGCCATAATTTTTCTTGGAACAGCTTCTTTTTTTAAATTGTAGATATGGTTTAAAATACTCGTCAATGATGCTATTTCAGTTGCAATATTTATGTCTAAAATAAAACGGCTACAGTTATGTGAAACTGTTGTATCTGCCAAATGAATGCTTTGTTATGAATTTCTTTTGCTCCTTGCACAACAAGATTTATTTCACGCAACATAGTAATTATGAAGAATATAACATAGAATGGCCAAGAGAGGATTAAGTCATTTGTCTTTTCTTTTGTAATCATGTAATTTGGAAACTGTTGAAATGATCTTAAGTAAGTAGGAACAATTTTGATATTTTTAATAATTGTCCTATGAAATTTACTTCACTGCAAATGATTTTTAACCCATGATGACAATAATGAGCTTCCTCAGTAGTGTCAAAAGTTAAGCAAATTGCAGAATTCAGTAAAATATGTGGAAAAGATGACAGTTCAAATGTAAAGAAAAGAACTAACACTATGATAATGAGGTAAAGAAAAACAATCTTACTATAATTATTTTATTAAAAATAATAAACAATTACAATTCAGTTTCACAAAAAATATATTCATCTGTATTAGTTTCTCATCTTCCCTTTGCTAAGCCTCTGTTTTTTCTTCGATATCATCTGGTCCTCTGAAAAAAATACAAGACAAAACATCCTTATTATCTTTAGACAGAGAGCATTGCTGTAAGAAAGCAGTTACAAAAATTTGTGGGGGCTATTGGATTCAAACCTAGGCCAAAAAGTTTGCCAGTGCATTTATCAATAAAACCCTTAAATACAACCAATAAATCCCCTGTACTGAAATAAATAACCTATATTTATAAAATGCTAAAACACATAAAATTATTTCCAACAAATAACCAATACCTTTATCCATAAAATCTTTGAAAAGTTCCCTCTTTTTCTTTTCCTGGCCTTGCAGTCCTAGCCAATCATTCTTGCGTGTGGCAAAAAGGCGAAGTGCCAGGTTGTTGTAGACATGGCGCCCAAACCTGTCACTGTGAACCTTGTCCTGCTGCCTGCTCAGTTCCTCGGCCAGCAATGTCTTCTGCTTCACATTTATGTTCCTCCACACTGACTCAAGAGCTCGGCTGCCACATTTGTCACAGGCGATTTCAACCAGCAGGCCCTATTTGTTAAGAGTTTAAACATTTTATGACAGTAGATTTTGGCTATTATTAACTTCTTACCTGCAAAGCAGTCTTTAAACAACATAGTATAGGATCTGCACTAAAGCCTACTAATATTAGCACAAAATCTTTGCATGCAGTTGTTAGCAAATAACAAAGGTTTGGCAAGAATTACTCATATCTAATTTATTTATTAAGCTTAATTCTGACAACATGTTTGCTATTCTGTTAAGCTACACTTATGATTAAGGTGTCTTGACCAACCTCCAGCTTTTACATGTAGAAAAAGACAAGATATTTGTGTATAGCCACTGAGATCAGCTTGCTGGCAGTACCGACTCACATCAGCGTTCTTTGTGAAGACTGTACAGAAGGGGCTAAACTTAAACTTATATTCAAACTTGTTTATATCAGTAATGTTCACAAGGAATAATAATAAAATAAATTACAAAATATGCCATGTGTCTTTAGATATATCCTTACCAGTACTTGCATGCCAAACTTAAACTTGAGCATAACAGTGGCACTCACACTCTATTAATTAGCTCTCCTTATTTAAAGAATAGTTAAGATAAGTAAAACATTGACTTTTCTTACCACTGAGTGACACTTCACTGGGTACTTCAATATGTTGCTTTTATAGTTTGATTGTTTCTCTTGAAGTCAGTCTGATAAACTACTTAAAACAGTGAACATCTGACATAATATCTCACCCAATCCCAATATCGGACCAATCTATTCTAACATAATATCTCACCCAGTACCAATATATGACCAATCTATTCTTACATAATATCTCACCCGGTACCAATATTAGACCAATCTGTTCTAACATAATATCTCACCCGGTACCAATATTAGACCAATCTGTTCTAACATAATATCTCACCCAGTACCAATATTAGACCAATCTGTTCTAACATAATATCTCACCCAGTACCAATATTAGACCAATCTGTTCTAATATAATATCTCACCCAGTACCAATACTGGACCAATCTGTTCTAACATAATATCTTTCCCAGTCCCAATATTGGACCAATCTATTCTAACATAATATCTCACCCAGTACCAATATTGGACCAATCTGTTCTAACATGTCTCACCCAGTACCAATATTGGACCAATCTGTTCTAACATATCTCACCCAGTACCAATATTAGACCAATCTGTTCTAACATAATATCTCACCCAGTACCAATATTGGACCAATCTGTTCTAACATAACTCACCCAGTTCAAATATCGGGCCAATCTGTTCTAACATAATATCTCACCTAGTTCCAATATTGGACCAATCTGTTCTAACATAATATCTCACCCAGTTCCAATATTGGACCAATCTGTTAACTACCACTCTTAACTATTGTTGAGTGTATCTGATACAGGCAAACTGTCAGACACCACCATGTAAGTCTTATAAATATTACTGTGTCAGCTTGAGGCTGTGACCCTCTGTATGTGGAGCCACTCACCTTTCTTACATTTAAAACTATTTATAATTATTCAAATCTATCAGTCCCCTTTGACTGCCCACTTGCTGGGTACAACCATTACTAAGGTGCTGAGTACCTGGAGCAGTAAGCAGAAAATAGTTTTTGCCCAAGGATGACCATTTTGTTGTAAGTATAAAGGTTTGAACCCAGAATCTTCCGATTAAAAGTTTGTCTTAACCACTAGACTAGGGATGCCCACGCCGTCCTTCAATGCAACCAGTACCAGTTGCGACGTTAATTGTCAGCTGGTTTAATCAGTTATCAACTACACTTAATAAGCTTCTACTTACTAAAAACTTCCTCAGCATCATGTCTTTCTGTTTATCGTTGACTGTTGTACTCTGAAATAGGGCATCAATCACATGACTTCCGCATGTGTCACAGGACAGTGTTCGAATGTCTGCTGGTTTGAGTGCCAGTAGGCTGTTGACTACCACATCTGGATGCTTGAATTTGACCAATGTTTGTAGAAGTATGGAGCCATGATAGTTGATACCTGACAGGGTCTTTAATAAAGTAGAAAGATGCACAATTACGAAAGTAGAAAAACAGAAATTTAACAGTAATTTGAATAAAAGGTTTTCATTTCTATTCAATTAATGCTTGAATTTGATTAAAGACTGTAAAATTACTATTGATAGTTTAAACTTAAACAAGTCTAAAAGAACAATTCGGAATATAAAAAGTTTGTTTTATTGCACCCAAACAGTTATGGTCATATTGGCAACATTTGGCTAATTATTTGTAAAGGAAGACCCCAGGCACATGTTTGATAAAACCATCGGTCAGCACTAAGACTTCCCAACATAAAAGCTCTAGCCCTGAGAAGGGCTCAAACCCATGTGGTTATAGGCTGAGGTTTTACCATAACAGCTCTGTCAAGGGCACCCCCATGTTCATGAAGAACCTGTTATCAGAATCATAAAACAAAAATACTATCTTTAATAAACTATATGTAAAACTGATGGTTGTCCCCATAGCAGTCTGCCTAACAAAACAGCCTTTAGATTATATATATATATATATATATATATATATATATATATATATATATATATATATATATATATATATATATATATATATAAAGTTTCCACAAAACTTAGTATGTTAAAGTAGCTGTTTTTGTTTGTCATATCTTTAGTATTTGGTCATATTCCATATAAGGTAAAAGTATACTTTTACAAATCTGTACGAAAAAAAAAAAAAAAACATATTGGAAGTAACATTTTGTATTGTTTTTAAATACACTGCAGCGACTAAATAATTATCAGCGTAGCAATGCTCTGCTGTTTTGGTGAAGGAAAATGGTCAAATGTCAGCTGTCACAATATTCCACATTAAGTCATTCATTGTGATCAGGACTCGAACCAACACAGTGAGAGGCTAAATAGTCAAAGGAATTGTTAGACAATAACTTTACCAGTACCTGAAGGGCACCCTGCTGACTTTTTTAATTCTTAACTTAATCACAATTCAACACTAAACAAATTATTACTGCATAGATATATTAAGAAAGTAATTATTTTCTGTTCCTTATTAAAAAAATCTTTAAACTAATGTGGAAATATACCAGCCGCAATAGCTCGATTGGTTGAGCATTGACTTGCGGACTGGGAAGTCACAGGTTCAAACCCCAGCTGGGTCAAACCAAAGACTTTAAAGTTGGTAGTAGAGGCTTCCCTCCTAACACTTGGGGCTAAGGAGAAAGCATTACGCCTGACTCGTCGAGTGTCAGTAAAATGGACTGCCCGGGTTCAGTCCCTGGGCACCTCATAAGTGCCCCTGTGCCATAATGATAGAAATGTCGCTGCACAGTATTTTCAAAAATGCTGGCAAATCTCAATTCCTAATGTGGAAATAAATGCCTCGAAACAATGACGAAATGAAATAAAATTAAGGCATTTTGCTGTAGAACTAACCTTGGACTCTACATTCTCATCTCCCTCATCAAAGAACATGTCATATGTGTTAAAGGAGGCCAATAACTGAACAAGAGTTAGCTGGCGACTCTCAGGCTCTGAACAGTGGAACGCAGCCATCAATTTCTGAAGAAAGAAAATCAAGATCCTTTTTAGAATTTGTATGACATTGAGGCTATCGACAACTGCAGTGTATAAAAAATCAAATAATCGGATTGTCTTGAACTTGTCTAAGAACAAAACTGAAATTTCTTTGTGGTTTGCTGACAAGAAAAGTGTATTTTTATCTTAACATTGTCTAAGAACAAGAAGAAATTTCTTTGTGGTTTTATGACAGAAAAATTGTATTTTTATCTTAAGAAGCCAAAAGTCATTAGAAATTTAATTCCCAAGTCAATTCTCCAATGGGGCAAGTGATAAATCTAGCTTGCTAGTCCTCCAAGAGAAGAGGTTTTTAAAAAAATGTTTCACAACCTCTAACATCTTTCCTTATGTGATGTAAATGTTCTCAATAACTGATTATCAATGCAATTATTCAACAGTTTAACATACCAGTAGTGAAAGTTGAGTGAATGGTCATGTTTGATGGACATTAAATTCTAGATACGTTATGTAGTTTTCCTGCAGAAAAATGTCAACTGAAGCATTAATGTCATGTTAGTGCTGACATCAATACAAATAGTAGTGAGTTGAATAAACTAAAACTGCTGCATTTTCTACAATCTATAATAATTGCTAAAAGAAGATTTCCTGATCTGCATCTATATTTTCCTATGCCTAAAACATTTGTCTTTTAACCTTTCACATGCAGGAAAAAACATTTTACCCTATTAACATAAATCCACACTACCTTAATGGTGTTTCCAGCAAGTAAAGAGTTAAGAGAAAGACTTCAGATTAAGAGTTTGCTGTATTCAATGCAAATAATCTAAGTGTGCATATATTAACATGCTCTTACTTTCACAAATTTGTCCTGTTTGGTCTTCAGTTGCAGGCATGCATTTGCTAAGGCTGTGATCACTCCAAAATGATTCATAGCCAGAACATCCTCAATGTTGTCACTTAGTTCAGAGAACATCACTTCAAACTGAAAAAAAGTTGTGAAGTTGTTGGGTTGTTTTTTTTCCAAAGTAACTGCTTAGTCTTTATAACTTTAAACCAATTTTGTTTATTATGGCATATTACCATAACTATTTAGTGCCTAACGGTTTAATTCCTTTAGAAAACACTCAGATACAATAAAAAAAGGGTTTACACATCAAAATGAACAGAAAAAAATAAAAAAGATGACAGTATCTGGAATAGGATAATGTCCACCTTATATTTATCATCGTTGGGCTTTATTTCAATGTTTGGCGAATGCCTCTCTGTGTAAAACAGTAAATGTTTTTATATGTCTAAGCATTTTTCATTTTTCCGCAAGGCAAATGTTGTAGATTCTTCAACTACAACATCAAGATGCTATACTTTATAATGGCTGTCACTTGTAAGAATAGTACAATATCCTTCATTAATTTTTAACCTACAAATAAATATTAATTTAAATCCTTTTTCTAATAAGCACAATAAATAGAAAAATAAATATCCTGGTACTCACTAGCTGTTTATTTGGGCAGCTCTGAAACAACTTCTGAAGCACAAAGTTTGCAGTGGGATGAATAGCAAACTGGATTAATCTCCCTTTGAAGAGTTGGTTGAGGAGTTCCTCATAGAGGTCTGTGGTGGCAAGGGAGACAATCTGCTCTATCAGGAAGGAGCCAACACTATCCACAGCTACTGGAGGCAGTCTGAAATGAACAACAAAGAATACACTATATCAAATATAAATACAGTCAACTATTGTTTATTCAAAACAATCTGTTTTAGAATATGATGGCTGAATAAAGCACCAGTTAATTATCTAGCATTGTCTTGTAAAAATACAATGACATGAAAATGGGTTAAATATATTCTGAATGACATTTAAGTTATTTCTCCATTTCTAATAAACTATTTAAAAACAAAGGACAGACTGGAATAAGAAATTAGACAAAAAACAATTGTAAACTCTTTTCAGTGGTAATGTTAACCTGCTTTTATGTCTCAGAGATGGAGTTTGTTCGATAAAGACTAAAAGCTTAGTCATGCACAAAACTGCCTTTGCCAGGATAGTTTTTGTTTGAAAGTGGTTTTAGGTCTAACAAATTATTGCTTTTATTGGTGTAGGAACACCCCAAAAAAATGTCATGATTAGGAAAATGAACAAATAAAGACTATAAATTGAAGAAAAAACACACACTTGAATAATAAAATAATGGAATTATTGATTTACTGGTCAATTTTTTTTTTCAAATATGATTTGCTGGCTTGATCTAAGGTTCTTCAATATTTATTTTAGTCATACAGAGATTCTGCTCACGTACTCCATCGTACAACAGGTATGGTGGTGCCTTTATTTGATAACATGAAATCAAAACTTGAAACAGGAAATCAGTTAAGACTTTTTAACAGGTAATATCTAGTTACTATTTATTTAACCAACTTTACCGTTTTACTCTCTAGTTATTTGGTATACTGGTTAATTCCATACAATGGCAGCCAATACAATGCGCTATGAAGTAGTGTTATGACCAAAATAACTCTTGCAGGTACCCATATAAATACTTGCGCAGAGTGGAACTACTCAACTTAAACATAACTTCTTGCTAGAAAACGACTATCTGGTCATGATCTAATATATAATCTAATTATATGTTAGATCATTTTACGTGTCATGGTTTATTTATGAGGCATTTCAAACTTTTACATACATGTATTTTATGGGAGCTCAAATGACAATGTACATAATTACTGGCTCAAGGCGGAATAAAAATAAATCATCACATCTAGTCCCTAGCAATATTTTATATATATAAATGAACCAGGCCCTTGACAAATCCCTGTGCTAAAGAGTTACTCACAACAATATTTAAAAATAAAGGAAATTTCATAGTTTAAGCGATAAAAAAAGTAAATTTTTCTATCACTACAACATCAAGTACTCAGTTAAGTTACATTACATTATGGATTATCCCATAGCGGATGCATTCAAGAATGACCAGAATTTAGAAATCACAGTACAGCCAAAATACCAATATTACCTCAGCCTTGGTATATGACTTCAGTATCCAAGACAAAAAAGCAATGTATAGTTGTGTCCTACCTGACTGTACCAGTGTCTTCTGGTCCTGTGTCCACCTCCTTGATTCTAGAAGCCTTGATGATCTTGTGTATTAGCTTCTGATTCAGCTCTGGTTCTACCCGGCTCAAAACAATCATCAGAGTCTGTATCACAGGGTTTGCATTCATGTTGACCAGCATCACTACAACAGTATGTGCCAGGTTTAGTCAAGGTGTACACATCATCTAAAAATTATTTAATGGGTTTATTATCCCCCAAACCGCTATTTCAGTTATTAGGACTCAGTATCCACATGAAGATATAGTGCTGCCTTCAGTATGCATAGCACGATACCACACCCAGTCACATTATCCTGAGAACAGGCCAACTTAATCTACCTTATATTTGTTTGGGAGCAAGGGAGCTATTTCACTACAGGTTTTTAATGACTTTGGAATGTCACACCTCAGCATGGAACCATGGGCCTTACCTTACATATCTGGAGCCGACGCTGGATGTATTGCATTACCAGGTTCGGTCTCATTGTATTATATCTCTCTCATATTGGAACGTAACAATGCATAACTAAGCATCAGTCTGCAGCACCACATAATGACAACATCTTTATTTCAATATAGAAATTATCTGACTTCAATACAACATGCAGATCACAATCACACTTTATATACTTACTGTTTAGATTTTCCATTTTATAAACAGTCTTGCAAATTTTCTTCAACTTTTGTCGAAATGCATCAGGTATTGAATAATCTGCAAACTTGAAATCTTTTGGTTTTGTACCTAAAATAAAAGATATAAACTGCATGTTTTCTAGCATATGTATCAAACACAATATAAAATTACATATATAAATAAATATAAAATACAGTCAACTCTCGTTATCTCAAATTTCAAGTGACCGTAGAAAATAGTTTAAGATATCCGAAGTTTGAGTTATCTTTGAGTTTATATTTAAGGATAGTTTGTGTAAATCTTACCTGCTACACGATGACTGGTAATGACTGAAATTCCTTGTTATATCTGCCACTGTAAACTAATTTCTGCAAGTTTGTGTGGTTTTGCATGTTGTCGTAAGTGCATGGCCTAATTTTGTATACCTGAAGCTGTGATTTTGTGTCTAGCTTTCTCTTAACTCATCCTTTACCAGACACAGCAGCTGATCCAGCTATCCCCCCAGATTTGGGTCCTTCACTGGATTGCTCAGCTGCAAGAAAGTTTAATGTCGATCTGACTATCCCCCCCAGTACTAAGACCGGGTCCTTCATCAGATTGCTCGACACTTTCTCATGTCTGGTCTGTTGCCATAACCAATCTTATTTTTTTATTCAATAATCAGTACGTGTATTGTGGGTAGGTAGTGGAAGAATGATAAAATCACTGACGCAACCTCTCATTTTATTTACAAGTTGGGAAGGCCGTGTCAACAAGTTCTCAAAAACTGTAACAACAACAAGTACAAACTTAAACACTTTAATCAGTGTTAATTGAAACAAAATTGTTGTTCATTAAATCAGCTAATTAAATAATAATCGATTAACCTCTTCTCTGAATTACGTGACATCCTGACTGCCGATAATTGGCGATAAAACTCGCGCCCAAATCTTCGCGAGTTTCACGATAGGTGTGAAAATCACTATTGTTGCCGTTTTGCATCTTAAAGCAATTTGAAGTTTGAGACAGACCAACTGATTTCAACAGTTTCATACAAGTGGGGACAAAGAATTTAGTTTGATATGTCCGATAATTTGACACATCTGAATTTGAGTTAAGCGGAGTCGAACTATATAGAAACTATAGGGAAAAAACGGGACCGTAGAAAACTGTTTGACATAACCGGAAATTTGAGATAACCGATTTTAGGATAACGAGAGTTGACTGTATATAAATAAATATTAAAGTGATAAGATAAAGTGATAAAGATGATTTTTATTCTTGCATTACATTCATTTAGAATGGAATATATCTAAAAGGTGGTATCCGAAAGTTTGCCTATATCAAAGTTGTGTAACGATACCTCACCACTGCTTTGGGGAATTAGGGCATCTTTTCTGCATAAACTCATACTTTAGTATAAGAAATGACGGTTTTAAACATGGCCTAGACATAACAAATCACGATAAAAACACTCTTAAAGTTCAATTATTCCAAATCTATATATGCATGATAGTGATCTCTGCTCAAAATAGATACTGATGTCAGAGTGGATAACCCAGATGACGATATAGCGTAATCTCAAAAGTGAGATTGCCTAATGGTTTTTCTAGTTAAAAATAGCTATCTCTGCGGCGTGGCTCAGATTGAAAATACCTGAGGAATGAGGATTTATGTTTCACTGTTCACAATGATCTAGGGCATCAATGAGCAGCATTTTGCAAGATCTTTTCAAGTAACAATGAACTATTTGGTTATTTGAGGAAGTATATTTTGGTCCAAACTGTTGGATACCACCTTTAACTTGTATGTTTTCTTTTTGTTTTTGAAGGTTATCTAAGAGACCAATTATGGTCATTATAGTGATGTCTAGCTGTATTAGTAGAGGAAGATTGCAGAAAAATATCTAGGTACAACTACGTTGCACATTAGGTTGTGATTGTTCATGTACCACTATGCCAAAGGTGAATGTAACCTGTATATATATATGTGTGTATATTCATAATATAAATCAAGTCTTAAATATTTTCTAGCAAAAAAATGCAAAGGTCACAAGACATATGGTATGGCTCGTGACTGTGCAGCGGACAGATTCCAGATGAGCTGGCTGACTCTGGATCTCACTATCTGCCTAAACTTGATCAATTTAGAGGCTAAAATTTTCTGATAAAAAAGATGGAACATAATTTGCTTTCATACACTTTCAGTTACATATGTAACATTAAAAATAACCTATGAATAAATGCATAAGATGACATTAATTTAGAAGCTATAACTATGGATTAAAAAATACTTTAGATTTGTCTACAGATAATGTACATTAATTATGGCAAGAACAATAAGACTAGATAACTTCTCAAGTATTCTGAAGCAATAGATAATGTGATACTATGGTGTTGTTTAATTGCCTACTTCCCTAATTTGTTCATCCCATTCCCTGTTTGACTTACCTAATTCCCGGTCTTTATTTCTAGATGACCTACTTTTTAGAACTGTATTACTGACATAAGTGCCTCCAAGGACTTGTAGCAATGCTCGCAGAATGTGAGAGGCATATATGTGACATATACTTTGATCAATCTCTTCTAGAATGACTAATGTAAGGTTCAACATTGTCTGAATTATGGCCACTTCAGAGTCTGTTTCATCTCCATTTTCTACACTAACATCAGCTTGAGGAACAAATTGCGATAAACTTTTGCACATCAGCTTTGGCAATGACATCAAAACTGCTTGCAGAACATGGCTGGCACATTTGTTCTTGTGTACAGAATTCCAATCATTAGAGAAGACTTTTAGCAAGGACCGAAGGTTAGACACAGTTGCTATGGTAACCAGGTCCTCAATGATATGGCTAGTCATATGACACTGGCATACTTCAATGGCTTCCTTCAGAATTTCTTCAAACACATTGTCCACAAATATTTCTGAAATTAAAGCACAACAAATGTTGAAAAATATCTATATATCAAGTAACACATATTCTTGATTGTTGTGACAAACAGCGCAACATTTTGAATAGTCTCCCCTTAAGGGTGTATCCAAAGATTTATCTGTATTTAATATATAGTGAACCATTGTATAAAGTATAACAATTGCAAAGCATTTTATTTGGATATAAGTGACAATAAGTATGAAGTTGATTTTATTTAAGGTAATTTTAGGCAGAAAAGATCATGAAATACTCAATCTGCTTTCTTTATCATCATTTTCTTATCTATTTGCAGATGTCATTAATTTCTTCTGGATACAGCCTTTCAACTTGATTTAATCAGACAGATAATTTTATATTTCAATGACATAATTTTGCAATCAAACTGTTGTTATGCAACAAAATTTACTGATAGAAGGGCAAGCATAATTTTGTTGAAGGTGGTATCCAACAGTTTCTTTATATCAAATATCTGATCCTTGTTTGGGGTGTTTGTGCACAACTTCTACAGAAAAAGACTTTATTCTAAGCAAATACAGTTTTGAACACTATTCTAATTTTAAGACTTCAACTTGTTACAAAACACTCAAAATAATAATTTAAATTTTAATTCATTTAAATCAAAGAATAAGCACTTATCAGATTTCACAGGACTCTCAGAGCGGGTGACCCTGATTATATATATAACGTGATCCCAAATATAAGTGGTCACATGGATTTCTTGGTTTAAAAATACCTAACTATGTAGTGTGGCTAAGATAGGAAATACATGTTTGTAGTCATGAGTGTGGTGTTATGCCTTACTTTTCACAATGCTGTATGGCATCACGAATTGATAGTGCCATCTCTACCAACTAAATAAACAATATTTTTGGACTAACTCAGATCTTATAAATATATATTGGTATGCGTCAATGGCATGCCATCACAACGAAGGCGACTCTGTTGCAAATGAAGAGTGCATTGTGAGAGTTTTGATAATGTCTAAAATTAAATAAAAAAGAAGTGACTTGTCCGATAACTGGCTGTATTGCCATACCCTGGTCCTCGTCAGATGAGAATCCTTCCTTGATTGTTTCTTCGACTCTTTTGAAATAACTGATTGTGTCATCGCTAAGCTTTGGACCACTGTCAGCTCCTCTACTGTTTGCTTTAGGCTGCCTTTTGGACTTCTTATGTGTTTTCGCGTCCATTTTCACGTGCTATCGCAAAACCGGAAGTTTATAATTGCTGGATAGGAATAAAACGCAGATTTTAGGACAGCCAGCCGGCGTTAGCGCATGAGTCGTAAAATTGTTAAAAATATATTATTCAAATGGTTAAACCATTTCATTTTATCACACAGAAGTTTTTAAAAAATCTAACGAAATTTCCATTAAAAAGGACTTATCTTCACTAAAATCATATTTTTGCTTGATACCATGTGTTCCTTTAAGATTTACTTAAAACACGTTATTTAATGTCGGCTGCTCTGACATCTTTTGGCTAACTTAAGTTATTGCTTGCTTTGCCTACTTTATTTTGGTTCTATTATGGCAGACCAATGCTTAGATACTGATAGTGAAGACGAGATACCTGCAGGATGGGAAGAAAGAGTCACATTTGAAGGAGAAGTTTACTATGCAAAGTATTTGTTTTATTGTTTTTCTTTTTGTATGAAATCTAGATGTGGTGAATGGATTGCAGTCGAAACGTACCCACGAATTTCTGGTCAAAACATACACAAAAGTGAAAAGAAAGTCAAAACGTACCCATCCAAAATTTTATATAGTACTTTGTTTTACAGTTATTAAGTAAGTGTCTATGGGTTTTTTTTTATAATTGGCCATTGTGTACTTTTTTTAATTGTCAGATAGGTATTTGACCAAAGGTTTTGAAAGTAAAGAGGTGTGAAAATGTGATGAGCATTCAGCATTGTACACACTGCAAGATATTAATTAAACAGGTAAGAAAAGACAGTAGCCATAATTTTAGCAGTTGTACTGCCTATTTTATTTCTCTAAAAGAAAAACTTTAATGATTATTTACAAGAAAAACAAAAAAAAAACATACAAAATAAACAAGAATGACAACAGAATACATACCAGGTACTTAAACCTAATAATCTTCAGATAGCGTAGCATAAAGAGAAAAAACAAACTTTAATCACACTATATAATGTACGTTTATCTATAATTTTAATTATTATAAATATACAATTAAATACAATATAATGCTTTTAGATCAATAAACAACTCATAAATTATTTGTCACATTAAATGTAAATAAAATTTTACATGGAAACATTGTGACTTGACCGCGCCGAGTAGCGCAATCAGTATAGCGTTAGCTCCAGGTACAGAAGGCCCCGGGTTCGAACCCGGGCTGCAACAAACCAAAGTAATAAAATACTGGTAGTAGCATAGCTCCCTTGTTAACGCTCAAACAATTATAAGGGTTCCACAACTGGTTGACCCTGGCATCAAGATAATGTGACTAGGGTGTGGTATCATGTCAGGTGTTCAAGGCAAGCTATACACAGTGAAGGCACTATATCTGCTTCAATTTGACACTGTCTCTAGATAACTGAAATAAGGTTGGTGGGACGCCAAACCTTACTTACATTTTGACTTTCTTTAGGTACGTTTGACCAGAAATTCAAGGGTACATTTTGGTTTGGGTATGTTTTGACCTGTTCCCTTGTGATTTACAAACCGAAAGAACTGCTTAACCTCTCACCACTTGGATCAAGTCAGGCAAAGGTATTCCAGCTGATCTGCAGAGTGCTGGTGTTTTTACCCAGTCATTTGTTAAATGTCTTTATGTGTAAATGACAATAATTCAGTTTCAACGAAAACAGAACAGAATTTGTTTTTTATATAATTTGAACTAATGTATGCCTGTTTTGACAGGCTGAACAAAAAGTGCATGTTTCTTGTAAATCAGAGTCAGAGTTAAGTAAGCATTGACTTGCATTCCAGTTGAGCGACCCATAGATATATTGCAATTGCCAGGGTGTTGTTGTTGTTGTTTTTTCAGGAAAAGGGGAGGAGTCCTGGGGCCTTTGAGAATGGGAACCCTTTGTGGAATTTTATGTAAAAAGGGGCAAACAAATGTGCATGCTTAACTTCATTACTTGCTATCCTATATCTTGTATATTTATTACAAGGCCATCTCTCTTTTTTCTTGTTGTTGAACTCCTCTACTAGATTACCATAATCCAGTTCACTCAAGCTACCACTTATAAGATGGGGGAATTTTAATTCTTTAGGGGAAAAACTAGGTTTTTTTAAGAGGAGACGGCACCTTTAAAAGGCCACTTCTATATAAGGTAAAAACTGACTCTGCATGTGTCAGTGTTATTTTCTTGTTTGTGACCTTGTTTGATATCTACCAGTTGTTCATGGCATGCAATACCTAGTGAATGAAGCACTGTATCTGCTTCAAGTTGACATAGGTTCCAGATAACTGAAAGATTGTTGGTGGGGTGATAAACTTAACCATACAAACTTGATTTTTATTCAATACCTGGATAAAAGCCTGTGGTATTTGTTTTCAATGATCTTGCCTGACTTCTTAGGAATGAAGGTACCAAAAAATCCCAAGGCATATCAAAACACGAGTTTACTTTTCTTATAGCCCTAAAAGCTTCAACAAAAGTGATTTTTTCAGATAAAAATGTAAACTGTTTAAAAATCAACATGTTGTGTTCATTACAGTTTGCCTTGAGTTTAACGAAAGAAATTAGGCACAAGCTGTAATGTGACATTCATTTTTGAATTGCCCAAATGTTTTCTTTATAAATGCTATTACTGTCTATACTGATGAACACTTTCCAAGTCCTAAATGTTATTTAACAGTTTAGATGCATATCTTACTATGGCCTGTGTTTTTTATAAGAAAACGATAGATTCAAATGTTTAATTATAAACATTACTCCATTATTATCATCTTCTTTCAAATGTTGATTTGTAACAACAGCATCATCATCTTTTGCAATGGCATCAAATGATGACCCGATGTCTCTTATTACAGCCATGAGACCCAGACTACCCAGTGGGATCACCCTGTTACTGGAAAGAAGAAAATAGTAACTGGTGGTAAGTTATATTTTATAAGGGAGCAAGCTGCAAACCCAGCTTACTGCTGTAATCGGTGCTTATCACCTGGAATTAATCAATATTGTCCATTCTGCAATAGGGTTGTTGTGAGTAGCATTTATATGTGAATTACTCCATTAAAAAGCTGATACAATTATCTACCCCACATACAGGGTGTTAAACCACTTATATATCAATATATTTTAACCAAATGGTAAACAAGCTGGAACGATTCTATTTATAACAAATTATAGGTAATTAAGCCCAATGTTGGTACCAATATCTCTTATTTGCAGAGAAAATAGATGAGAAGACGTAGCTTTTACTTGCTGTCACATTGGACATACTAGATTAAGTCATTCATATCTTTTAAAAAGAGAAGTCCTAACCTGAATGCATGCCTTGCCAGGAACCACTGACAGTTAACAGTATTTTATAACATTGTATTGACACAGACCATATTTGTTCAAAGTATTTTAATGTCAATAACATGTACTAACTATTTAAGACTGTGTCTGATTCTAAGCTGGTTCGCTTCTTGAACCAGATTGGTATTCTTAACAAGATATACATTTTTAAACTGTTTATTAAGCTAACATTATACTTGTTTAAACTAGTGTAATATGTGAACCTGTTAGACCTGTAATTCACATTATTTTAACCTGATAGATTTTTAAATTTTCTACTCACCTATTTTATTTTTAACCTGATTATACTCTATTCGCATTCAGCTTCATTGTGTTCTGCGCTGTATGACCTGTCAAGGGTACGGTGTGTCGTAAAACCCAAAATACAAATACAGTTATCTACAGCTTTGATAAAAGTATCAACACATTTTCTTAAAATCTAAGCATAATCAATTGAGTTAAAATTTGAACTTATGGTATACATATGGCTGCCATTGTCAACTCCGATTATGCTTGTCGGTCGTGACCCCTCTTCTCAATAAACAATAATGCTTAGTGACCTATTGGTTCTAAAAGTAAAAACATATGTAATAATTAGACAGCTGATTGGTTGAGCAACTGGATGGTGTTTCCCCCATTTAAATATCTTTGAAGGTCATCAAGAAATAGTTCCTTAAAGTTTAACATAAAATGCCATTAGATCATTGGGTTTTTCCATAAGCTCTAACTAGGTTTAGAGAAGATTAGTTGTCAGTTAGCCTTGATGCTTACCTGAACAAACTCAATAGTAGTTTATTTTAACATTTGAAAAAAGTGTCTGTGATTTAACCCTTTAGGCTTTACTCATTGGAAACACCTTTCAGATCAGTAACATAAAATATATCCAGCCATAATGGTGTTTCCAGCAAGAAAGGGGTCAATGGGTAACAAGTGAGAGCTACAAACTTGTTCAAAATAACAAAAATTGAATTAAGCTTTCTCAATAGGCAATAATGTAATTTTTGATATTAAATAAATTGTAAAAGTGTTTTTAAAACAAGAATAAAGAGAGATTCTCCCAAAATTTTACTACAAATAAAGATGCAGCTGTTGTAGCACTCTTCATAAAATGATCAATACTAACAGCTGCTTAGTACTGTAGGTGGGGAAAGAGTACCCAGTAAGTTATACAGTAACCTCATAAAATAAATCATTGATTACATTTTCTTTTACAGACCTTCCCTTTGGTTGGGAAAGAAAGATCACAGAAGATGGAACCATTTATTTTGTTGAGTAAGTTTTTTGTTTTGTATTTTATATAATTCTGAAAGTAGCAAGTGCATTATTAATCTTTTTTTTTTTGCATTTTTTTCGTTATGCGATAAAAAGTAAAACACTGTTAAACCACAATTACTATTTGATCCAGTTTTCACACCTGTTACTGGCTTAATATATTTAAATGAGTTTTTCCTCCCAAAATGTGTGATATTTTAGGTTAGATGAATCAAAACATTATGCAAGTTTAGAAAGCTATTTTACTTATAAAAACTAACATATGAGATTAAACAATTGTTATGTAGTCATGCATTTAACCATATGGAACATGTTGTGACAAGTATGGCTTAAATTGGGGAAAAAAAACACAAAGAAACTTACATCAATTCTTTTTTCTAGAAAGATACGAACACTCCTATTTAAAAGTACACAGTAAGACCAAGTTTACAAATATATTAATCAAGTACTTGATGACATGACCAATAGACAAACTTGGTAATGCAGTAATATACCATCAGCTCCAGGTATGGGAGTACCTACAAGGCTTCAATATCCCAAAGTTGTTAAAAATGGAAGTGGTATAGCTCCTTTGCTAATAACTTGAGCAAATATAAGGGTACATCTTTGACTCGTCAGCCCTGTTTTAGGATAATTTGACTGGATGTGGTCTCATACAGGATGTTCATATTATTCATATAACTGTTACTATAATGACTAAAGCATGTAATTCATTATAATTGTTAATATAATGAGTAACGAAATGGCTGTAATTACAGGCTGATATGTCTGCACATGCATTACTGTATTTTGTTGGCCCAGTTTACTAAACAGTTAATTGATAATTAGCTCAGTCAGTGAAAGGACACAACAAATATGATATCATAATTCAACAAAATAGCTGACAGAAAATTATGTTACAGTCCTCATTGCCTTCAGTCAAGATTTTCATTCGAATTGACCAACTATTAGTGTAAAATATTTTATTTTGACAGCAATATTTCTTATAAACAAAATGTGTAACTATGACTGATAATATACTGGGGGAGCTTGGTCTTCTCTGTTAATTGTCACTAGCCTAAAATAACAGCTGCTCAATTTTCAGTGATCAGCCTGGCACAGCTGTATATTATTGCCTAAATCTCAGCCACAAACAGTATAATTTTGAAATCAAAGTACAATCAAGTTGGCATAATGTATATGCATATTTAAAATTTACATGGATCAACAACTTGACTCAAAGCTTTTAAGCTTCCTTAATTGCCAATTAACAGCCATGAAAATCAAAAGACCACGTACACAGACCCACGACTGGCCTTTGCAGAGGCGACTGATGACAGCAATGTGAAAAAGGGTTATAGACAGCGATATGACGGTAACAGCTCAGCGCTACACTGTCCTAAGTGGAAGAGATCTAAGCCAGAAGTATGTCATTGTGACTGGAGCAAGCAGTGGCATAGGTAACAATTAAAAATTTACAATAAACATCATGATCACTGCAGAATTACCTTTACACTTACAATATGTTTGAACCATGAACTGTAATAATGGAATTTTCATGCCAACATCCAACTTCCCTTTCATGAAAATAGTGGTAATATCCTTTGTAGAAAGATTTTGCAATTAATACACATATTGTAACTCCTCAGTCCCTCATGGGTTTGAGTCCCAATTAAGGTGAGAACTTTCTTGTGTGGAAATTTTCCGGATAATCTGCTGTGTGTTGGTGGTTTTACACAGATATAATGATGTCATCAAAATTCAGGTCATTAAAACCACATTCCATTGTTGTTGAACATTAAAAGAATTTGCTCCAATGATGTCGTTTATTACAAACACCGCACATTTGCTCTAATATTTCTGAACTCATTGTATAAATAAGTGTATTAAATAAATGATATTTTGTGTCGGTCTTGATGAACTAAACATACTACAGTGTGTAAACCACTGATTACTGTTTCTTCTCTTAACTTTCATGGTCCCAAAGGGAGAATATTTAGTTGCCACTTTGTTAATCCAGTCCTTCAAGCTAATGATATTGTTGTTTCAGTTGCTCTCAAGATATACAATTACTCATTTTCAAAGTGAAAGAAATGTATTAGTTATCTCCCTTGTGGGTCAATATTCTCGTATACTTTACTACATAAGAAATAAAATTTGCTTTTTTTCTCACCTCAGCTTATTCACAGGGTGAGCTATTGTGATCGCCCACCATGTGGCATCAATTGTTCAAACATTTCTGAAAATACAGGGCCAAATTCAGGCAACTTAAGCAGACAGGAGAAAGAATAGTTTGTTAAAATAATTTTGATGCGTCAAAAAAACTGGCCGCCAGGGGCATGGCAATTTTCGGTATATGGCTAATAGGAAAACTTAGAAAATCTTCTTTTCCAAAAATGTATGAGCTAGAGCCTTGAATGTATGGGATACCTGTTCTTTGGGTGGCAATGTATGAAGATTTATGAAATAATTCTGATCCCTAAAAAAACATGGCTGCTAGGAGCGTGGCCATTTTCCGTATAGGACTATATAGGAAAACATAGAAAATCTTCTAGTTAGAAACTACAAGAGATGATATTTAGTACACATGTTTCTTGGGTGGCCCTGTATCAAGATTATTAAAATAATTTTGATCCATAAAAATGGTCAACAGGGGCTTGGCCTTTTTTCATATATGACTAAATAGAAAAACTTTGAAAATCTTCTTGTCAAAAACTAAAAAGCTGGAGCTTGATATTCTGCAGCTTTATTCCTTGGGTGGTCCTGTATCAAGATTGTTCAAAACATTTGATCCATCAAATAAAAGCCGCCACGGTGTGGCCATTGTCTCAATATGGCTACATGTATATAGGTAAATATTTTCTTGACAGTAACCAGAAGAGCTAAAACTTTGATGGTTGGTTTATGTATTCCTTTGGTGGCCTTATATTAAGATAAATAAAAAAATTCTGATCCATCAAAAAGCATAGCCACTAAGGCTAAATGTCTACGGTACATTTGAGCAATAAAGGACCATGATGGCCATCTTGTCATCATGATGCTATAGCACCTTTACTTTTTATCATTAAACAAAATACATTTTTTGTGCTTGTTGCTGTCTGAAGGACTTTTACTTGTTAAAATCACATTTAAGTCTCCACTTACTACATCATGTACATGCCAGTTTAAAATGGAGATAACACAATATCATTGGAATAGTTTGAGAAACATCTCATAACTCATAACAAAAAGATTGGCTTGTACACACTTCTAAGTTACAGTCGTCTGCTTATATATATATATATATATATATATATATATATATATATATATATGTATCTTTTTTTTGTAATTATTGTTGTAAACTTTATTGTTACTTGTATAATTGTTGTTTTTATTCATGCAGGCTATGAGACTGCCAGGTCCCTTGCTTTCCACGGTGCCCATGTTGTTATGGCATGTCGAGATGTAGCCAAGGGTGAAAAGTGTTTACAAGCAATTTTAGCTGAAAGGTCTTTAGCCAAGGTCACCGTGATGAAACTCAATCTTGCCTCGTTTAAAAGTGTCGAAGAATTTTCAGAGGAGTATAAGAAAAAGCAATGGTAAATATAATCACTTAATGTTTTTCGTGTTTTCTGTAGAACTTTTATGTAAAGGATTGTGGAAAATGTTTTAAAAGTTTATAATTTTTGTTCATTACATATCATTATACATATTAAAAGAATTTGCTTAAATTTGAGGAAAAGTTTGTATCAATCCAAAAGATAGTTTTTCATAATCCAAGGGCACCACAATTGCTTATCTTGAATGCTGGTTTGTGTTTTAGATGAATTTTTTTTACAAAGAACAATTTTTTCAATGTCGAAAGATCTCTTTTTTTCACAACCTTAACATTTTACAAAAAATGTGACCATGTTAGTGTTTGGTCTGCTATAATCATACACCATATAGTGTATGGAATATTTGTCCTGAATATATTCATTTCTTAGTAGCTAGGGAGAGAGTGTGTATGCTGCCAGGTTTAAGTAACTGATTTGTAAGTCCATAACATAAGCACATAACCATGATTTGAGTCCTGGTCAGGCAAAACCTTTTATGCAGCAGTGGTGCAGGGTCTTCTAGCTGACTTGCTGTGAACTGATGGTTCTACCCAGACATGTTTTCCTTAATCAATTATAGCAGGGCATCCATGGCCAGTCCATTAAGAGTGGCCAAATAATCAGCTTCTAACCATGTGGGTTTAAGTTCCAGTTGGGGCAAGAACTTTTGAGTGGGAAGGTCTTGCAGTAGACCTACAGTGCTCAGGTTGTTCTACAGGCATATTCTGGGGTCTTCCTCCATAATAACCAGTACTTGTGTCACTGCAATTGTAAAGAAAATGAAGAAATAAAAGCAGTCAGTTACAGATTGAAATCAGTATTATGGACTATAATTTTGTTACTGTGATGAAGAATGCAAACAAAAACTGTGTTAATGAAATGATTTACTAATATTATATTTGAATAAAATGTACCTTTTGTGACCATATTTTAGGCCACTGCACATTCTGATCTTAAATGCTGCTGTATTTGGTTTGCCATACACGCAGACCGAAGATGATTTCGAGACAACATTCCAGGTCAACTATCTGTCCCACTTCTACCTGACCAAGCTTCTATTGGGACATCCTCATGAAATCAGTCTCCATCTAGAGTGATAACAGTCTCATCGGAGTCACACAGGTGAACATACATAGCTCTGGTTGTCCAAGATGTTATAAAGTTCTTCAATCCAACAAAATGGTAGTCAGTTCAATTTCCTATTTTGGAAATGAAAGAAACCAATTAATAGAAAATCTAATTCCCTATTTTGAAAATGAAAGAAATATATTAGTTATGTTCCTTTGTGTAGCTATTTTTATATATTTTATCAAAGAAATGTTCTGAATTATTAATTTTGATCTGTTTAATTTGTCTATAATGCTCATAAAATTTTACTATTTTTATCACAATCAGTTAATGTACATGTTGCAATGTGAAGCATTCTTAGTTGTTAAAAATTCATATCTTCAAGTTAGGTAAAACTGTTTAATTTTAATAGAGTTAAATCTCTTCATTAACAAACTCTGGAATGTAATAGTCCCACACTGTTTTAACAACCTGAGAAGGAAAATTTTCATTTAGTAGTAAATGTTCCTGAATGTTAAATCTGGGTTACATGGAGTCTTCCGGATTTCTCACATGAATCAGTTCACAAAACTCCTTCCAGTATGTAGAGTGTCCTTAAATTAGACTTTAGGGCCTTGAGTCCCTGTCAGGAACTTTTATGTAGGAGAGATTTTTCAGCTTACCTGCAGAGTACTGGTTCTACCCAGGCATAGTCATGGAGTCTACCTCCACCAATAATTAGCTGGACATCGCAAATATGACCATAATTGTATCAATGCGATGTAATAAAAAAACAAAACCCAGCCAACTTAATTAGACAATTGAAAGTAAGTCAGTGGAAGAGAGCAAGCACCTACTTATCTTTAACAAACCAGTGCGGGAGCTGCAAAGTAGAGTATTGATTCCAGGTAAAGAAGGCATTGGTTCAAACCCAGACTGCAGAATACCTGTCTTGTGGTAGGGCTTTAGCTTCATTTCCTTATGCTCATAGGAATTATACTGGTAGTTTCACAGATGGTTGGCCTGCAAGTGCCAGGATTATGTGACTGGATGTTGGATTAAATGTTTAATGGCATTCTTTCACAAGTCAAGGCAGTACTGCATCAATGACTTTAGATTACTGAAATATTGTTGAAGTGATCCAACTTACAGCTCTCACTTAAACCTATGTTGTGAAGACTTTCTAAACAAAGGTCTTACTGAGCTGATTCTAATGAGTTACAACAATGTAGGGTTTCATTGAGAAATATTACTGAAGTCTTACATGTGAATGCTTTTGGTTTTGATTTTTTTTAAAAATAATGTAATGTATTAGGTTTTTTATAAGCTGTAAGAAATTACATTTTTAGCACTATACTGTCATGTGGAGGGTGCTAACATGATTAATTATGCAACCCTAATGGTTATACATGTATACCACATGTATACTTACAATATCAGATAGGCAAGTAATGTCAATATAAAATGGCTGTTACTGAATGTGAAATGCACAGTCTGTGAATGTGGATGACACTTTCACCATCTCATGTTACATATATTTAAGACCCAGTTGGGACAAGGGCTTGTAGGGAGGTCTTCCAGCTGACCTTGCCTTTCAGCAGTGGTTCTAGCAAGACATATTTCTGGCCGATACTATTTTATTGTGTACAATGAACCAGTGCTCTATATGTATAAGCAGTGTAGACTGACAGACTAAAGCTGATCTTCCTATCACTTTGTTATATTTTTTTAAATTTTGTTATGTTATTTTGTTGATTTACTAAGTTAATGTTTAGAATTATTTGTATTAAAGTAATGTTTTAATTTTTCATGCCTCTATTTGGCTCACAATATATAAAAATATATTGTTTGTAATAAAATTATAATAGTATATTATGATACCATTTTTTCCCCACTAATAGCCTAGCCCTAATATTTATCATAAAAAATGCCACAAATGTAACCATTTTATCTTTACTTTTCACCTTCAGACAAGCCAACCTAAACATGAACAACCTGACTGAAGATTACCTTTCACCTACAAACGCTTCAACTTATTGGGATCTCCAAGCTTATAACCTATCCAAACTGTGCAACATTTTGTTTGCTCTGCGTCTCAACACCCTACTCTCTGAACTGCGGTGTGTTGGCAGTTTCTTGTCACCCAGGAAATATGATCTACACGAACCTCCAATCAAACTGGTGGTTCTACAAGCTGCTCTTTTACCTTGTTCGACCATTTAGCTAAATCCTTGGTAAGTTAAGACACATCATACTATGATCTTAGCTCCAGTTGTAGAAAAAAAGTTTAGACATTTTCATGACACCCCCTGTTTTTTGCAATCCTTAGCAGGACTAATAGTTTACAGTGTTCTTAGTATGTTTCAAATTCAATTCCCGATTATTAAAAATGTCTAATTAAGTTATTGGTAACTTTTAATGTCCTGCATCACAATGATATAAAGGTTTAATAGTTTTTTAAATATCAATATAAGCTGGACATCTCCAATATGACTATTCTTGTGTTAGTGCAATTGTAACAAATAATAAATATTAAGTTCATTGAAGACCTAATGTTGTCCTAAACAATAAATTTGATTTGTAAATTTAATATTTCAAGTCATATTTATTTGATCAATCGATATTCAGCAGATTTATCATTGCTTCTGACTTGCAATGTTTGTAAGTTTTATTCTTGAGGTCCTTGTTATGCTACATATGCACATGTGCCAGACACATCGACAGATCTGTACATGTATGTATGTTATTACAGATATATTTAACATAGGGAGTTCAAGTCATATTCTTTCCCTATCACCCAGCTACATATATATCGACACTCGATCAGGTAATGGGTCTGGTACCTGTGTTTTTTTTGCTAAATGTAAGCATTCCATTATATTATATACCTTACTGTCAGAGCGATGGCTATTTATAATAAAGATACTGATCAGATAGCAGGAGCTGGTTGCTATCAGATAGCTCCCAACATTAGCTGGTTGCTATAAGACAGCTCCTGCAGGAGCTGGTTGCTATAAGATAGCTCCCAACATTAGCTGGTTGCTATAAGACAGCTCCTGCAGGAGCTGGTTGCTATCAGATAGCTCCCAACATTAGCTGGTTGCTATAAGACAGCACCTGCAGGAGCTGGTTGCTATCAGATAGCTCCCAACATTAGCTGGTTGCTATAAGACAGCTCCTGCAGGAGCTGGTTGCTATCAGATAGCTCCCAACATTAGCTGGTTGCTATAAGACAGCACCTGCAGGAGCTGGTTGCTATCAGATAGCTCCCAACATTAGCTGGTTGCTATAAGACAGCTCCTGCAGGAGCTGGTTGCTATCAGATAGCTCCAAACATAAGCAGGTTGCTATAAGATAGCTCCTGCAGGAGCTGGTTGCTATCAGATAGCTCCAAACATAAGCAGGTTGCTATAAGACAGCTCCTGCAGGAGCTGGTTGCTATCAGATAGCTCCCAGCATGGATAAGTTGGTCTCAGATAGCTCCAAGCAGGAGCTGGTTGATGTCAGATAGCTTCCAGCAGGGGTTGGTTGATCTCAGATAGCTTCCAGCAGGGGTTGGTTGACCTCAGATAGCTCCCAGCAGGGGTTGGTTGATCTTAGATAGCTTTCAGCATGAGCTTACTGATCTCGAGATAGCTCCCAGCAGGGGTTGGTTGATCTCAGATAGCTCTTAGCAGGGATTGGTTGATCTCAGATAGCTTCCAGCAGGGGTTGGTTGATCTCAGATAGTCCCAGCAGGGGTAGGTTGATCTCAAGATAGCTCCTAGCAGGGTTGGTTGATCTCAGATAGCTTCCAGCAGGGATTGGTTGATCTCAGATAGCTCCCAGCATGAGCTTGCTGATCTCAGATAGCTCCCAGTGGGGGTTGGTTGATCTCAGATAGCTGCCAGTGGGGATTGGTTGATCTCAGATAGCACCTAGCGGGGATTGGTTGATCTGAATCTACACTTTTTACCTAACAATTCATGCTAAGAAGGCTATGACTTAAAGCCAGCAATAAATACATATATATAATAAATAGCACTAATATACTAACTATTTACCAGTCTGATACCCTGATCTATTGTAGCAACAAGGTGCCGCAACATCTGTGTACTGTGCTGTTGCACCTGAAGTCAAGTTTTTCGGAGGGATGTACTTTAATAACTGCTCTCGATGTCCAACGACCAACACAGGATGTGATGATCAACTTGCAAAGGCATTGTGGGATATCAGTGAACGAATGCTCACCAAAAGAATCGGGCGTCTTATCTGAGGTCAAGGTTTCACGCATAATCAAAAACTGTTTAAAGTTACTATATTTATATTACGTTGTGGTTGTATTATCCTGTTTTAATGATTTCTAACTTATTATATGAATGAAATTATTTGTAAGATTTTGGTGTTAAAGAACTTGCTAACCAGTAAATAAATGCTGGTAAATATTGGTAGATTCCTATCTATGCAATCAGTAACAAACAAAATACTAATCCCACAAAAAATAACCTAAATACTAATCATACTTATCGCCATTCCTATCAACTAATCTGTGTTGTAGAGTCGCAGATTTTTTGTTAGTTGTATTTTTTATTTAAGTGCAATATTTACATTCCCCTTTATGTATAGAACTAATTGGCATCTTGACCTATGCTGTTACTTAATTGTTTTACAACATTGATAAATATTATTAATAGACATTTTTTTAACTTGCTGACTTAAAGTGACAATCACAATTGGTCAAATTTTCTTCTTTGTTTTCTTTTTATAAACAAAATTTTTGTTCAACCACCTAGAATAATACTTTTCCTAAGATTGTGTCTATAGGTTGAAAATCCCAAGTATCTTAACTTTTCAGCCATTTTGGCAGGCCATCTCTTTTAAGTATAACACCATTATTTATTTATTAACTTTGCAAGTAGTAATATGCCATGTCAGTCATAAACAAGATGGTGAATGTGAAGAATCATAATCAAATCATATCATCGTATTTATGTATCTATGCATTTTTATCAAAAGTCCATCCAGGCATTCTAGTCAATGGAGTGCCTGTGGCGGAGTGGTAGATTTGTGCGATTGTTACTCCTCTGACTGAACACCTCCCTCGTTGTGAGTTTGGGTCCTGGTCAGGTGAAGGACTTAATGTGGGAAGGTCTTCCAGCTGACTTGCAGTGTACTGGTGGTTCTATCAAGATGTTTGGGGGCTTCCTCCACCAAAAAGCTGGACGTTGCTACAATTGTGTTGCTGCACTGTATTTCTAACAACAGTGGTGTCATCATTCACCAGTCCTGACCACTGAAGAAATCCAAAGCTGTTGTCTTTTGTGCCTTAATAACCAAATATAACTCGAGGCAAACATTACAACAAAAATAACCGAAACGACACCATGTAATAATGCAAAATTTTCCCTTTTTTTTTTTATTTTGCTGCATTTGCATTTACAATGTCACGACACATTGGGCGAACATGAAATGAATAATGTAAAACAGTATGTTTGACAGTAGAGTTGCAATGTATTATTAAAACTATTAAAAACAACCCTTTACCATGATTCAGTGCCACAGTCAGTACAGCAGTGAACTGCCATACCATACGGTCCC
The DNA here is from genome assembly GCA_007844125.1 of Sinonovacula constricta. Lineage (NCBI taxonomy): Eukaryota > Metazoa > Mollusca > Bivalvia > Cardiida > Solecurtidae > Sinonovacula > Sinonovacula constricta. Next base: position 37,295,885 of record CM017565.1, on the reverse strand, counting down.
AGATCAAATACTTCAGAAACCAAGTCACATGTATTTTTTATGCTTGGTTTCATTACATTGTTGTCTTTATCTTTCTTTTTCATATTTATAAACAGTTAGTGAAGTTTATTGACAGATTACCTTGTTTATTAGACTTATTTTCAAACAACATATCATTTGAAACGATTATGGATAAATATGTAAAAAGTATGCCTGCCAAAGTTATTGTGGCTTTAAAATTTAGCTTTTATATTTTTGTTATTGAATACGTTAATTATTTAAGCATGTACTAATCAGTACGTTACCAAATTATTGATGATTATTGATCTTGCATGCTTTAAAGAAAAAACAGCTGGCATTTTATACTTTTTTCTAGCATAACATTAACAGCATTGTGTACATGTGTAAACTGTTTTAAATTTTTTTTCCCATACTTATACAATTTTATTTGTATACTTACCTAGGTAACAGGCCCTAATAGCCCTGGTAGCAAAGAAAACAGACCCTGAGTTTAATGTGACTTAGTCACAGTTTTTCAAATTGTTTTAAATTTTAAAAAAAAAACTTATTGAACTACAATGAATGATGGAATAAAATATTACCTGTCACTGGATTTGAACTAGCTCTGATCAGTTACAATCAGGTCCAAGAAGAGGCCAATGGTATAATTTATGGCATACACTTCATATTTTTACTGCTTTTATTATTTCATTAGAGTGGGTGTGGCTTTTGAAATAATGGGATATATTTCTATACAAATTGTTCTATACAAATCTACTGGCTGAATATGAAACTCTTGTACATTGGACCACTTTTTGTTTTTGCTTCATTTATACATTGTATATATATAACTGTATCTGTGATAATAAACAATTGATCCTTTGAATCTGTTTTAATTTATTAAGTTCCAATATTGAAGAAAACAGTTAAATTGGATTGCATTATAAACTAAAGACAAAAGTATAAATTCAGCATTGCAGCTGGGAACCAAATCGCAGGTCTTATGGTAAGTTGATATACATACAGCTACTTCACCATAACTCATCACATCAAATAGTCATTCACATTAAGTTATACATTCACTCCACCATACATGTAAGTGTGATATTGCTTATAAAGAAGGTTTCAACTGGGAAATATAAGTTGAGATAGGATGGACGGAAGGATAGGGGTGTGTGTGTGAGTAAAAAATGTCCATTCAAGTGTATTTCTATTCACTTTACAGGAAACGTTTTTATAATAATGAAAACCAACAAAAGAAAAGAAACTTTACATTCCAGTGGCAGATTAAAAGGCGCCCATCTCTTTAATTCCAGGACAAAGCAAACTATATGATATATTCATGTATATTCAATATAATAAACAGCAAAATAGTAGTGCTCATAACCCTTGTATACGCCACAATCATGTCCGACACTACAGAAATAAAAAAAAATTCCCACGGAAGGTGCCTTTTTAAAACAAAAATATTGAGAATATTAACTGAAATTAACACATTCTAACCAGTACAAGGAGATTGACTCATAGACAGGGTTGGCAAAAAAGATGCGAGGGTGCATTGTCCGCGACAAAATAACATTTAAGCGAGGTCTAGATATTTGATGAAGGAAGATCCCAGACAAATGTTTAGGTAGAACCACCGACGCACCGCATATCAGGTGGAAGACCTCCCCACTTTCGGACTTGAACCCAAGCGCTGATAAAGCTGAGCAGACAGATTAGTTATAAGTCGGCGGCTATTGGCCACGCGCGCCATTATTTGCTAAGAAAATCAGCGTTCAGAAAGTTGCTAGTTTCTTTCAGATACCCCCTTTGAAAGAATTATCACAGCGTGTGTGAGTGAGCATCTTTTAAAGAATTCTCGAATATGCTTAAGCAGCATTCAGTGCATTATATTAGATTGGTAGGACTTTATAGTTTATTTTCAGTTTACTTCTGTTCTATTAATACACTAAGACAATTTATATCATTTTGTTCTTTCTTATTCTTGTTTATTTCTTTTGTCCCTTCTTACAGAAATAAGCATGATCTAGATTGTCAAGAAAATAAGCTGGTATTTCTATGTAATTTCTTAACTAAAAATAGCCTACTGATTGTTTTCTTGTGTCAGGTAGATCACATATGTTTTTCAATGCTGATATTATATATTACAAATGCGACTTTATTTATATACAAATCGACATTATAGCGACTTGGCCACAATATGACACATACGCATTCTTCAATTGTTTTGGCTCCAAAAAGTAAAGCTTTCATAAACGACAACAACTATTGACGAAAAATGTTGTATTGCAACATTAAATAGGTGAACTTATCCTTTAAAAATCCTTTGTCTTGTTTATTTACCGACTAGTTGAAACGCAACAATTTTGTATAGCTGTCAAATATACACTTGCGGGAAATAAGCGATGTCATTGCCAACTATTCGGCGGTATCCGGACAAATATATTTCGTGTTCCGAGTGACTCCATGTCTCAACTTATACACAGCCAGACGTTACACTGATTTGCTCAATAGTAAAGCAATAACTTAAACAGTGTAATCATGTAAGGAAGAGTGGTACTTTGCGGTACTTACATGTGCAATAAACTAAACTCTGACCAGGCTCCTATTTAAATATGAGCTTTATCTTCATGTACACACACAATAATACTGGTCTCCGATGTTACTGTTATTGTTGGTTGGTGGTTGGTGGTGGTACTGCCTGGTTGGTTTAAGGTTGGTTTAGGTGGACGTAAATTAGCGATTATTAGTGTGGTGTGTTTTGTTTTTTTAATCATTTTTGTGTATTCGTTTTATTCGTTAAGTTCGCATGTTTAAATGTTTAAGAACATGTTAAAATATAAATTTACAACATATAATTAAATTTATATAATTTTTATCACTAGTACTGATGCATGTATATGTATGGCAATATAAGCGGCATTTTAAAGTATTGCATGTGACAAAATATTTCATTTCTAACAGGAATAAAACGTTGCTAACGTAACAATAAAATCGAGCAATTTGAGTACAACTTCGAGCAATTCGCGAGATAAATGTCGTTTTTAATTGGTCTCTTTACAAGACATAGGAACAGAAGCGAATTTATGATGAAGTGGGCACCCAACGCACACCCCTTTAAAATTTCTATATAAACATAAACTATATAAAATATATGTATTTTATATGATTAAAATAGAACTCCTTCAAAGTATTAATTTAATGTCAGATCGCAGCTTCGGCATCTAGAGTTTAAAAATATGCATACATAGAAGTCGTTTACGAATTCCTGCTGCAGAACGTTTAAAAAAATAAAATGAAAAAAAAAACACACACACCCTCTTTAAACTAAAACCAAGATCCGCCCTTGAAGAATACGATTGTAATTATAAACATTATTGACATTTAAAAGAGAGTAATTCTGGGTGAAAGTAAAACGTGAACAAGTAAAGATCTAACTGTAGGGCTGGCAGAGAATAACACGATAACCTGATTTATAGATATACATGTACCACGTTTTTATCTAGATAAATGATAAACATGATCAAGTGAATGTCGCTGAAAGTATCTTTTTCGAAAATGCAAACACAATGTACTGTCATGTAATTAATTTTATCAGAAAGTTTATCTATTTTTTACATTACTATACATGTCTTGAGGGAAAATTTTAATAAAACCCTAATTAGTATTATTTTTAAATTAAAATAGGCCATACGTATGTATAAAAAAGAAATTTAAAAAAGAATTTTATTATTATACCATGAAATTTCCGCCCTATATCTCTAGAATATTCTCTACTTATGCTTTGGTTGGGTATTAAGTTGCACAACCGTTGTGCAAATTTCAAGAGTCCGCGTTAACACTTGATCAACTTCTGCCAAACTTTCCTACTCGAAACGCATCTATTGCAAATGATAAATACTAATCCCTACAATTTCCTCGTGTATTAATCATTATGCACCAAGTCCAAAACGTCGCAATCAATCTATATAATACTACAAGAAAACGCGCACACGCGCTCGTCAAAATAGTATGCATGATGTTCTATTTATAGAAATTAGCTCGAGCTATCGGATCCGCTCTATACGCCGTTCATAAGTTTGCGCAGCAGAGGTTACTGACGTCACACGAGGTATAAAAGCGAGGAGGGATTTCCCAGTGAGCTTGTTGTTGCTTGTCTGCTGCACATATAGGAGGTCGTGTGGTGGTTTGATCGTCCCGCAGCCACCAACGTGTCCATGTCGCTTTAAATGAGGAAACAGTTCGTTTCTAACACTGACAATTGTCAGCAGAAACTGAACGAAATCCAGATAAGTAGACAAGGTGCACCGCGGGTGTAGGAAACGGCTCCGAAGGGATTTTATCGACCGGGTTTAGTGCGGATATTTAAGTGACCTAGATATCTCGGGCAGCCTTCCAGCTGATTGCTGAACATGGAGCCTAACCAGCATTTAGCTGATGACTATATAAGCGACTTCGATCTTGTGCACTTCGAGATGCCGACGACCAAACAACCAATGATAAAGAAGGAAATGGATGGTTTTGCAAAATCGTGTTGTGCAAAGTCGGATAAGGGGCTTAGCCCGACCGTTTTACCACTGACACCCCTGGGATCCGGACGCACATCACCCACTAGTCCCGATACGCGCAGCGTGCCTTTATCCCCAACGGTAAGTGAGAGTTCTTCAATAGCGTCGCCGACGACAATACCAAAAACATTTATAGAGGATTTGTCTTGGCTTACACAAACTGTTAACTTTCCCCAGGCTAATACAGAAATATCACCCGACGACGCAGTCGATGTGTTGATCTCATCAAGCCCTGAATTTGTTCAAAGCTTTCAGAAATGTCTGGTTTCGGGAGCACGTGCTTTGTCTCGACAAACGTCAAACCAGTCGCAATCGTCCCACATGTACGACGACGACGATATGGACGACCTAGAACCTATGACAGACATGATCAAAGACGAGATACCTACTCCCCCGCTCAGCCCCGCCGAACAAATGGAGACTCCTCCACCCACTCCTAGGAAACGTAGCAGGAAAGATAGTTATTCGTCCGTAGATACAAGTCTATCAGGTTTTGATCTAGATGATGATGATCTTGTCTCACTGCCAGTTCGAGAACTAAACAAACGACTTCAGGGCTATACAAAAGAAGAAATTCAACGCTTAAAACAGAAACGGCGTACATTAAAAAATCGCGGCTATGCGCAGAACTGTCGATCAAAAAGAATGCACCATAAAACACAGTTGGAGAGAACGAATAGTACACTACATGAACAAATTAGTGCGCTTCAACGCCATGTTGCAATGCTTACACGAGAAAGAAACTTTTTTAAACAGCAATCGGAAGTTCTTAAGATGAAATTGGGGCTAGCGGGAAGCACTTCAGCAGCCCAGTCCTGCGACAGTTCCATGTCCAGCTATCCCAACTCCCCAGAGTATACCTTATAACTTTCTAGACAGTTTTATGGATGGGGTAAGACACCAATTACAGTGAAATCACCTCTTATCACTACACAGTTACATCAGGTGACAACTACAAGAATACTGTTTGTGTTCCACCAGATGGCTGTTCGCGCCGAAAGGAGTCCCCAGCAAGCGTATGTACGTACTATCATGTTTCCCGGTCAACAACAGGTCGCAAAACGTTTTGGACCATGATTAAGATTTCATACATGTACTAACGAATTAAGTGTGTACTCGTTATCTATTCGCCGGTGGACATACTTCAGAAAGAAAGACAAATCAACTTACTCCGTTAGCAGGTCGATGTAAGTGTACATATCGCCATTTGATTTTTATATTTTTTTTTATCATGCCAAACATTTTTGTTGTCGTTTTTTTTTGTTCTCACCTAATCAATCTTAATTGATTATTGTTTTGCCATTAATCGTTTTACTTTTTCTGACATATAGTTTTGAGTACAACTGAATGTCAATGAAAGTTAATGTGATTTATGTTATGTGCCTACACGTACTCTACAAGTCATATTTAGGGATACATCCTTAAGTCCATTTACAGTTTTATTCCTATTGCAGCAGCTAATTTTTTCGGAGCAGCACTGACAAAATAGATAGGTATCATACTTCATTACATCATGATTAAATGTTCATAAGTATACGAGATTGGTAGTTGAGAGGATGATAATTATTATCCGCTACGTTATGTCCGTTTTTGTCCAGTTTTGAATATTTTTAACCTACATTTGGACACTTAACTCCCAGCATGTAAATTTCTTTGGGAGGTAAGACAATTTTTTTAAGATCGAAGCTCCGTCATTGTGATAGATTATAGTGATTCTCCAACTATATTAGATCTACATGGCAACACCATGTCATTATCACACTGCAAAAATGATATTTCCTTGATGCATTAACTTCTTAAAGATGGCGTACTGAGCATTATATAATTTGCTTTCATAATAAGTTACTCAGCTATTCAAAGCACATTGTTCCTTGTATTTTTGAAAGGGGGTAACAAGTATGAATACGCGTTATAATATACAAAGTGCTCCACTTCAAGTATGCCAACAAACAAGAAACACGTAGCGGATACCACTTTTTCTGATGTGTGTTTTGTCTCTTTAAAGGCATTTATTTGTTAGTTTCTACACATTTTAGTCCTGTAAGTGTATATTAATGTTTTGTGTGTGTGGATGTGTAAAGTAATTGATTTAGGATTAAATGTTATAAAAAGTTTTAAAAAAAATATGTAAAAGTTGCATGTTTCTTACCACAAATTGCCTTATGTAAGAAATGATTTTTGTGATGTAATTATTCTAATTGCATGCGTGCATACTGTATACAATACTTCAAGTACCTTTGCTTTTAATGTCATTCCGCTTGTTATGTAGATATTTGTTCAATTTAGGTAGAATTAAGGTTACTTATAAATACACTGTACGCATATACTGTAACAAACATATATTGCTTAAGCGAAAACTGAAATGTAGTAGAATTTAAATTAGCACATTCACAGGAAAAAACATCAAAATATTTGCTACATTGAGCAAAAAGTATACAAAGAGAACATAGAAAATAAGCATACAATAAAGCAAAGTTTTGAAATGTGTCAACAGCAGGAATAATTGAAATTGTGACACCTACTTATCGTAGTGCCATAGGGTATCATAGAAACCATATCGAGTCTATGAAAGCCATTGCCATCATGATGAAGCTTTCTTTAGAACAAGTTAACAACTCAAATTGAAATGTCTTTTCATTGACAGTATTCCAAACGTAGACTACCTTAGTTAACTGAGCAAGCAAGGTATATGTTGAAATCGTGCAAAAGTTACAGTATGTTTGTTGTTGTGTTCTGTTATTTGTGATTAATGTCAAAATATAGTGCTAATAAGTTAACTAGAATTGTTACAAATGTTAAAATATTACAAATAACCAACATGTATATGAATCCTTATATGCCAATTGTTGTTTTTTATTTTGCTAAATCTTTGTAGGAAACTTAAGGAAATGTAGATGTTAGGAAGACCAATGCTGTTCACGGATGATTTCTCTATGTTGCCTAACGCCAGTTCTATGAACTCGACAGTATTGTAGTTTCCATCAAGAATAGTGACTGTGTTTATTAATTAAGTTTAATTTTAGCCATGTGAGATCGGCTTTGTGGTGTTTTAAAGGAAATCTAAGAATTTAAGTCGACATTGATGTCTGACATTTAAGTGTGTGGTTTATCCATTCTAACCATATAATCGTAAGCAAATCACACTGGCTATTTTAGCGTCTTGTGCAATATCTGTGATAGGAAAAGCTAGCGGGTTTAACTTCTGGTTAAGAAACGCTATGGTTAGTTACACCTTAGAATCACAGAAGTAACAGAGGTCAGGGGTAAAGAAGCAGATAATCTATAGTTTAAATTATTTACTAACGAGTTTCTTGGTTGGTTTGCGACTAAGGCTACAAAGGAAATCCGATTATTTTCATGCTAAGGTCTCTCGTGTGTTTCTGTATGCGTGAAACGCTGCCCTTGAGTAATATAAACAGACGTAGGTCTCCACCCACTGTCTGTGTATGTGCGGTTGGTGTGTAAACAGCCCAAGACAAGACTGCATACACTATTCTATGTACAGTTTGTGTAAGCTCGTAATGTACATTGATAGACAGCGTGGCATAAAGACAGGCCGTGCAACAGGGAGACTCCAGACGAACTACACTAGCTAAGCTAGCCTAGTAGTATTTATCGACGCTGCAATGTACCACATACGAGCTCTTATAGAAAACCCTTATTCAATTTCACCAAGAGGAAAACATGGCCTCATTTATGGTATTTGTATGGTTGAATAATAGTTGACATTAGAAGTTGTTATTGAGCCTTAATAGTAAAGATATAGCCTTGTCAAATGTATATTATGAATTTATAACAAATATAAGAATATGAGGTTGCTAAAAGTTAAATATATATGTAACTCAGTTATGAAATATAGAGGGTGTACCGGTATTCATTTACCAATCATTTGTCTGACATAGAAATCTAGTAACTTGAATTGACGGAAGTGAAACCCTTTTCTGGTAGTTATTATACTTATGAACACTAAATATTGAGATTTCGATGTTAAAGACGAAACACTCCAAGCAGTCTTGGCAACCAAAAATTGACAGGTCTATCACATGTGTAATTCAAGTTTACAGTTGTAAATAAATAACCTTTTTTCAGAATGTGTCCTTTCTGTTATTCAACTTGTATAGATCTAGTTTTTATTCTGTTAAAAACGAGTATTCAGTACAATGGAGCATTCTGGTCTTTGTTCATGAATTACAGTTTACATCTTTATGATCAATGATCGTATACTGAAGCGTTTAGTTTAGATTTAACACATTCATTTTCCCAGAGAGGTACCTTGTCACTCATTTAAAAATCTTTCCTCGAAATGAAATTGAATATTCATTTACTAATTACTTTATGCTCTTTATGGATCCATACATGTATACATTACTATCGAACAGCTAAGATGCCCGATTGATGTGCTGTACCACACGCACTATGGTAGTGTGCTAACGAACTACGAGGCTTAGAATTTCTCAGGCTAAAACTGCATTAATCAATGCAGTTGCATAGAAAAGTTAAAGGTGCACAACTACTAGCTTTTAAGCAACATGGTGTAAATGATAGGCGGTTTTGTAATATCAATGATGGACGTTGCACCAGTGTGAAAGAATTTTCAGTTTGGTCAACAAACATCCACTTATATGTGACATAAAAGGTCACACGGATCTATTAGATGTCATACATGGATATGACATGTATACTACGGCAGGGTAACAAACGATAACCTTTTTTCATTTTTGAAAAAAAAAACTGCCATTTACAGCATTTCAATTATTTGAATCAGATTAAGCATTTAAGAACGTATGGCTATGTTATATAATTAAAAAGCTTCAGATTAGGTAGTTGGCCCATTTAAAACGTAGCACGCAAATGGTCTTCTTAACATCTCCTCATTTACAAAATGGTAACATTTTGTAATCAATGTATTCTTTTGAATGTTGACGACTATATGTCATCTTGGTTATCTCCATTGAAACTGTTACATAGGAAAGGGCTTTTTTCAACGGTCTCTTGCAGGATTAAAAGAATAGCCAACTTCTATATAATGTAACGACATATACGAAGTTCAAAGGTTTTGTCGTACAGTTCTTGTCCACAGTTTGCATAACTTGCAATAGCCAGTACATCGTTTAGAATAACTACACACAGTTGATAAATGCCGCAACGCACAATATTCAATTATTTAATTTAATATAAATGCACACTTTAATTGATTCCACACAAAAGTATCTGCAGTATTTATGTGGCAATTAAAAAGTACGTCATTCATATTAATAAAGTAAAAAAGCACACTGTTATTGCTTATCATGGGAAAAAGAAGTTTTATGGAAAAACATAGTTTTTATCTGTTAATTACGTGGACGTTATGTTTTTACGACAAAACCTTTTGTCCTATCTCTATATGTTCGTTTTCATCATTTAGGATTCCAAGTTTCAAGAACATATGTTGATTTTGCTATATATCAAGTAATTCTCGGCAAAACCATGTCATGTATCAGCTCATGTAAAATTGTCACTTTAGGACGATTTGTTATTTACCGTATATATACACTATATGGTTTGGAGGAATATGACAGAGCTAGCATACATAAGACTTACCATCTGTATTATACAACAATGTTATCAAACAGTACCACTGTATTAGCATTTTCTTTGAGCTATAGATAATTTCCATATTATTTTAACACTGCATCTAAATACAATTTTCGGCACAAAGTTTCTGTGATATCGTTATAACCACAGTAGATCTATGTCAATTGTCTGTTATTTGTTACTTATTATATTTTCTTGTCATAATCGTTTGTTGATTGTTGAAATGTTTTACAGTTTGTTTGTTCATTTGTTTTAAACAAAAAAGATTGTTTAAAGATATATAATTTGTCCAATAAAATACACAAGTTATCGTTTTGTCGACCATGTGTGCTTATGTCACAAAATAATAATTCAGTAATCAATATCTTTTTTAAAGAAAACGCTGTACCTTTAGCATTACGTTTGTTATTGCATATGTTGTGTTTGTAGAAATAATGTAGACACTAATGTAAAAAACACTGTATATACTTAATATATAAGGCAAATTAGATGTGATCTTAGCTAAGTAGTCATTTTATATCTAGCGCCAAATAATGCAAAGTTTGTGATAACATAGTCAGTAAAGAGGTGGTGGAATGACTGTTAAGTTTTGCATTTTACATTTATTTTTCTCACAGCACTTGCGATTGTTTAACAATTACGTCCATTTGCAGCCTAGAATAAGGTCATTGTCAGAAGGTTTAGTTGGGGTAGTGCTTAAACATGTTTGGTCTCTGCGTTCAATAAAAGAGGCAAGTAATACAATTTTTAGTGGAACTTGTGTATTGCATAATTTGTAACCAAATCCTTTATTGAGAGTGTTCTTAGAAATAAAATAAATACACGTAACAGTTGCATTGGGGCGCTTCTACTAAACATCGGAGGCATTGGACTTGGGTGAGAAGTAATGTTTTTTACGAGAAAATCCCTTTACCCTTAAATACAGATAGTTGATTACAAATCCCCTTTTCACCACTGCTCCTAGGGAGTGTTCATGTTTTTAAAACTACGGCTGCCAATTTGGTATAGCCAGCCACAATCCACATAGTGTAGCACAAGCACTTGACACAGTTCTGTAGTTTCAAAGCCTGCAACATGTGGCGTTTTACTGGCCCCTTCAATCCCATGTAGAATCTCAAACTAGCAAACCGGGTTGTGTTTTTTTAACCATAGCCTTCTTCGCAGATCCTTAGGTTGCTATTTAAATCAGATCTAATCTGCCAGCTGACCTACAATATCAAGTCAGGTCCCTGCTTCTTTAAGGAGTTTCCTTCAAAGATAACTTCATATTTTTTGTCCCTGTGTGTGCACCTCTTATCGTTCCAATATTGAAGATGGGTTTCTTGTCGTACACCACATTAAAATCATTGCACGTTACTAGCATATATCATTTTTGACATCTGCACCGAATATTGTAGTTAGGAATCTATTTTGTTCATTAATCTATTTTGTTCATTGATCATTTCTTTACATACATACATGTAATCCAAATAGGTTTTTAAAAATATTCGTTTACATAAAAAATAGCAAAATATTATAAAATATATAAAAAGCAATTGTGGCTAAAATGCTTCCTACGAAGTTTGTCATTAAGTTTTTTTTTGTTGTTCCAATGTTTGTTTGTTAAACAACAAACAATAAAAAGACGCTGATGAACTGGGTATTGGGATGAGATTATCAGCCTGAGTTTGTATGCACACACTTTTTTTAGGTTCCAAGGAGTTGCATTAACACATCACTCTATTTTAGGTCATTTTTGTAATGTCAACGTGACAGAGCTAACATGCCAAGAAGTAAGCTTTAAAGATTTAAGCAAAATCAGACGTGCATCATGAATGACGAGGTATCCCTTGTTAAATAATTATTTTGTTTTAAATTTACAATTGGATGCCATCCAGTTCTTAGTACAAAATATTAATTAAAGATGTTTCTTTGAATTTCATGTTATGTGGTCATTTTTTGTTATGTCTACACAAACCTGATCTACAATGGACGCTTCAAATGTGTATATGATGTCTTGGACCTACATAGGTTTCTGTAATATAAAAGCACTGCCTTTCATAGATTACCATGGGGACGTTAAAAATTATATGGCATAGATGTTAGAAAATGTATTTTTTATCAATCACTATGGACTATGAGATTAGTGGTAGAACACGTTCTGCAAAGCATAGGTATATGGACATGTACAATAAAATTAGTCTTATTGTGACGTAGACATGTATAAAACAGAGGAGCAACGTATTGATACATACACCCAATAGGCGATATATGTTCGCCTAATAAGTGAATGGACTGATCATTTTGACCTAGACTCGACACAGACCGGACCGGGACATGACACTTGAGACAAAAAGCCAAAAAAGAGAATGGAACCAAGGCAATCATGTCATTGTTTTCCAATGACCCGGCTTGTATTGAAACAAACTCGTTTCTTTATTGGTAATATCTTTCTATCATATTTTATTTTCGAATGAATGGTCGGAGTGAAAAGGGAGTGTTTTAGTACGTTATCGTATGTTCGTAAAGAGAGTGTATGCACATGAAGGAGTGGCCGTGGCACAGTGTAAGATTAGTAGAGCGATAGTATGTCACACATTTGTGTGTCGTTTATGTATACATATACCACTTACTCTTACTCTTAGCCTGTTAAGCACGAATTGATCAGGTATAGGCAAATAGTGTATATGGAAGCTGGCTGTTTGGGTTCTTCGTTATTTGTTTCAAAGACTTTAGCAATATATCTAGTTATGCTTGCATGAAACTGTTAGCAAGTAAGTCAGATATTGTATTGGTTATAAGTTCACGATGCATGATATTAGCTAACTAGAACCCGACGAGGCAAGGTCGATCACTAGATCTTTGCATTGTACACACTCGGGTCGACCCACAATTGCATATTTATTGACATCGCGTCAGTGTTACTGTGCTTAGCTTCAGTATTCAGTATGGTCGGGTTGTCTTAGGCTTCGGCTTCTAGCTTACATAGACTGATCTTGATGAGATTGGAGATAAATTGTGTATGAAAGACAGTCCGTAGTCGAGCAGTTTACCTCTCAACCCCACCTTACACGTGGTCTCTATGTTCACATACACCACCTGATAATTTATAACCAGAGATGTGTGTAGGACTAAAACCTACAAGTATAGTTGTCCCAGTTATGCGCCCCATTATTTTGGTTCAAACAACATATAAACATGAAAACATTTACCATCAAGAAATTTTAAACGGCCACTTCGTAAAAGGTCAGTAGAAAACCTTTTCAAATATTTTAAATAAACTGACTTCGCATGATTTACAAATGATAGATAGAAGTTGGTTGCAAAGCTTAAGAAAATCAGTTGTGCATGCTCTATTTACAAGTTCACAGTTTTGTGTTTGCATCGTTGCGATAAATGAACGTCAGTGTGCTTTATGTAATGGCAAAGCAGTGTTATTCAGTATGACAATATCTTTCATGTCCATAAAAATGTCTGTGCATTGAATGTAAACACTAATTGTCAGTTTTACCATACATTTCAATAAAGTTTGTTTTATTCGCTACTGATTTGAAACATTATGGCTTACAGCCACATAAACCATGAATGAACACAGACTCGATATAATTTCACCTAAGTATGAACTTGTCATACACAGATGTGAGCTTAAACTTTGATCGTTTAGTACTTTAAAATTACCAGACCTCGGAGTTGTGATATTGCTTTGCTTAAAGCTTATATTTATTTAAAAAAATGTTCACACATTTGACGCACAATTAACTGTAACGGCAGCTTTCAACTAGTATAACCTTATTTCGGCATATTTACACACTTGTAAGATTTTTCACTTGAGCTAGCCTGCAGAATATAACATGAGTCATGTATAAGAGTTATTCCAATTCTTTGGCAATGTTTCATATCTTATAATTCACCAATCTAGCTTGCCTACCAAGTGTCTTAGGTTTCAATTGTGGGTAAGTCTATGTCTCCCTCAAACTAAGAGCAGAGCCGGTAATTTTCAGATAATCCTTGTGACTATTATCAAAGTATAACATTGACACTTTTGTTGTTGAATAAGTATATTCACCGAAATGCGCCAGTTGTAGATTTGAACTTATACGACAAATGTATTCAGTAAGGATGCAATGACCGAATCTACACATTGACCGAATCTACATGGCGGTTAAAGTATTGTGTTTATATACACTTGGGGCTTAGTTAATACCGGTTGGCTCCACTGAGGTAGTTGTAAAATATCGAACAACCACGGGTCTATTTTAACACATTTTAGATGAAATGGAATGAACTGCAGAAGAAACAGATTGATAATAAAAGCTGTACTCGCTTTTTATGTTTGTATGAGGGACGATCCTCACAAAAGACAACTTAGATGTAAAATGATATTAATTACTTCAAATACATTACTGTTCTTCTAACTTCTTAAGTCTTCTTATTTTTAAGTTCTATAAACATTGAATAACGATTTTCTGAAGCATGGTATATTGTTGATGTTACCATAAAAATGCATTTGAAATTTGTACTCCTGTGAATTTGAATTCACGGGTATTCCCTTTTGACAGCTTGCAGCTACACGGTACCGACGACGTTGTTTTCAAAACTAGCGATGCAAAAGCTTAATGTATATCTTTTAGTATAAACGTTTATGAAAGACTTGACATCAATTGCAGAGAAAAGTTTGTTTGGCTTGTTACGATTTTTTCCCCAATTTCTACTGGTTATCAGCTTGACTAACTTTCCAAAAACTGTCATTGATTATTTTTTTACCCTTACTAACTTCTTTATCGGAATGGTTGTAAACATATTAAATATGTATGGTGGTAGTTGTGTTCGATCTAGATTATACGGTGTTTGTTAGTGTTTCTATGCCTAACATTTGTATGTGTCCTACCCATGTACGTAAAGTGTAGCATTCTCTATTGATTTATTCCTTTAAAGTCAGCATTTGCAGTATTGAATTGAGCTTAAAATATGGTTCAGAAACATTATCTTCCAGTTATTGACTGTTTAGTTTTATTGCATTCACTTTTGAAATTTAGATGGGTTGGTCTGCCTCTTTAATGTTTATACTTCGCATTTGCGTGTGATGTAAGTGTTTTCATCCAATAATAACGAATGCTGTCACTTTGTCAACAGGGATTTTAAAGGCATATACATGTAAAGAACACATAGAGCTAACATAATTAGGTAATCAGTCTTGCACGTACATATGACCGACATACACCGAAAATACATATATACTCGCACAATTCATCTTGATACCTATTATGTCGCAATTAACGAAACTTTTGAATAATATACGAAAATAATGTGGAAACTTTGTTTTAGTTACTACTACAGCTTTACTTAATTGTCACCTGTAATTGTGTTTACACTGGCGTCCATATCTATTCACTAGAAAATCATTATTTACTATTTATATTCAGTTACGGACATTATGTCGTATGTTCTATCATAAATGTATATGATTATGTAGGAATATTTTTGAAATGTATATAGAAGGACTTGACTACAAGGAAAAAAATGATTTATGCAGTAACAATGATATAAAAGTGGATCATGTGCGCACAGAAATCTTATAGCATCATCAGATGTACATCTGTTTTATACCTTTTATAAAAAAACACAACCTATTTCACCTTTCTGAACACTGCCGCTGATAACATATATGGATTCTGAACATTGCTCTTAACCACTGTCATTGACGCGTACTAATAATTTCACCTAATAACGTTTACAATTTCACACAAAAGTATTTCGATTATCGTCATACCATTGCTAAAACGACATGAAAACCACACACGTTGTGCACGGGCATGTGGTTTTGGAACGGTAGTCAATGCTTCATTTTTATAATAGACAATGATAGAGGAAGGCATGTCACCATGTACGCATACAGGTCTCTATTCATATTATGGATCTACACCAGTTTGCCCGGTCGCTTGTAAACTATCCTCGACGTACATTTCCGGGCCAATTCATTACCTTCTTATACTTCACACAGCTGGTCAGTCATGTAACTGTAGATCATTGGAAATCTTTCTTCTTCTAAACGCTCGGTCGTTTTCTTTCCAACCAAACCTGGTTCTCATTTGAAGTGTCTGGATTTATCAGCGAGAACTAATATTATGGTGCCACTGATGAAATACAATGCAGTATCAAATCAGGTTGACCAGTAGATAAGACTCGTTGTTTTGTAGGCACTCTGAAACATCGAGAGATACATAATTGAGATACATAATTGAGAGGCCACCTTTAAGTACTTTCAAATGAAGGCACCGGAACGAACGTTCGTTATAAAGCAAGGCATGTTTCTTGTTGCGAGAGCCACTTTACAGCTTTTAGCACGTACTCCGTTTGCCTTGGGCCCGTCGGCTTGCTACTGGCATATATATATATATACATACGTCTATAGTGAGTGAGTTTTGTGGCTAGCTAAGTAGCTATTATACACTTTTCTGTTTTCTAAGTGTATGATAGTGTGTTAACACTCGCTGTATGCATATCTTGCTGTAAATGCTTCGTCTACGCGTCATCAGATATGACTAACATCCCAAAGCCAAATCATTATACGTATACGATTTTTAATGTAATATAAACGGACGACTTTTAAAGTTTTCAGGGACAAGTCCAAAACTTTGAGGATGATTTAGTATCCGGTTCAGGCGAATGCACTTGAACATTTAAGCATATATGGACTTTAATATTTCAACATCAACGCCGTTATAGTTACAAGTCTATGCGTCTGCATGAACACGATCTGCAACCATTCTGTGTTCTAAAAGCGTACACCAAGGTTTTACAATGCATTTATACGGTAAATGACATCCTTATTGCACATAACAAGATTATCATCATGATCTTGTTAAACTGTTAAGTCTTGTACTCGTGCTTTGAGCCTATATTTAATAAGCTTGTTGCATTTGTTTCCTTCAAATGGTCAATACTGACACATGTGGAATGCATTTAACTTCTTTGTTTAGGATGGCAATTGCATCTCGCCCGAGCAATAGTTAGTTGTTGTATTTAAACAATCATGCTTAGACTTATCACCTGCCACGGAAGTTTGGTAGCTACAACGGGGGGAAGTGAGTTGAGTGGTTTTAATATTGAAGCATGAGCCCAACATTAATAATAAGGTCAATTAGTTGAAGGACGTCTGCGGTTGAGCATAAGTAAATCGCATCAAACTTGAGTTGTTAATATACAATTGCATGTTAAGACGTGGCTATGCAATGCAAAATTGTTTGTTTGACCATCATATCATGCTTATTGTCAAATCCATTCTGGAGTTGTTGTTGTTTCTGATCCATACATGATATACGCACTTTCGACCTTATGTATGTTTGTCTAAAACGCGTTCTAGAATCATGCATTCTATACAGTCTCTGCATGTCTATATACATGTAACTAAGCAGTGCGACCATACTTTGGCTGTTTGACTTAATATTAAATCGTATGTACCTTACCCAGTTGGGTTCGAATCCTTGTCAAGGCGATAACTTTAGCACAAATAAGTAGTATTGTCTATGTGCATAACGTCAGTGGTTATACAAACTCAGGTTTCCGTGTGGTTTGCTCAAGCATTGTTACTATTCTGTTGGTTGAGTTGAGCGACCACACTTTTGGACACTTGGACCCCAAGGCACTTACAGATCTGTAAGGTGTTTATATATATGTAATTCGTTATGTGCTTATGCGTGGAAGCGATGTAATGTCAATGACGAGTGTGTACATGGTGATATTTTATGTAAGTATGCGTTGATATGTGCTTTGTATATGCATGTGTATAAGGATACTTTTCCATGAAATCTGTATGTGTTGAAATGAAGCATGTCAATGTGTATGCGTACTGAAAATGGGTGAGGCTATAATGACACATGAATAAAGAACATCAATGTAAAATTACTTTGAAAGCGTGTACGTGTAGATGCATATGGTAAGAAGCGTGTTTTGTGGGGACCATGTCTAAAACTTGCGTTGATTATATTTGAGTGTGAGGGTAGACTGAGATTGCAGTGTTTGTATGCATGGGTAAGCTAGAAGCAGCTAAAATCTATGTTGACGAGTGCCTGAGAAAGATGCATGTTAGACCAGATTGATTACTATTGATGGAATAATAGAGTCGACGTGAAGACAAGCATGGACAGACAACATTAAAGTTTCATCAGGACTGACATGTATTGGACCGTTAATACAGACATTGGACCGTATGCGTCTCCATAGTTTAAACAAATACACAGCTGACGGATTAACTTCCGTTTGTTTTTGTTGTTTTTCTCAGACAAAATACACATACACAGCATACAATACATAAATAGCTAATGTTGCGATTATACTGTGAAAACATATCTCCATTTCAACTATAGTTAAACATGATTCCCAGTTTCATTTGTTGTAAGTACTATAAGTGGAGACGATTCTACACTCTTTACTGTGTAGTATTGCTTAAATGTTCAATTAAATGCAAATAAATGGAATTGTGTACGTCAGTGAAGTCTTATTTGATCGATCATAACAGGGTGTTTTAAAACCAGATTTATTGGTGATTAAAAATAATTGTAGATTCTATTTTATAAATTGTCTGATTTTGTAAGTGACGTAGTTACGTGATTGGTTTTTATTTTTGGAAAATACTTTGAACTTTAACTTCAAGTTTAAAATTTCCAATTTTCTACTCCGACACTTGCAGCTGGTTGTCGATATTACGTTTCCTATGTATGAATAGTATTTTATCTAACGTGTTTATTAGGAGTGAGCAAGCGTCTTCTTAGTTGAGTGTGTCGTACATAAGCTTAAATAAAGTCAAACTTGTAGCTTTTGTCAACACGTATGTATGTTTTCTTTGTGTTAATTATATTACGGCATTAGTATGTTAGCTTTCTGTAAGTTATATAATGACATACGTATGTTTAAGAATCCGTGCTTTTGCGGATATTGGAATGTTTAGTTACTCTAATTATATATGTTCAAGGGAGAATGGATGAACACTGTATGGACATACTGACCCAGTACACAGTATTTCTACATATACTGTGTGAAGAAATAATAAGAGTGTATGTTTACAATGTTAACAATGCTTTTGAATAGATCTGTGTCAGAACTAATTGTCATGTTTGCTTACAGCTTATTTTAGCTACATGTACATAATTGGTATCTCTTTGTGCGGATGGTTTACATATGAAACTGTACACAAAGTGTTTGTTAAAAAAATCTTTTTATCAGTTGTTGATGAATCCTTCTTTATAGTCATACTATTGAAGTGTTACTTAAATATGTTATTTCGTTTTTACATAAAGTGGGTGTATAAATATAATATAAACACGTGTGTATTTGAAAATACAATTTTAAGATTGTGAATATCTTTACATATATAAAAACAGTATTGTTGTAAATTGATTTCGGAATTGTTTGCATTTTATAGCATTGTATTTAAGTTGTTATACATAAAACATTCTGAAGGGTGTAAATCTATTTCGTACTGTTGACATTTTATAGAATTGTGTATAAGTATGATTGCATTAAACATTCTGAACGATAAAATCTACAATGCTGTCAAATGTGTAACATCCGATGTTGGTGTACTTTCATAGAAGTTTACACGTGTTTATGTCGTCTTTATGCATACTACTAATGCCTAAAAGACTTAAGACGTATATTGTTTATATATGTCGTTTCTGGTATGTGTACATCTTATCAAGTGCTACACGTTGTTACATTGTGACGTCACGTAAAGGATCAAGCTACGGCTGTTAGTAGTGATTTTTGAGTGTTCTTTTTTCAGTATGGTGATCAAACAACATGTAAATGTACAGTTTGTTATACATTTTATTGTTAGGTTTGTCAAGTTTAAGCGATTATACAAGAAGACAGCTGTATTCACACAGACGACCGTTAGATGTCGCCGGATTATTGTTTTTGTTTGTATACTGTGAAGTAAAGAAATAAAATAAAATGTAAAGCGCAAGCATTGTCTGTTTTATCGATTTTCCACTTGTCAAATTATACATACTGCCGATAAGTTTATGATTATTGCAAAGGGTATCCCTTATTTTAAAAAAAATAAAAAACACCCTTTTATTTGTATATATATATTTATATATTATATATTATATATTGATATAAAACATGTTTTAAAAATATTGAACTTTGTAAAACAACAATGAATAAATATGGCGTCTGATCGGAAGATCAGAAATTCTGATCGAACTGATCATGCTGTCCTTTAAATCGTTATTTGGGATGTAGATGTGACTATAATTGGTCGCTGCGATGTTTTTCAAAGTAAAAAGAAACAACAATAACAACATCAAAAACAAACAAACAAAAACGAGAAATGAGAAAACAACATCAACATCGGACAATGCCACGTTTTTAAGGTCCAGAGAACGAATTTACCGTCACGAATTCAAATTTCTTTTAGTTTAAGCAAGTGTAATATATCAATAATAACAATGTATATTCGAAAACAAAGTAGACTAGATTGGCATTTAAGATTTGGATGTGTAAAAAGATCGGCTCTGACAGCGGTCTACGTTAAATGTTCTTACCCGAATTGTACTGACCAAAAGCTGCACATAGTGATCATCAAATTCCAAATAATATATTCTTTTTTTTTTCACTATAAAAGAATGTTTAGTAGTTAATCCACAAAGAATATGGCTATTTCACACACATTTACACACACAGCCCTAACACTTGGACGCAATTTATGATGCAACTAACAGTTACAAGAAACGTTTCCGGAATAAACATTACACGTACCATATGACATAACAGAATTAGATTGACGTAAAAAAAATATCTAAATAAAGGAACACACCAATTATTCAATTTAAGATATCGTCTATTATCGGAGTCTCCAGGAGTCACTTCAGTATCTTCTTAATCCGGGTTACTACAAATAAGCATATTCTTTTCCAGTTTTGACGAACGGAAGAAAGGAAAAAAGGCCGCACTTTGTAAATATTTTAATGATTATTTGTTTC
This sequence comes from Sinonovacula constricta, assembly GCA_007844125.1. Lineage (NCBI taxonomy): Eukaryota > Metazoa > Mollusca > Bivalvia > Cardiida > Solecurtidae > Sinonovacula > Sinonovacula constricta. Next base: position 37,274,797 of record CM017565.1, on the reverse strand, counting down.
TTAAAATTGTCGCATTAAAACGTGTTTGTAATAGACAGGCGTTAAGACAATGTGTACAATCTTACAAGCAACTTGTTTCAAACTTTCTATTTCATAGAACAATAACATTGGGTTTACTGTTTTTCTACATTTTCTTTGAAACCTATGTGTGTAAGTAGTAAAATAACACATTAAAGCAAAATGTACATTTATATACTTAAGGGTGGCATCGGACAGTTTGCCTATATACTTATACTAGTAACAACATCTTACCCCTAGTTCTGTGCAATTTGCGCATTATTACATAAACTAATGCTTTAGTTTAATTAAAGACTGTTAATAAAAAAAACTACTCTAACTGTTAGACAATACAAATCGTGAAAAATATTGCTTCAAATGTTTATTATTTCCAAATCTGAAAATAAGCACGAATGGGATTTCAACTAATATTATACATCGACGTCAGAGCTAATTACCCGGATGATCATGTAACGTTAACTGAACAGTAATTGATCACGTGGTTTTCTTAGTATAAACTTAGCTACCTGTGCAGCGTAGGATATATGTTTTGTAATGACACGTGGCGTGTTATGCTTCTTTTTTTACATGGTTGTATAGCACCAATAAACAAGATTTGTGGGATCTTTTCAGGCCATAAGTATTTATTTGGTTGCATGGGAGAGAATAAAACAACCCTCTTTAATATAAAAAAGCAACAACAAAATATGTCAATATCACTACAACATGCTCCAAAATACATCTACCTCATGTATAATTTGTCTTTCAAAACAGCCTGGGCGCAGTAAAGAGTATGTGCATCATGCATAGAGACAGTCGGACACACGCTCTGTTTTACATGTGTATTCATTTCAGATAATGTCACTTTCCAGCCAACTGCTGTACTGTTAAATTCAGACGTTCATCATATTTTAAAAAAGCAAACAAACAAGCACGATTATTACAATTACAAGTATTGAATATTAGCATGTGGAAACAGTAACAAATCTGTTTTATTAAAATTAATATTCTACACAGTGTTTTCATTTTTAGGTTATATAGCTTTTTAATACTATTTTGAGATTCCGCGCATCTTTTGCAAAGCATATTGGGAACGTCACGTGAAGTTTGTTACTGAATTGTCAGTCTGAATTGTCAGTACAAACCTTACTCGGTCTGTCATCAATCGGAACTTCTCGGGTAATTCCGTCCTCGGGACACTCATCCCTCGGATGTATCTGGTGCAATGATACTTACAGAAATCACGATCGTTTTGTTCGCCGGAAGTCGGAAGAATATGCTTAAAATGTAGTTCGTACAAAACAATGGCGTCTTTTGTCAGCTGTGTCTTTGCTGCGCCGGGTTAATAAAACTTAGATGATTTAGATTTGAAGCAGCCACAAAGTGAAGTTTTACAGGCATCGTACTATAGTGAGCTGTCATCTGAGCTGCCATCTTTGTTTTGACGTCTGTCACAGAAGAAGTCCCATTTAGGGAATTGGCCGAGGTTATCCGACTACCTACATACATTCTAGAGATGATTCGTAAATTATCCGAGATGTTCCGATTAGGATTGTCATTAGTCTCAGCCATTTTGTTGTTTATCTGTAAAGTGAAAGTCACGTGACCTTTTAACGTGTCACTACGAAGCAGTAAATATAGTCGCGGGTATTTTGTAAACAATAAAAAAGGACGGTTTTAACCAGTGAAGGATGTGTACTGTGTGCTTTATAGTCAGACATGAGAAATTTTGGTCAAAACTGTTGGATACCACCTTAAAAGAGTTGCATAAATACGCATTTGCGCTTGCACAAAATGTTGTTTTATGGACGAGAAAAAGTTAATAATAGCTAAAGATAGTTAGGAAAATCATGTTATTTCGCATGTAAAATTACAAATCTTTAAAACAACATTTAAAACACAACGTGTTCACATATAAGAATGTAATCAAAAGCTACCGAAATGAAATATCCGTTATGGTTTAACTCAGCTTCAATTATTTACTTAAAACACACACAAGATCAACCGTGTCCTTGCTCTTTAGACAAATTAACTGGCGTACCCACGGGCCATATGATCAATATTTGAGACAAAAGTGAAGCGCTGCACAATATTATGTAACTTTATCTTCATAATCCAAGTTTTCTACACTTTTAGTTTGATTGAAAGAAGCATGTTGGTTAAATATGAAAAATCGTGAAATGTTCTTATTAAATAATCTATTCGAAGACGAATTTTATTCATCTTATACGGCTGCATGTTTGATTAGTTGTAGCTGTAATAAGGATGTGTTTTTTAGAATTAATTTTGAATGTAAGTTTAATATTTCAACGATAACGCATGGTGTATTTTTATGCTTGAACTTCATCCTGTCCTCAAAGAGCCTTATTTTAACGTTTGTTCAGATTTTTTGGCATATCCATTTTTAATAAATAAATTATTTCTGTCAGAAAACTCTCGGCATTCTGGAGTTAATTATAACCTCCAAACGTTGGACGACACTTTAAATCTTGTTTTTGTTCTGTTCTTTGATTTGTAATTGTTGCACTTTTTTTTATCTCAATGCATTACGGGAAACACTAACCACACTCTTCCAACAGACATTTTACTGAGATTTATCAGTTCCTATATATCAGTTCCTATATATCAGTTCCTATATGTACATCTCGACATAATTGCACTTACGCAGTGCAACGTTCTTTTTATTTTATTTTTTATCTAAACATACCGCTGAATAGTGTTCGCATTCGTCACTGCTCGGTAAAGTTCCGAGTGTTCCAGAAGACACGTTCGGCCAAATCTTTGAAGAGAAACAAGTGAATTGTCAGTAGATGTTTTCATTTTAAAAGACCTGTCCTTATTTATTCAATTTGTACAGAACGAAGCAATCATTGAATATTTTTATAGCATATACTTCTTCATTCCTTGTAGAGGGAGATATATATTCAGTTCAATGTCCCACGTCAGCATACACGGCATTTAAATAAGCAAAACGTACATATTGTTGTCAAAAATGAATGAATTAAACCTAGGAGGTTATTGCATACCATGGACAATACCCAATCAAAGCGCTCAGAAGCGCAGTTTGGTGGTGTAAGCTTTACCCTTTTCGCAATTACAGGTGTGCAAACAATGGTCAAAATTATTATGTAGTAAATTAAATGTACACCGCATTGGAAATTTGAGCTACATATAAACACCTCTTCTAAATACATATAGATTATACATTGGTATAACAGTTAAATCAGTGGCAATAACATCAGATAACATCAGACACCATTTAATTAAATATTCAACACTTTCTGTATAATTTTGCATTTTGATTTAAGTTAAATCTTAAATAAATGTTTATAATGCGACCAAGTTCGACCAAAATTAAATGAGAACTAATTTGAAATTAATTATTACCGTTTACGCCCTTGTCATTTTAGTCTAAAAATCCCGAGTGCACCGTTCCTTCCTGAACGTGTGAGGTAGCTTTAGACGGAGATGCTGCTATCAAGAGGATGCTAATGACGCAGAGCCGCAGGCGACAGCAAGGCACACCGCGGAATATCGCAAATACCTCGTTCTAGTAGACAATGCATAGTCAGTGGAACACTCATTCTAACAGCGGTTCGCTCCCCATTTCTACCCTTTCTTATACTATATAGTCAATGCGTGATATTCGTACGCAGTATTGTTCATTCATAAATCTGCATTTCGTGTATGCCAGAATTTTACATACGGAACTTAAACTTTTAACACACAGCAACATTAATTTTAACATTTGAATCATGCCTGGGCACAAGTGTCACGTCTAGTCTCCTTAAGACATAATATTTGATCTCTACACGGACTACTTCTTCCCAGGCATAAATAACTGATCTCCGGTAGTCAAGATCATGCAGGGTCAATCCTATATGCTTCCGAAATTCAGCTTTCTCGTAACTCTGACAAGCGACACCGCCCAAAAAAGAGTTCGGAAAGTTTGCGGTCCTTGTAGAAATAACCCAGACATATCGACTGTTTTTGCATGTCTCAAAGGCCAAAGTCATTATTTTCTTTTTACAAAAACAGTTAAATAAAGGTTTCTACCTATCTAAATTTTACATAGAAAAATCATATTTTATTAACTGACTGTAAAGACAGAGTTCACAATTAGTTTGCTGTTGTTGTTTACGTTTTAGGTGCAAGCGAAATTTCTTGCACTATCGTTAATGTCAAGCAAACAAACTTAAATACGTCTATGCTGTTGTTAAATTAAGTAGGGTGAAATCAGTAAAACCTTTATATTGGTATGAGATTTTACATAACAATAAAAAAGAATATGTAATTAAAGAGACACATAAACCAAATGTGATGGTACTGTGAAGAAGTTCTATTAAAAATGTTTTAGTTTATCTAAGATGTCGCGTTTACGTTCTTTTTGCTAATAAGTGTAATACTTGTTACCTCAAGAAATACTGTAACGACCGAAGAGGTTGAAATATAGGCACTTCAAACTTGCCTCGCTGCTGGGTTAACTCTTTAGCAACGTGGTTTAAGAGTCTTCCAGAGTTGTGCGGTTATGCAACGGTTACCGTGGCTAGTGTGTGGATGGGTGGCCGTTGGAGAGCGCCGGTCTGAGTTACATTGGTGGCAGAGGTGGGACTGCCGGACTGTTGTTGCTTGTCCAAGGAATTCCCAGGACAAGTCTCAAGACGATACGTCTCGGAGTGGGGGGGGGGGGGGGGGGGGGGGGTGACGACCGCAGAGGTAGACAAATAGGCACTTCAAACATGCCTTGCTGCTGGGTTAACTCTTGAGCGGGTTAACTCTTGAGCGACACGGTATCAGTGTATTCCAAAGTTGAGCGGGTATGGATGATGGGTGACCGTTGGAGAGCGCCGGTATGCGTTACAATACACTTAACGTGTATTTGGACACAACAATTATCCAGCCTGCTCGTTAGAAAGAGCTTAATCCTGGCAAAATATATTTTACACATGCTGGTCACGATAGCAAAATAGCCAAAAACAAGACAAACTAAGCTGTTCAATCGTGCTTTCAGTGAGGACTTGTAAATCATACTACGAACATAATTGATATCTACATACTATTGCGTTACTAAGAACAGGCCACAGCACGAGGTGCACGTAAAAATTAATTTAAATGTCCCTCAGAAACCGCATCGATAAGCGAGAGAATGGTTGTGTATGCAGATGACCCGTCCGGACCGGTATGCAGATATATTTATTAAATAATCGGAAAAGGTACCATAACTATGGCATCTATACTACGTTTGTGCAGCATAGGACATTAATCTTCGGTATAAATAGCGATTGTTTCAATGCGCACTGTTTCCGGACCATATCGTTAAAAACAAATAAGTAGGCGAATGACTTTTGTTTTGCCTTTGGTGTCAGTGCTGTTAGGTTAATCATTTATCTTCACATCGTGTGTTATAAAATATACAAGTGTTTTAAACCTAACCAAGTTAGTTTCATTACAACTAATTCATTTTCTTAACCTATCTGTTGACAACTTTTTGTACATGTAACAAGATACATAATGATAGAGACATAGTGGCAACTAGTGAGGACTCTGGTGGCAAACTGGTCCCAGCGGAATTTTGTTTACTCTTGATCTACTCGATTTGCCTATATGGTCAATGTGTATACGCAGACACAGTTTTAATGATTTAACTTTAAGCCATTTTTTTACATTTATTGCTGCATCAGTTAAGTGAACGCATTAATACGTTTAAGGCTTAAACATTTTCAGAACAGATTAATAGATTTGCGTTTTCAGTTGTTGTTGTGTTTTTGTTTTGTGTGTTTTTTTTTTTATTGTTTTTTGTTTTGTTTGTTTTTTTCAAATCACACAAATATACGTCGTTGATAAAAGTGATATTAAAGCCCCAGAATTTTGCTCCTTACTTTATAAACAGGGTTATATCATTACAATTATTTTCATATAATTGTTTAGTTTTTAGAAATACACCACAGTGATCAGTTTGGTCATTATAGCGACGTCCAGCTATTTTGGTAGAAGACCCCAGAAAATTTCCGAGAAGAACCACCGGCACACCGCATGTCAGGTGGAAGTCCTTTGCCCCGAACGGGACTCGAATCCAAACGGTGGAGAGGCTAAGCAGTCTTTATAAATTTTTCAGGACTCGTAAATGAACATAAGATTGCTTGAGTTTCCCTTTTAATTTTTAGCTAGAGCTCCTCGATTAATTTTTTTAGCTGGAAAATCAATTGTGACAAAGAAGTGCAGTTTTCCCAATTTGAAGATTTTGGATCCATTTTGTTGAGTTAAAGATGGTAACCTACTATTTGCCCATTTTATTTACTTCCAAACTACCTAACAAATTATTGTTGAGCGAAAAGTTACCGCGAAAAGCTGTTGTTTTTTTTACGCCAATGGAGATGTGCAATTGACACATAACACTCCACTCGTCATCACATGCATATCCATTCTGACCCAGAAGCTGCTAGAAACTTTTTTATGAGTGTAAACTGTTTGTATACTCGGCAACCAACATAATCTATAATAATATATCTTCATGGGATGAGAGGAAAGGTCAAATGGAGCAAGAACTATAGGTACGAATAGTGTTAGTCGTCTGGGAGCAAGCTTCTAATGGAAGATTGTTGACATCTAGAAGCTTAACAGTGATATTTCTTGCATTTCAGGTACTTGTCACACCTGTATAGACTCTTTTACACAAATAGTTTAATTTCAATGCAGTTTTCAATACATTTTATGCGTAAATACGTGCTTACTCGTCTTATCTGTGGCACCGGACACATATGCCAGAATTATACTACTAGAGCCACAAATTATTTTTTTGGTGGGGGGGGGGGGGGGGCAGAAATTACTCGTCAATGCCAGCAAATAAGGGTAACTCGTTGTAACATGTATTTGATATTGGCAAACTGTCGAATACCACCTTAAAGGGAAAAAATGTTGCAAACCTTTTCGGATGTGGCTAGCAAGAATTTAGAAAGTAACCGTGAACATATAAACAACTTATATTTATAGTAGATAAATAACAGCATTGTAAAATATATATGGTTTGAATGACCATTGTAAGCATCTTCTCTTAGAGGTTGAAGCGGTTAATAAAGAGCTACTTAAGACCTTTGCTTCAAGTGTTTTCTGATAAATTATATCATTCCTAGTCTTATAGTCTTATCCATCTGGCCCTATTGGTCTTAAATGATGTCATCGTATTTTGACATTGGTCATCAAGAAAAGTTTATTTTATTTATATATATCGATAAATACGAAGGAATAAGAATATGAACATGCAGAAACATGAACGGCAATGCATATGATTGCACGATAAACCGATAAGCACTGCAGTTAGGGGGTAACAAATAAATTAACTTTTGTCGAGTCCTTGAATTGATAGCATTGGCTCCGCTCATTTATCCACTACCTGCTGCAATGTGTGCAGTAAGATATTAAATTCTGTTAGAGCCAGCGATAAAACCAGGTTAGGTTTCTTTTACTCAGATGCTTCTCTCTCAGTTTGGGGCTCGAACACAACAATGTGAAAGATTAAAGCTACCTATGACACTTAGCCTACTTACAGTTGGTATCCGACGGTTTGGACCCCATTTTTTTCTCTCTCAAACATCCACATAAATTAATGTCAGATGAACAGGCCCCGCAAAATGTTGCTTATTGATGCCCTACATCTAACTAAAATGTGGAACATATCATTACAAACATGTATTTCCTATCTGTGACCACTTACTTGGAGATTACGTTATATCATCATCCGGGTAATATGCTGTGACGTCGGTATCTATTTTTAGCAGAAAACCCCAGCGTGCTTATTTATAGATTTGTAAAAAATGACATTTAGAGGATGTTTTTTTATGCTTTTACTAACAACTGAGGTATTGTTGAAAATCGTCTTCGTTAAGTACAGCATGGCTTTATGTAGAACCTATACCAAAATTCTCCAAAACAGACATAAGATACTGTTCTGTGTTTTTCATATAGGCCAACTGTCAGATACGGCCCTAAGAGACCAATAAGGGAACTCGAAACATATTTTGATTGTCCTGAGAATTATTGCCAAATATTTTGATTTAAATAAAAAATCGAAGCGACAATTAAGCTTAGATTATATATTTATTTCTATTCCTCCATATAACTTTTAACACTTCACCAGGATGTACCAAGATAACCATTATGAACTAATGTCTAGATATCGCATACATCTAGAAGTGCATCGAAACTTGCTCGTGTGTGCACCGTGTCTATATACCTGCAAAACGATAAGAAAATAATAAACGCATACAATTAACCCACTGCCCCAGTTTTCAGCTTTAGCTTAAACACATGCATAAGGGTTCACGTTAAGGATTGTCGCTTGCAATGAACAATGAACTGTTGTTACAAGATATTTACCTTTCATGTTATTTAAGCTCTCTCCTTTTCTCTAGACTTGTATACATCTGAGTCAACGATCTCTAAAGGTAAACTCACAGTTTTAAAGCCGACAGCACAAACCGTTGGTCAACAAGTGTCGATAAACTGCATTTAAAAGTGGTATCCGACAATTTGGACCAGACTTATTTTCTCAAACATCAATATAAGTTATTTTAGGCTGGAAAAAAAATCCAGCGATATTCGCTACTAGACGTCCTACATCTATGTGGAATGTTATGAATAACACTCCAGTAATCATTTAAAAATGTATTTCCCTTCTGAGCATAGCTGCAAAGTAAGCTATTTTTTCAGATTTAAAAACCACGTGATCACTTACTACGTTAAATCACAATTCGGATAAAACACTCTGACGTCGTTATATATTTTACCAGAAATCCATATCGTCTTTATGTATAGATTTGGAAAGAATGAACATTAAGAGCGAATATTATCATGATTTGTATTGTCAAACAATTGAGGTAGTTTTCGAAAATGTCATTATTTAGAATAAAGCTTGGGTTACTTGGGTTAATGTAGAACTTATCGCCCCCACCAACCCACCCCCGCACACACACTCACAAAGGAACCAAGCTGTTAGTTGTATATGGCATAAGGAAACTGTCGGATACCGCCTTTAACAACGCAACAATTTGCTTAATACGTCTCTCTATATTTTTTCTTAAAAGGTATTATCTGTTGAATTTTACCATCTTGTAGTAAATCTTTTAACAATTTCATTTCAGTTCTTACATCTTTTGGTATGCTCCTTTAAGTTTTGACTGCCATTAAAACGAATGTGCATATTGTGCACTGCCTGTAGTCGGCGTAACCATGCGGAACGCGAAAGTGTATTATATTACACAGAACCAGATAGAAAAAAACAACAACGTGCAACCACTGCATGAACTTTCCTCAGCGAATCTAGTAAGATAAAATCATTACGTTATGATGCAATAGTGTACTGGGGTGGGCGGGGCGTCTGCAGCCGAGTTGCTCGATTCGGCGACTTTATGTTAACATCAACACCTTTCAGCCACTGAATACTTGGAATCGAGTCCCATGCTGGGTGATAAATGCTACGACTTATACACGAAGAGGGCCTTTAGCTCACTTACAACGCGCCGGTGTTTCTACCCGCACACTTGCCAGGGGTTTTCCTCTCAGTTCATTGATATAAAATCACTGTCGTGACTATTACTGTGTATGTGCAATTTATGAAAAAAGCAATATGGTGGCATTGTCGAGCGGTTCCAATCATCGACCTAAATGACTTACAATTTATAAGCCTTTTAATAAGTGGGTTCGAATCCCTGTCTGTAAACAAACGGTTTAGTTCCTCGGTGGTGCCTCAGATATTTATCTATGGGCGGGGGTGGGATTCCTCAACTACATATAGCTGGAAGTCGCAATAATTACCATAATTGTGTGGTCGTGACTAAAATAGCAAACAAAATACAACGACTGGAAGTAATCACGGTGTTATGGTAACTTATAACCACCAGCAAAACGGTTTATAAATTATGGCAATGGGGACGGATTTTGGAAAAATAGAAATTACGACCACCTTTCCTTAATCCCTGAATAATCCGAGCAGTGTATTATGTCCGGATGAGATCATGTCCGAGGTCCGAGCAGTGTATTATGTCCGGATGAGATCAAGTTCGAGGTCCGAGCAGTGTATTATGTCCGGATGAGATCATGTCCGAGGTCCGAGCAGTGTATTATGTCCGGATGAGATCATGTCCGAGGTCCAAACAGTGTATTATGTCCGGATGAGATCATGTCCGAGGTCCGAGCTGTGTATTATGTCCGGATAAGATCCTGTTCGAGGTCCGAGCAGTGTATTATGTCCGGATGAGATCATGTTCGAGGTCCGAGCAATGTATTATGTTCGGATGAGATTATGTCCGAGGTCCGAGCATTGTATTATGTCCAGATGAGATCATGTCCGAGGTCTGAGCAGTGTATTATGTCCGGATGAGATCATGTCCGAGGTCCGAGCAATGTATTATGTCCGGATGAGATCATGTTCGAGGTCCGAGCAATGTATTATGTTCGGATGAGATTATGTCCGAGGTCCGAGCAATGTATTATGTTCGGATGAGATCATGTTCGAGGTCCGAGCAGTGTATTATGTCCGGATGAGAACATGTCCGAGCAATGTATTATGTTCGGATGAGATCATGTCCGAGGTCCGAGCAGTGTATTATGTCCGGATGAGATCATGTTGGAGGTCCGAGCAATGTATTATGTTCGGATGAGATTATGTCCGAGGTCCGAGCGGTGTATTATGTCCGGATGAGATCATGTTCGAGGTCCGAGCAGTGTATTATGTCCGGATGAGATCATGTCCGAGGTCCGAGCAGTGTATTATGTTCGGATGAGATCATGTCCGAGGTCCGAGCAATGTATTATGTCCGGATGAGATCATGTTCGAGGTCCGAGCAGTGTATTATGTCCGGATGAGATCATGTCCGAGGTCCAAACAGTGTATTATGTCCGGATGAGATCATGTTCGAGGTCCGAACAGTGTATTATGTGCCGGATGAGATCATGTCCGAGGTCCGAGCAATGTATTATGTCCGGATGAGATCATGTCCGAGGTCCGAGCATTGTATTATGTCCGGATGAGATCATGTCCGAGGTCCGAGCAATGTATTATGTTCGGATGAGATCATGTTCGAGGTCCGAGCGATGTATTATGTTCTGATGAGATCATGTCCGAGGTCCGAGCAATGTATTATGTTCGGATGAGATCATGTTCGAGGTCCGAGCAATGTATTATGTTCGGATGAGATCATGTCCGAGGTCCGAGCAATGTATTATGTCCGGATGAGATCATGTTCGAGGTCCTAGCAATGTATTATGTTCGGATGAGATCATGTCCGAGGTCCGAGCAGTGTATTATGTCCGGATGAGATCATGTTCGAGGTCCGACAATGTATTATGTTCGGATGAGATTATGTCCGAGGTCCGAGCAGATTATTATGTCCGGATGAGATCATGTTCGAGGACCGAGCGGTGTATTTTGTCCGGATGTTATTATGTCCGAGGTCCGAGCAGTGTATTATGTCCGGATGAGATCATGTTCGAGGTCCCAGCAATGTATTATGTCCGGATGAGATCATGTTCGAGGTCCGAGCAGTGTATTATGTCCGGATGAGATCATGTTCGAGGTCCGAGCAGTGTATTATGTCCGGATGAGATCATGTTCGAGGTCCGAGCAGTGTATTATGTCCGGATGAGATCATGTTCGAGGTCTGATCAGTGTATTATGTCCGGATGAGATCATGTTCGAGGTCCGAGCAGTGTATCATGTCCGGATGAAATCATGTTCGAGGTCTTATGACCGCCTATTCCTAAACTTGTGCTTACATTATGCCCGTAAGGGGAGGGGCTATAATGGCCACCTTTAAAAGAACTCGCTCTTATTTTTTATATTTTACGTATGTTCGGAAACGGATGGGTATTTTGACCGCTTAATTAAAGTGTATTTGTTACGTAACATGTAATTTATGTTTACTCCGTTTCTGTAGTGTGTGAAATGATTGTGCAAGGAAAGAGGATTGTGTCTGCTCAAGAAATGGTTTTCACGTCGATCGTGAACGTGTCCGGTAGTGGGCTTTTGTCGTCTTAAATCCTTTTCTTTAAAGCTAACAAACTTAACAAAACGATATGCTTATCTGAGATGAGCCGGAATCGTCGTCCCGGTTTAAGGATAAGGTGTAACATGTGTAATATGGCGGTAACGGCATAACTATACGCGTTTCAAAAGAATACCGCCTATATTCCTTTTAGTAACTGCGTATCTATTGTAATTACAATAGAAATTATCCATACATTGACATGTTCATATTACACGTAGCTCAGTGGCTACAAAAAATAACTTTTTTATTATAGCAACGATGCTTACATATGTTTTTCCTTATTTAACTCGTATAGCACAGCATTTAAAGGATCTTTAATGTCTTCTTGGCTATGTCTATGTACATGTGACTAGATGGATTAGTGCCATGTGTTCATGACAATTATGCACTGTTTTCATGACATACTTTCGCAAATGCAAAAAGCGGTATATTATATATTCTTTTTTGCTAGTACTTATCTTAATCTGAAAAACAAAGAATATTTTTCCATTTTTTTAGTTAAGGCCGTTTTCAATTTTCATCCGAATATTTGTAATAACTCGCAAAAAAGTAAAGTTACAAGCAGATGCATACTCATGAACGCACGCACGCACGCACGCGTGCACACACACACACAAACACACATACACACGCGTGGATGCACGCTCGCACATACATACATACCAACAGTCGTAGAAAAAAACGATCAAATGTAACATTCATGTGCAATTACAAAGCAAGTTGTATATATGACGGCAGTTGGGTTTATCAAACCTGTCAGAGTCGTAACATAGCGGAAGCAGCAAAAACTGATTCGCGACATCTGTAGTCGTTCATAGAGCTCTTATGGCCTAGACGTCTGCAGTCTAGTGTCTTGTGTTTGTCACGTTTGAAGTGAGTTAAATGTGAATCTCACTCTCCGATACATGTTCCATAACAGACGCATGGAGACAATTTTTATCCACTAACCTTTTTACATAAAAATGTTTGCACTATTCACACACACTCTATGTTTTAAATCACCCTTGTATTCAATTTCCACGCAAACTCGCCTTTTAGTCGAAATGTGTGAGCCGTTTGAACACACTAATTAGGCTTAACAAATTCACGCACTCGCCTTTTAGTAGAAATGTAGAAGCCGTTTTAACACTAATTACGTTAAACAAATTTACGCACTTGCCTTTTCCACTGTAACGTGTGTGCCGATTTCACGAACTTACCTTTAAAAAATTATCGAAGTCGTTTTTTTACAATATCGTGTTAGCAGTTGTTGATTTTTACAACATTACCTTAAAATAAATTACGCACTCGCCTTTTAACAGTAACGGTTTGCAGTTTTTACAACTAAACTTGGACGAAGTCACGCACGTGCCTTTTTACAGTAACGCAGTGCAATTTCACACACGCACGAGCCTTTTTACAGTAACGCTGTTCAGTTTTCACACACGCACGTGCCTTTTTACAGTAACGGTGTGCAGTTTTCACACACGCACGTGTCTTTTTACAGTAACGGTGTGCAGTTTTCACACACGCACGTGCCTTTTTACAGTAACGGTGTGCAGTTTTCACACACGCAAGTGCCTTTTTACAGTAACGCGGTGCAGTTTTCACACACGCACTCGCCTTCTTACAGTACCGGTGTGCAGTTTTCACAACTTAACTTGGACGAAGTCACGCACGTGCCTTTTTACATTAACGCGGTGCAGTTTTCATACACGCACGTGCCTTTTTTTACAATAACGGGTACCATCATGGCCTTATGTCGGAAGTTTCTCACCCGACTGCCAAAGATATACAGTAAAAGTGGGCACCGAACGCCATCAATGTTTAAAAAGTCCATAATAATATTGTATAACATTGTTGACAGGAAAATGCCAATTTAGGCAATCAATTTCAGTTTAGTCCAAGAATTCGTTGAAATTACCTTTGATACACACAGAGCAAGCAAGTTTTAGAAGAGATGTTTATGGAAGTGAATAAATGAGCTAGATAATGTTGATTCAAGACGACATCCGGAGAGAACTATCGACGCAGGACAAGTCAGCTGGATTGCCCATAACAGCCATTATACGAAAATGTGTAAGGATAATAGTAATTATATTGTATATAAATAGAGAATTTGACAAGTGTTTTATGAATGCTGAAAATATTAATCGAGTTTCGTATCGTTTCAACTAGTTTAATATTTTTAGTATGCAATGAATTTCGTGACTGGAAGCGACGTCATAATCCGAAATGATGTCATTTGCGATTTGGTAACTAACTAGGTGGATATCGAAAATAACAAGTGGGTGTTACTTCATCAAGTAAAGTTATATGATTAAAGTAGTTAGTTGTTGGTGTTAACTAGCCAATGATAGGCGGCAAGTTCACAACGAGTAGGAAATGGGGATACGTATCCAAATGACATGAATATAGCACACAGGATACAGATTGCATCGTCAAATGTCACGTGTCTAGCATGTCTACCTAATTATATTATAGTATAATTATACAACACACGATCGGAATAGCTCGACATTTTCCGAAAGTAGACACGACGGAAATCCAGTCTTCGCCGAAAATCACCGAGTATTTACGAATCTTCAAGTCACCAAGATGAAGTAACTTAGCTTACAATACAACACATTCAATTTAAGGGTTTCGTCAAACTAAGATATTTTATTAAGTTATTGTGATGAAAAATGGAATAAATATTTTCGAAACACCGCGAGCACTGTTATACAAAAGATATTCCGACAGTCTCCGTAAACCGCCGAGTATTTAAAAGCGTAGTCATACAAAACATCTAGCCCGATATCCGCCTTACCTGTATGTGTATAGATACAATACACTACCTGTACCTTTGCCATATAAAGCGATATTGAGAACGACATGTGAAGCGGAAAAAACTGCTGACTCGGCAGATTTCTCATATATGTATATGCGACAATATCGAAGGCTACCTTGTGAACATGGTATATCTATAAACTGACAATAACAACGCCGTGTGTTCCTCAGACGATCGATCTGCTGTATGCACTGGATAATTAACGGACTCAAAAGAAACAAGAGCCCGATTTATGACCAAATGTAGAAGAGCATGGTGCAATTAGGGAGTTTTCTCCTTCGAGAACAGTCCTAGAATCGGGTGTCTAGTCCAAGAGACGTTGCTGCATCATTAGCGTGTTTACTTTAAAGTTACGAAAGGTTTCTATCTAGTGCTTGGGGTTTCCAGATTCAACATCAACAAGATACATGTATTTAAATAGTCAAACAACGCATGCTGCTGCTGCTGTCTTCATCCGCTAAGTCTCTGCTAATGTTCATAAAGTTGTTAATGATAACAATAAACACACTTTTGCTTTTACGTTTAAATATTTATATCGTTTGTATTGTATGTATGTACCGTATGGTCATGCCATGATTTTACAGTGAGTGAAAACATGGGCGGCTCTAGCGTGGATGGGGTGGGGTTGTGGCCTTCCCTGAGATTCGCAAAAAATACCTTCCATGAAGGTATTTTTTTATCATTTTTAAGGATGTTTCACATTTTTTTTTTATTGGGTTTATTGTCCCACACAAGATCTCTCAGTTAACTGGAGACGGTGTCCACTTGAAGCAGATATAGTGCTGCCTTCACTGTGTATAGCATGCCGTGAACACCAAACATGATACCACACACAGTCACATTATCCTGACATCGGGCCAACCAGTCGTGGAACTAACTATATTATATTTGATTGAGCGTTAGCAAGGAAGCTATACCGCCACCATTTTAACGACTTTGGTATGTCGCGGCCCGGGATCGAACCAGGGCCTCGCCTCCCGTATCTGGAATCGACGCTCTACCAATTGCGCTACAGTAGTATACTACACTAGTAGTATTGTCGCATATGTGTCCTGTGCTACAGATAAGAGAAGTATGTTCTAGATGCCAACTGTCCCCGTGGGAGCATACCTCCTGCCCCCCTAACACTACTCGTACCTAAAACTCTCGCTCATTTGGACATCTTCCTCATCCCATGAAAAATATGAGTAGGCCTATAGACTATCTTTGTTGCCGAGAATATACGCAGTTTAAATCACGGAAAAGTTTTAGCAGCTTCTGAAATGCGGGAAATGGCTCTATTTTGCTGATGCATTTCAGAAGTTTTCTGGGGGAGCATGCCCCACCCCCATCCCCACCACTGGTGCTAGTTCAATGAGGACCCTCCCCGCCCTGAAAAAAATCCTTGAGCTGTTTTGCCGTTATAAACTTACTGTTTGCAGTACTTGTTACGTGTCTCGTGTTCACGACGTTATTACGCTAGGCACATCGTCGGGTCTTTTTTGTACTTTTTTAAAATTATTATATCACTGAGTTAACATATTGTGTGTGTGTGTGTGTGTGTGTGTGTGTGTGTGTGTGTGTGTGTGTGTGTGTGTGTGTGGTGTGTGTGTGTGTGTGTGTGTGTGTGTGTGTGTGTGTGTGTGTGTGTGTGTGTGTGTGTGTGTGTGTGTGTGTGTGATTTTACAGTGACGGTACCACCGCACATGTTCCATGTTGGCCTTGATTTTTTATGTATACCTATATATTTAATTTACTGGGTGGGATGTTGGGCCTTATTAACGAACGAACATGTTCCCAAGACCATGTGTGTACATCTCAGTTCTGTAAACACCATACTCGCATTAGCAACAGTTGTGGCAGGGCGGCGCTCAATAAAATGGTATAGTTGACCTAGGGTAGGGATTGTTCAGTGTGGTTCCGTATCATCTTTATGGACGCAGCCAGGTTCGAATATAATGTGTTATGGAATCGTGTGATTTTCATTAGACCTTATAGGAACAACAATGTTGTGATGATAATTATCATCATCAGCAGCAGCAGCTGAAGCAGCCGTGACCGAAACAAAGATATTTTCAATAATAAGTAGATAAGTGATTAAAATAATCGCTAACATCATCAATATTTCCTCACCTCTACATCATTATTATTAAAGCGACTCTATCGGAGTTAACTTTTAATTTTTAGACGTTTTCAACTTAGTTGGTTTATGGCATCGATGCTAAAGATAAATATGTTGCCGTTTAACAAAAGTTTTAAAAGTGCTCGTTTGAACACGTGTTATATAAACCCAAAGCCCGCATAAAAACGTTAAAAAAGTTTTCTTTTTTCGGTCATCATACTCACAGTTATCGCCATCACCATCATAATCATCATTACAATCACCACCATCATCATTACCACCTCCATCATCATCACCATCATTATATCGTCCACTCAAAATAGGACACAAACAGAACGACCACCACGAACACAACACCTTCAGCAATAACTGTAATTTACGTCAATGAAGAACAAATCTTTAAGGTGGTCTTTGAATGTGATTATTACAGAAATTAAAACAAATTTAAGCAAACGTGAATATATTTCCACAAGCTGAGATTGCGAATTCCAAAGAAACAAAAACAACCGCTAAGCCTATGGAGGAGTCCTGCTGATATAACCATTGAATTGTTCATCTTCGGCATTGTAAGAAAAATAAAAATCACCACCAACTCTTTCTTTCTCATCCCCTCTCTTTCTCTCTCGCCCATTCTCTGTATCTATTCCCCTCCCATATCTCTTTCCCATCCGTCTCTTTCTCTGCCTCTTATTCTCTCCTCTCCTTCTATCTTTTTCTGTCTTCTTCGGTTCCTTGTTATATTCCGTTGTTTTTACCACTATCATTTCCTCACTTGCCTTTATCCGTTTAAAATGTATACTTCTTATTCTCGATCGCTTCATGGTCATTACCTAAGACGACAAAATATAATAAAATATCAAGAAATTAACAGGTAACAATTTGTTACTTTAAAACACGACATACCAACTTCGTTATCTACCAAGCATAAATTACACGTTTGAACCAATGATCAAGTGTTAATGTGGTTTGAAAGAAGGAGAGAAAAGGAGAAATTAAATAAGCGACAAGAAAGCGCCTGCTTCAATATTAACAGAGTGATCTCCCTTGCACCGAGACTTCTTCATCACGTTACAATAATTTTCTCATTTTCCTGCTTCATTTAAATATATCTAGTATCATTTGCAAGGAGCTGTTAGCAATCAATTAAGATTTTATAATGACTATACATAAATGTATCCAGATTAGATTTGTAATTTAATTCAGTGCTTATCAAATTTCATTTATAAAAATACAAAATCTAAGTTAATTGCTCACTACAACCAAAGGCAACTGTTAAAATTGTTACCTCAATTGTTTTGAGCATAATAATGCATTTTCTGAATCTGATCTGTTTGGTTTAAGTGAGCAGTTATTTATGTTATAATGCATGCATTTGTTAGCTGTTACAATTCCTCGTCAGTTTTTGCATTACGAATTTACATGGAGTTTATTTGTTCTACCATGTTTCATTTTCTGTACTGCCAATCGTCAGAGGCATTGGTGACCAGAGTTGCTGATTACCAATAAAAGTTAAAAGTTGATAACATAACATACTGATTGACTGTTTAGTTTTGTTTTGCTTTTGAAATAAATCGCAGCGACCAGTAATGTCGATTACAGTGGCGTCTTGCTATTCGGTGGAGGGAGAACCAAGACAATTGTCTGTGTAGAATGACTGGCGTACCGCAAGACGGATGGAAGACCTTCCTACATTTATTCTCTTAGAACATGACTCGAACCCACGTGGTGAGAGGCTAAGCAGTCATATGAGTTAAAAATCGGCGACTCGACCACTAAGCCACGGGCGACCCCGCAGACTCTGTAACATAATAGTTCAGACCATGATCAGACAGGGAGCTGGCTGATGTGGACATATACACTATATGTATTAGAATGACAAAGACGTGATAATCATATTAAGAACAGAACAGAACAGAATTTATTCAATAGACTTGTACATACATACATTTTTTGGATACAAAAACAAACAACCCTTACATACTGTCACCGTGATGTAGTACCATATTAAAGGCAAATGGACGTAAACAATATGAATGAAGAACAGCGAGTTAGGAAGGAGATCGACATAACCGGGGTCTAAAAAGCAAATAAGATGTGGCTCTGATTCTAGGGACATTCATAATGATCTAATCTCAACATCTCGCTTGTAAATTAACATAAATGCACTAAAAAGTCTAACAGTAACGTTCGTGTTCCGGGGTTCAAATTTCGCAGTTTTTATCAACGTTACATTTCTTATAGTATTTTACGTTTTGTAAAGAAAACTGGACGAAAATTAGCGTATGTTGCAGGAGAAAACAACCGCGAACACTTAATAACCTGAATGCTTTCGTCTGCTTTTTGACTTATGGGTATGTCTTAACGCGACAATTAAGAATATATACAATGACAAAGATTCACACGATCTGTATTCGAAATGTACTCAGATTACTGCGTCACTGTCCGTGTATTGTTTATGACGTATACACAAGGCCATCGTCCGATACCCACGTTCGACTATTCCGTTTTACTTCATTCGTCGACCGTTTGTTTATTGGTAAATTTTCTGTCGTCTTATCGAACTGAATAGAACAAGGATTGGCCATTCATAATTCTCCTTACAAAATCCATACTCTTCAGGGTTGAGACTAGAAGTATAACAATGGCGTCGTCAAAGTATAACTACGCCATTTTGACAAGTCTGTCAAAACAATGAAAGAATAGCTTTATCATTGGACTGAAATATTTATTAGATTATGAGGCCACCAATGAAATATCATTATTACCAGCAATGGCGAAAAGTAAACTATTTATCCCTAGGGCGATGAATCGAGGGTAACGGAATGGAACAGTTGCGGGTGTCCGACAATGGCACAAGGCATATCCTAGCGTCACTAGTTTCGACGCCGTTAAGAATTGTACATGTTGCCCTGTGTTGAAAATAAAGTTGTAATAGGAAAATTATGCTAAAAACTTATTGACTTCTTTGTTTTTAAAGAACGGACGTTATTTTGAATGTTATATTTGGCATTTGCAGATTCATCACAACTGAACTTTGTTTACATCGCTGCGCGAGCCGCCATTTTTGTTTGACAAGCATCAGAAACGATAGACTACAGAAACGACGCCTTTGATTGGCTGTTAATTAACTTACGTAGTTTTTCAACACTATAGCATGTAGAACGCTGCATTATAATTAGTACGCGGTATTATAATATATCGAAAAGTTTATTAAACGCTTATTGAAAGGAACTGAACTAAAAAAAAAGAACAATACAACGGTACTTTTATTTAATTTTGATTTCCTTATTGACATTATACGAACAGTAGGAGCAAAACCGGAAAATCACTCCTCACGAACACAGTGTGGGCAGAAATAGTCGCCTCCCCACCTTACAACTTTAACACTTGTGCAGAATGAGAGGTGGTCTCAGTGACCGCACGCTGTGCATTGAACCCACTTAACGAAGACAAATGACGTACTATGCTGAACTTCTTCTGGTGTGAAAAGTCCATAGACACAGCACAGCTCTGTATCATCTGTTTCTTCAGATGAACTGTCAATATCAGTTTTAAGTGCTGGCATTTCTGTAGATGGTCATGGTAAACAAGGTTGACTTGGCAAGTTTTCAACAACATTTGTCTTTTTTATTCCTCTGTTCATCAGGGGCGGATCTAGCGGGGGCCGAAGGGACCGCCCCCCCCCCTTTATTTTTCTTTGTCACGCATATTTCTGCGGCGACGAGCCTACTTCTGTTGTCATGTTAAATGTTTTCTTGAACATAGCTCTAGTCTTTTTGCAAAAATGCTCTAATGGAAACGACGGCCTTTACTGAGTGTGTAGCCCAGCAAAAGCCGCCACGCCCTACACCATGGCGCCAATATACCACGTGACTCTAGTCTCCATCGCCCGCGAATTAACATCACGCCAGCGGGTATATCGCTCCGCCCACTGAGTCACGTGACCAGGAAGCGAAAAACCTTGGACAAACAAAACAGTTGACATGAATTACCTATTACATGTACACATCTCTATCTCGCAGACGTCGGTGACAGACGCACATTGTTCGTGCAAATCAGGGTAACTTAAACTACTGTTTACAGATTCGATTTTTTCCCGGACATTTTGAATTGAGTTGTTACCCAGTAGTCAATAATAGTCTCGCCGCCTGCTTCAAAATAGTTCCACTTTTTGAACTGGCCGAGTTTATCCAAACACTTACGTACATCCGAGAGATGATTCGAAAAATTATCCGAGGTGCTCCGAATGGCAGAGACATAATGGCTAAAACACGCAAGCACGGACAGCTCACTCTTTTTGACGTTTTTTTCTCAGAAAAAAGGTTTGTTTCCATTATTCATGAGTGAATCATTTCTTATGAGTTAGAGAAGAAAGTAAAGTTTCCCAGTAGGCCCAGAAACATACTATGTTTCGCAAGTTAGCGTTTTCATTATTTTAAATTCTTGTCTCTATATAAGTTTTATGACGTAGTTATTACGCTTGTGTGCTTAGTTTTGTGCATAGGTTTCTTTTCAGTAACCTTAAGATATCCAAGTCAGTGGATATTTTGCCCTTAAAAGTGAGCAAATAGATAAGGAAATTATGCCCCACAGATGCTTGGAAATCGCATCACAGCGCATCTAGAATTCAAAATTTTCTGGGGGAGCCCCCTCCAGACCGCCCGCTGGGATTTCGCGCCTGCGGCGCGATCAGCTCCGGCCTGCGGCCGAATGTTACTCCCTCGGCCCCCCTATTTTGAAATCCTGGATCCGCCCCTGTTCATGGTTCCTTATTGCCTGAATCATGCTGGTTTCAGTGATGGCCTTCCCGCTGACAATAGATCTAATACATCTTCGTCTTTTAGCTGATGGCTTCTGGACAGTGAGTGCAGCTTCCTTCCTGGTGAAATAATCTCCCGGAGACAGTGTAGAAGGCATGGTGGATGCAGGAGGAGTGTACTGAACTAGATCAGCCCGTCTCTCATCATGTACCGCCCTTAGGACCTCGGATGGCTTGAAGTTAGATGGGTCAATGACATTAGGATTGAAAGGGTATATCCCAGTCTTCCTGAAGGATGCTTGAAGATCTGCAGACGAGAGGGAGAGCCTTGCCATATGCAGAACATGCTAGGGAACAGATGTTATATCCGTTGATAATCTGTCCACAGTTTTCCCTCATAAACTGGTGTGCTAGTTTGTTGAAGATGTTCTGAAAGGGCCCAAAGCAATCAACGTCGAGGGGCTAAAGTGTGTGACTTGTGTGTGCAGGTAAAATAAAGAGAATGATATGCTGAGACTTGTCCAAATCTATCAATATAAAGTTGATATGAGATTTGTGGCCATCATATAAAACTATGACGATTGTCGGCAGAGCGTTCTGGAAGGTACCGGAGCAAGTGCTTTTCAATATATTTCCGAAAAATTGTACTGTTTCTCCAACCAGACTTCGAAATGGTACCACCAGCCTCAGGTGACTTCCCTTCCAGCAGATCAGGTCGCATTCTTGCTCCTTGAAATACAATGAAGGGCGGAACACTGCAGCCAAGGGCATTTCCGCAGCCTATGATGGTACCAGTGGTTCTTGACCAGTTGTTATAGCAAATGGTTTTGATTCTTCACTGGAGACTAATGAAGGTGGTTTGTGCTGGGTACAAATGCCGTTTTCATCAACATTGTACACTCTCTCAGGGCGATCTTTCAGCTGGTTTTTCCATAGAATTGCCCCAAGCAGATGTTGTCGTGGCACGGTAAATGTCTAGACCCCTTGGTTTAAGTACTTTCAATTCTGGACCATCTTGTCATGAAGCTGGTATACCACCTGAACGACAAAGGGTGATCCACATCCTCAGGCACACTGCGTAGTCACTAGCCATGGTCACAACTTCTGCCCTACTGTACCCGTAGCCACAGCTTGCCATGAACTTTACGTGGTTGACAAATTGGGCTTCCTCTTCCATTGTAAAAAGGGTGGTAGACCCGATCTCGTTGCCTCTGCATCTACTCTACCGCCCAGTATGTGTCTGAGTGATGCCTCTGAGAGACCAAACTCTCTGGCAACTGTCTTTATAGGAAGTCCCTTGTTCCTCGACCTTCCCCATTGCAGCCTACAGTGCCGAAGGTGAGTAACATCTGTACTTCTTAGTGTGACGACTGAAATATTAAAAACGCTCTTAGAATAAAGCACAGAACGCACATTTCAAATTTAAAGTTATCAATACTGTCTGAACAGACACTGACAACCACAATTTTTACCAACAAAAATACGATTGGTATTGAATAACACGTTTACATTTCTTAACTGTGAATGCAGCTATATTTAGAAGAAATGATCACATGTCACGTGACTTTTGTAATTGGGCGTTCCAACAGACGAACGCCTAGTTTAGCAATCTCCCATGCAGAGTTGTCGTTCGTTCCTCTCTCAGTGAATGTATGAGCCGATGGTAGAGAATGCTAGTGTAGGTTTCATGTAAAATGTCGTAGAAAAAAAACCAAAAAAAAAAACGAAATAATTTTTTTGCCATAAGAAAAATACGTAAAAATCCTTTAAAATATTTCCAATTCCAAATGTACTTACCTTCGAGTCTCTTCTTTCCACATATTTTCTATGAGCGTAAAAACGATATGTTGACAAATATCACACTGTATGACGTCAAAGGAAGTTGCGTCATGAATTTTGACAGGATAACAAAAATGGCGTCAAAGTAGGTAACTTGACGAGATATTACCGCATCGAGTATTTCGGAAGTAAACTGGATTGTTGAGCTCAAAGCGGCTACAGCTGTTTAGCAGCATCGAGACGTTTTGAATTTTTAGTCTTAATACACATTTTTATGGACATAATGTTTACACAAACAAGTGACCATACATCGTTTGTAGTTATTTGGTGACCATTATGACGTCACTCGCGGCCTAAGTTGGTATGTCGTTCTACACACGGCCTGATAGACATCACATGCGGAAAAATAATACGTCATAGGCGACAGTACCGGGTTATAATGACGATGTCGCATGTCGTGCAATAGTTGGCACGTTCGGCACATTGTGCTACAATGAGTCACGCTCTGCATATCAAGCAATTCAGACTCAACAGCATGTTGTATTTTAGTAACGTCACATGCAGCAAAACATGTAAAAATGACACGCACGGCCTATCAACGTTAATTAACAACGTCACAGTGAAAATATGCCGTTTATATAGAGAATACACTAGGTTAGTGATGAATAAACAATAACATACATTTTCCCTTGTTGTTACTAGAAAAAGAATTAAAAGACGGTATAAACACGGACCTATTTATCCTACTCTCTGTTGTATAACCATGAGAGTTGTTAAACGTTTAGATCTATTTAGCTTTTCAAAAATGGAATTCGCGTTCGAGTGTTGGTGTTGTTTTCATACACGCTTAACAAAAAAGAGTAAAATTACTTATCCTTCATGAACTAAGATCAGTAAGAAACATGAATAAAGTTTAACTCAAGTTCAACTCACTTTTAGCCAATGTCACTAAAACTTCATAGTAGCTGCATTCACGTACTATCAAACTCAAACTAAACCAAGGACGGGTGAAGAACATTCAACAGATTTAAGTTGGCTGGACCAATGGATTGAGTCTCATTTTACACTGTTCTCCGCAACTGAAATGGAGAAACACTAATACTTTTGCTCGTCCTATCATCGCACTATGTTAAATCTAATCTGTTATTAAGGTACCATTTTGCGTTTTGCTGTGAATAACATCAAGTTCTGTGACATGAAGTTTTCGAAGAAATGTACGTCACTGCTTGTGACGTCATATGTCATAAACTATTCTATTTGGTCATAAGCTGTTGCGGCCTTTACAATCTTATTTTTGTACGATTTGGTGATGTTTGGAACTTCAAGCGCGGCATGGAATGTATGCTTTCAAGAAGTAGTCGCTTGACAGATTTTACACACTGGTGTTTGATAAAGCAAATGTTATCGCACGGGACTTTATATATTTAATGTCCGAGATGATGATAGAATAAAAAGTTATTTTAACATTATGACGTCACTCGCGACCTAACTTGCAATACTTACGTGATCTGTCGTGATGTACTGACGTAACAAACGGCCTACCATGCCGTTACATGGCGTCAAATGCGGTTAATCGTGCTATCATGATGCCACAGGCGGCATATCGAGTTATAATGACGCGACACACCGAATATCGTGCAAAAATTGATGTTACATACAGTCCTCCGTGCTATAATGGGTCGCTCTATATTAAGCAATTATCACTTCACACGCAGCATTTTGTGCCTTAGTGACGTCATATGCAGTAGGCATATGTAGTAACGAGGACAAACGCGGCATATTGTTTATTGACACAATCACACATGACGTGTCTGCTATAATCACGTCACGCACTGTTCGCCATCAAGACGTTACGCACTTTTTTGCGTTACCAACAAGAACCAGAAAAGCTTGCGGCATCGCTGACACGGTAGACGAGATTTGTTACTTGTATCAAGGGGATGCTGAAAACGTCTAGAGATGTAATGTTGTGTTCGGTCACATTGTAACAGGACACAATATCTTGACAAAATATCTTACCCTGTTTGCAAAACTGCGGCAAACTGGATTATTATAGTTTTTTCTTCTTTTTTTTTTTTAAATTTTAAAGTGCCATCAAGCAGTCAGCAGTGAAGATAAACTGAAAACATAGCAACATAGGATTTCCGTCAAGGATTTAAACTTACTTGGTCAATGTTGGCCAAACGTATATGTATATTTTCCTTACAAAAGTAAAAACCCTTGAACGTAAGTAATGGAATTAAATATACACCTGACCATTTGATCATATATATGAACATGAAGTCCTTCAAAAAGTCTTTCCGTAACAAAAGGGTTGCAATGGTTTCAACTATTTTAGCCATTTAAAGCTCAATAACCTAGTAAAGCTTTTAACTTCTCATGAGGCATATACGTTGACAATGTGCATACACCACTAACAAAGAGTAAACTGGTTGACTCCATAGTGGCGAAATAATTCAAATGAGTAGGAACATACGCTAAACTGTGACTATGCCGCTTTATATTGCACATATGTTGCATTCTGTATAAGATATTTATAACTTGTACTGTGCTCTGTTACCGTTAAGTAATAAATTATGTTTGATGTTTTATAAGGTTAAGTACACAGCTGCGAACAAACATGGGATATTCATATTTGCCTATCCTGTGCACACATAAGATTTCCCAAGATAATAGCACATGTGTGCACACTTAGGCGGGTATCAAATGCATTTATGTCGGTGCACACGCACGTACGCCGCCAAACGCAGTCACACGATGCGCGCAAGCATGGAACTGATTTTTCATTCATGGTCAGTAAAATTGATCATAAATTACTTACCTTAAATTAAGGGTCAACCTAAACTCATATTTCATGGGACTGATCCTAATTTATAGTTCATAGACTGATCCATATCAGTGTAGGATCCAGACTTCTTTTATTTATTTATGGGGCGTGAATTCAACATTATCGCAATAGATACTATATATTATATACACAGTATGGGACCCTTACTTCGACCTAAGCAAAGTTTTCTTTAAACGTTTAGTATTTCTTAAGCTTGCATGTATGTGTTGCCCCATGATTAATCCCTGGTTCATTTGACTGATAAACTCAATAATAATACATGTGAATGTATCAGGTTGCATTACCGTAATCACTTATGTATTGTGCGCACCCCTAATTTAGGGGCTCAATTTCTCTAATATATAGCGCACCAAATTGACCCAAATGAGTATTATGGCAATGCTTGTTGTATCATTCAGTAATAATGACAATTAACAAAATCGTCACGAGTCGTCTGACATGCGACTTTTGGCATCTCATTTGTGAAATCAACCCGGAATTTTTGTATGCTGTAACCATAACAATCAATGGTACTGATACGAGACAAAGGACAGCTCATTTGTTAACACGATTGTTTTGCCTTAACTGATGTTTTCGTTGGAGATTAAAGATCGTTCATTTTGTTTTCTGTCGTTTTTTTCGTTAGCAGTGCACCTGGGCATGCTCCTAAAATCGATAAATATTTTCAGAGAGCAAATAATTGTGTTGTCATTGGCATTTTTTTAGGAAACATCTTCGTCGTCTTGATCAATGTTATATGTAAAAATTGGCCGCATTAGCAACGTTTGTTACTGGTATCTGCATGCAGTACTTGGACAGCTACCAATCAAGTATCTAATTAAAGAACAATGCACTATACATTTTCGATTAACAAAGTATATTACCTATGCATTTTAATTTCAAAGAAAATGCATATTTCGTTTAATAAAATAGGCATTCATTATAAAAAGCACTAAACCAGATCATAACATATTCAAAACTGCTTTAAAATATCATATTATAAGAAACGTCTGCAAAACGATCGATTTTGTCGTTTCTTGCATCTTGTGGGCACCCTTAAGTTAAGAATGGGGAAAAACTGCGCACTTTATACATTTGATAATAGTATCTATATGTTTACCGACATAACTGTCCTGTCATCTGTGACCATTCAGTAACATATGTACTGATATGCTGGAACTCGGCGTTAATGAGACATGATCCTGGCCTTGTGCTAAGAACGTGATACTAGCATTGGGTAGACAGACTACATACTCAGTTTACAGGGACAGAATACTGGATTTGGGGTCAACACAATACCTAATGTGTTAATGGGAGCATGATACGGGCCTGGGGTTGACAAAATACATTCTGTGCTGAAGGAGAAACGAAATTGGCCTGGGTTCAACACAATACCTTCTGTGTTAATGGGGGCTTGCCTTGGGGTCGACAAATTACTATGTTAATGGGCCATATTACTGGCCTTGAGATCGACACAATACCTACTGTGTTAATGGGGGCATGATGCTGGTCTGGGGTTGACAAAATACATTTTGTGCTGAAGGAAGCATGAAATTGGCTTGGCTTCAACACAATATCTTCTGTGATAAAATGGACATGAGTAGCCTAGGGTTGACAAAATGCATTTTGTGCTAATGAGATATGGGCCTGGAGTCAACACAATATCTACTTTGCTAAAGAGGACATGATACTGGCCTGGAGTAGACTCCTTACTAAGTGTGATACTAGTACTGCCTAGCGTTTTGTTTTTGAAATACTTCAAGCCACCAATTATGATAATTATAGCAACATCCAGCTATTTAGCTGATGAAAGACCCCAAATAAATGTCTCAGTAGAACCAATGGCACACCACATGTCAGCTGGAAGACCTTCCCACATAAGGTCCTTCGCCAGAATTGGACTCGAACCCACACTGTGATAGGATAAGCCGTCAGAGTTGTGGGCGACTCTACCACTACGCCACGGGTGCCCCCTCTAGCTATTTGTTTTGAATTTACAAAAACTTAACATTCATATAATTGATTTGTTTAACACCAAAATCTACAACCAGACTACATGCTCTCATTTGCTATGAATACATGCTTATTTTACAATGACAGAAATGAAAAATGCATACAAAATAAAAGGGTATTGTATTAAATGGGAAATAATAGTTTACAAAAAACAAAAACATTTTTTCTTTTTTTAATCAACCAATTTACAAAATGAAAGTGTAAACATCTTTCAAATATAATCCAACAAACTAACGTATACAAATTATTTATATTCAAAAATTAAATAATTAAAATAAAACCATGTACCCATCTGAATGCTTTTTATTTAAAAATGTATTTATGGTGGAAACAGTTGTTAAAAAATACTGAAATTTCTGAGAAATTACGGCATTTCAAAATTAAACAGAGAAAAAATATACTAATTCAATAATTGTATTTAATAAATAAATAATTAATATAAAAGTACAAGAGAACTAACTATAAAATAGATGTACAATATTGATGAATGATGTCACCGAAATTATGATCTTTATTTGGCATTGAACTTCTTAACTTAATTAACATATTATTTTAATGAATATTAAATTAAATTAATTAATTAATTATTTACAATTTTCTACAAAGGAAGCCCTAGATTAATCTTTGGGTTGTTAGAGAAATCTATGTGTACCTGGAGCTGATGCTAAAATGTAAAATGACCCTTTACTCCAAATATATAAGATAATTTATTTTATTTCAAGACACATTTTGACATCATTGACAATTCAATAACTTTTTTTAAAATGTAACACAAATAATCTGCTGTTGCAACTGTTTTCCAAAATTCATATAGACATAAGAACTAGCCAAAAGTTAATGAAAACAATAATTTCAAAACAGTTCTGAGATTAAATTGATAAAATTATGCAATAAATACATATAAGGAACAAATATTAATTCTAAGCATGCAGAATCAATAAAAAATAATTTGTTCCTTCAAGACTTCGTTAAAAAGTTACATATAACAAGGCATGCATTTTGTGGTGGTATGTGAATAATTATAATGTTAAGTGTTTTACAAATACTAAACTTAAATATCTCATATTGTGTGTTGAATTGCTGCACTCCCTAGTTCAAGTTTGTACAGCCAATATTTGACTGAAAAATGGGCCAATATGGAAAAAAAAGGGCCACTACATATAAAGGCTGACAAAGAAGTAAAACTATTTGACTGGCTGATGCAACAGTGCCTATGTAAAAAAAAGGCCTGTAAATAAATACAACAGTTTGATTTTCTAATGCAACAGGGCCAATATGAAAAGAATAGGCCAATACAGCATACATGTGATTCACCTATGCAGCAACACTGACACGAGTTAAAACATTTAACCATTTCTGATGTTATCCTTTCCATATAAATGAATCAATCATGTACGGTAAGTATTGGGCAAAAAAAAATTGGTTTGATATTCTTGTACTTTACCTGTAGGAGGCAATCATATTCAAAGTAGATAAAAAACATACACAAAGTAAAACAGTAAAGAAATCTATCAACAAAGCTAAGAAGGATTTGTGTACAAAACATATGGTGTTGACACATCAGTGATGATCAGTAGCAAGTAATCCACTTGCTGTGTATTTGTTCTTGATGTTTTTGTTGCTGCTGCTATTGCTGTTCCTAAAGCAGCTGTTGCTGGTGATGGTATTGCTACTACTACTAACAAACTATTGTTGTTGCTGTTGTTATAGTTGATAGCAGAGGATGCTTCCTTATTTAACTGTCAAACCTGCAAGTACAGAATGAAGAACAATCAGAAAAAACCCAGACAAATAACAATTGTTAAAGTATTTATATTTAGGTTTGGTTTCTAAAAATGCTGCAACATATATATGAATATATTGGCAACATCCAACATCCAGCTAGAACGAGTGGACAAAGATCCCAAACAAATATATAGATAAAACAATAGTCCTATTGTAGGTAAGCAAGGTGACCCATGTACATGAGGTCAAATTCTCGCTCTTGCCTCTATCCCCTGAGTGCATCATATCAAAATTATTGTAAATGATAGCAATAGTTTCTTTTTGTTCAAATGATAACAAAGATGGCTGTTAAAGAAGGAAAAAGTGAGCAACATTTATTTTTATTTCTGTTACTCTAAACATGTGGATCACAGCCTAGGTAAGGCCGGTTTGAACTGTTGTTTTTATTTGTCATTGTATGTATGTTTTGGCTGTTGTTTTTAGTTTTAGTTTTTGGAGGTGGTGTGGAAGGGTGTTTCCAAAAGCTAGTATCATTTGGCACTTTGCAGCAATTGATATCTGGCTGATTCTATTGTACATCAAAAGCAACATTTATTAACAATTTACTGTCCTTAAAACTTTTATAAACCAAACTTTAAGAATTTTGTGTAAGCAAGGGCGATATCACAGTGCGGAACAATCAATAATCTGATTGTAATGTCTAACTTAAGTACACAAATTTTAAAAGCATTTTTAATCAATATTAACAATATCCAAACTTTAACCCTTTACATGCTGGAAACCCTTTTTACCCCATTAATCTGCATGGTAATGGTAATAAAGAAGCAACATAACATCTTGTTCAGCCTCAAAACAGAAAAAAAGTATCAATAATCTTTCACAATTTAAGAAAAAATAGTAAAAAATATTATTTAAATACTATTAAGACTTTATCTGCTTAGCACAAATTAATCAGGCTTAGGCTAATAGTGTAGATCCAGATCAGCCAGATCAGATCAGCCAGTTTATGATGCAAGTTGGCTGATCAGAATCTGCTCTTTTCCTTGCAACGTCTCCATGACACCTTTTGTAACCAATGCATGAAGATGCAGGAAAAACTAGATTTATGACTGGCTATTAACCAATCTGGCTTTATAAGGGTTACAAGAGTTTTCCGGTTACAAGAGTTTTCCTATAATATAAGAAAGCACGAGTCTACTAATGAGGAGCAATTACATACATGTGTGAAGTGATAATGCATTTTAATGAGATGATTTAAACATTTTCTGCATTTTCTGGAATAAAAAAAGAAAGAAAAAGAATCACATTCAGTAAATCAATTAAATTTTCACTTAAGGTGAAGAAACCCCTCATTGCCAGATTCTCAACAACAATTCAGTTTTAGTGAAACAACCTTAAAAAAATGTGTACTTGATATCACAGCTGCCCTATTTTGATTAAAAATTCAGTATAAAAGAAACAAGTTCTGATATAATAAAAACAAAATCAGGTTTTAGGCAATTATAATAATAAAATATTAATTTTATTATTATATATATTATATATATATATAATAATAGTTGCAAAAGTTTACACCAAATAATCACTGACTACTTTTAAAACCCAAACCATCTATACTTATGTAAATTCCCAACACCCACTTTTAACTGTTAATATCTCAAACTGTCTACTCGTTCAAACCCAAGCCTACACACACAAAGTAACTAACATGTGTATGTATGCGATTATGCGTTTTAGAAATCCAGGCACACCGTATCTTGTGCACACCCCAATTCATCAAAAATCAGTTTTCACCTTACATGTGGAACACATGCCATATTTGTTATACATTACCGACTGAATAAAAAGCCAGCTGATTGTCACAAAACAGCCAAGTTTAAGTAAAGTTTAAGTAAAGAAGATGGAGGCCGAGCTATAAGAATGCTCCAGACTGGGTCATGTCAACGTAATGTTGCATGATTGTGTACTACTCTGTGCTAACAGCACTTTAAGAAGTGAATGAATCCAAATTTATGCTGACAAACAGCTGGGTGCATGTTTATCGATGTGTGGGAGAACGTTTTGCTAATGTATGTGTTAAGCAGATGAACAAGAACCAACATAGACTAATGGTGTGGGGTGGCATTACCACAACACGCAAGTTTAGACCTAGGTCTGGTCAGAACCACTGGCGCAACACAGGTTAGCTGCAAAACCTTCCCCACATGAAGGCTCTCAGCCCCGACCAGCAACAGAACCCATTCAGTGAGGGGCTGATGAGTTACAAATCAGGTTCTTTAATGGCCTGGCCAATGGTGCCCCCTAAACAATGTAGTACAACAGTTATTGACCTTTGCTTGACTTAGCAGGAGATCCAACTCATTACATCTTCAGTGATGAAGTCATATAACCTTCAATAAAAAAATTGCCATAACAGTCACCTCCTGTTGTCAGATTTTTCTTTGACTACAATTGCTAAAACATGCCTTCCTTTGTAATAATGTCTAACTTTTTATTGACATTCTAGAAACACCAAGTCAGTAACTGAAGCAAACATTTAACAATAACTTCAATCATTTGACCTGATATTGGATACACTGGTGGTAATGATACGAAGATAATTACAGTTGTTTATTTATTCTGGTTCTTTTTTCTTGTTAACGAAGAGAAACATTTCTGACAAAATTTCACATGTTAAGAAATGTGACTTTCATTTTATTTTGTCTTAATTGCCTTCCTTTTGTATGGAAGGATCTTAGTTTTTGTTTTTTTTAATTTTAATACAGCGTAGCAAAATATTTATGGTCATTATAGTGATGTTTAGCCTTGTTAGTGGAGGAAGAATCTTCATTAATATCTGAGTAATGTCTGTCAGCTGAAAGACTTCACCTCATAGGGTATGCACCCCAACTATAACTTGGCTATCACCATCAGGAGAGGGGCTGAGCAGTCAGAGGAGTGACAAGTTGGTAACAACCTCAACCAAACTCAATATGCCTGATAATCATTATCTTCCTCTCAATGAGACCCTGTTAATGTATACCAACATTATAAGGGTCTCATCAGAATTTTGGGATATACAGACTTTGCTTATAAGACCTTTTCCCATTCTGTGAGGGTTAGCATGCAACAGACATTGGTATGGCCTTGGCACGTGATCACCAATTGCAAGAAGAGAAACTCCTCTGACAGAAACATTTTTTGTAAAAGACATTTTTCAGGAAATTGGCAGAAAGCAGAAAAAGGAGACATTAGGTTATAATAAAAAACAACAACACGCTTTATTGATAACTATGATAGTTGAAAAATATATAAAAGTGTCTCATTAAGGATCATAATTATGAAGTATATGACTATCCTTTCAAATGACCAATTAAGTTTTTTTTCCCTTATTGAATGTAGTCTGTCCCTATTACAAATGTATATGGTTTGTTAATAAGAGGATTTGACCAAGAGCAGTCTGTGGACAGAGCACTCAATTTTTTTCAGTGATCACTGTGTTGATTAACGAGTTTTACTCTTAAAATTGAGATACCGTCAAAAATCGTCTATCTAAGCTTAGATTAAAGAATGATCTTTCTACAGAAACTATGCATAAATATCCCAAACAAAGGTCAGATATGTTTCGAACATTTGACATAGGCAAACTGTCAGATACCACCTTTAAGACATGCAGATTTAGGCAATAGTGTTAAGTAAAAACAATGCCTACAAACACACTTTTTAAAGAAAGAAATGGGTGTTTCAGTCAAGGATCTTCTTACATGTGTACCATTTGCTTTGACACAAATATCAACATTAGGTAATAAGAAAAAAAAAGGATTCCATATTTAGAAACAGGTGACTTCATATTCATGTAGCAAGACAGGTAGGTGAACATTAGCCCTTACATCAGAGACAGGTTGTGCCAGTGTATTATGTTGAAAGCTATAATAACTCAGGCAGACACATTGTCTTATTTTTACTCCAAAACAAATTAAAAAAAGACTGTATCTTAAAAGTAATACTAGAAAATATATTTGAAAATAATTAAGGGGCTGTAAATATGTCAGAAAGTGCAAAAGAAAGAAGAAAAAGACACAAAAGTAATAGAAGTAAAAAGACCAACATCAGCTCTTTGTATGATACAAACTCAGTACCACTTGTATGGAAATCCAAGGCTCTGCAAACTGTGCCACTTTATCTTTAATTAGGTCCTGGCTGATGGTTGGTCAAAGTGCATGAGTTGAAAAAAAACTGAAAAGGCTTATATCAAGTGTTCAATCTAGCTTTGCTTAAAATAGGAGCCCTTTGGGCCCATGGACTTGAAACTAGGGGGCTTTACAGAAAAAGGATGGGCCACAACTGCAAAAACAAAATATCAAAAAGTTACCTTAAAAAAATAAAACTTGTTGGGTGTCATACATAGTCTTTAAATATAAAAATAATATTAGCAGCTTGTTAAAGACCCTCCTGCTAACACACAGGAGAGATCAGCACTAGTGGAAGTATGTTTCTGCTTCAAATCTTTCTTTTATCACATCAAAATTACTTTTACATTTCCTAAGCAGCCCTCTCTGATCTGTATGTGACATTCTCACCTGAATATAATGACTACATCATAGCATTTCTGCAGCTTTAATAGGTTAAGATGCAAATCATACTTTAGTGTTTCAATATTCTTCATACACAACCAATATACAGATTGCATAATACAAATTATAGCTGGTTTATTTCATCAAAAACTGACTGCAAGACCATTGGCAAGTTAGACTGTTCCAATTTATATCAGTCATTGAGTAAACACTGACAATGAAATGTGACGTTCAAGAGAAAATGTTTTATAATATGTGCAAAAGATTTGATCTTACTGCTTAAAATACATGTTTTCCACATCACAGCATGTTTTTTGTGAACAATTTACCAGTGTTTGTAATGCTCATCTTTTAGCCATCTGCATTGTAATTCTCGCTTCTTCTGGCTAAGGGTTTGAGGAAGACCCCACTACCTTGGGAATTGATATAAGCTTTTATTAATTCACATTTTACAATGATCTTTTACTGATTTCAATGCAAAATAATTTGAGATGCACTTAATATATTCCCTGCATCAGAACCATGCAAATAGCAACCATGCAATATTACAATGAATGGTGCAATGCATTACATAGTGAAAGGCTGTGGACATAAGAAGAATGGGTACACAGTCTACCTGTGCAATGGAATGGAACAAAAAGGGCGAAATCACTTTTCGACCCAAACAATGCTAAGGGATGCACCCAAAATGTTTTAAGGAGGCATTGGCACAAGGTCGCACCCTAGATAAATCACTGTATATCACTCAAGTAATACATTTAGTGTAATATAACAAGTGATATACCTATAACTTATAAAAACATGGTCTTCACACAGTTTTACACATAGAATATTCATATATCCTTTAACATCCCTAGTGATTATCTGTTGTAAGACTGTGTTTCCAAATTCTTTATCTCTATAGGCCTTTTGTTTAAATGATTTTTTTTTAAAGTCCATGCTTTTGTTCCATTCTATGTGTTACAGAATACTGAAGAGAGACAATTTGACAGACTAACCCTACCAATTATATGTCAAAACCTTTGAATTTGTTCACTGTTACTATTCTCAAGTTGAGAAAAAGACTGAAACCACCTGTCAAAAATATATTTTTAATACTTATAAGATATTTCTATTTTCAATGGCTTGAACTAGTATCAACCAGTTTAAGCAGGACCAACAATTCTGTTGAATAGGAAATAATATATCTTTATATTTCATGAATTTAAAATTACTTATAGCATGCAACCATGTGGCAGAACAAACCATATTTACCAAAAACCCATATAAAGTATGTGTACCACAACATTACAATATGAAATGACATCCATTAGATAACAGAGATTGTTTTTGGGTCTAAATACATTACACCAACACATTTATGGTCATTTTTGGTGCGTTCAGCTATTTTTGATGGAGACTACCGGCCCAAAAGTGGGTAGGACCACCTGTGATTCTGGGGTCAGCTGAATGACCTCCCAAACACCCACCCACCCACTCTCCCTCCCCTCATGACAGTTATATCTCCTATCAGGACATAAACCTACACTGTGAAGTGCTAAGAGTTTACAAGAGGGCAACTGTAATGGGTGAAAATTACAGATAAACAGTAAAACCTCTCTACATCAACATTTGCCAGTCACAGAAACTGTTGCTGTTAAGAGTTATTTATATGCAGAGGTCTTGACCGATGTCAACATAAAATGTCTTAGATTATTATAGCTACAAGAAAAAGTGATTTTGTTGACTGGAACAAGGCAGGTAGAAATGTTATCAGGTTAATTATTAATTATTTGTATTCCTTAGCGATTATCGCAAAATACATTTTCCCATAATGATAATTGGTAACAAGAGTATGTTGAAGAAACATACAACCCATGGATAATTTGCTTAATTAAGACACCACAAGAAATTAATTAAAATAATGAGCATTTCTTGTTTTATTTTAAACTAAGACAGACATAAGACTTTTGTGACACTGTTGTGCTTTATAAATCTAACAGAAAAATCTAGAGGCAGCAAACATAAACCATACAAGGGTATAAATTAGTCTTTCAGGTTGGGTGTCATTTAAACCTCATACTACATGTTATTAATAAGCAATTAATTCTGAATACTTGATTTTTGCTAATGACTACATACAATGTCATAAAGAACAGGACATATTGTTAGAGACTCAGCAGAAAAAGCAAATAGTGCAGAGCCTGATCAGACAGCTACCTGCGGGTATATAGCTGATCTGGATCTATACAGCTTGCCCATACTGACCAATGCCTGCTAAACAAGCAAAAGATAAAAAGTAAAATTCTGACACAGTAAATATTAACCATTTAAACATAAATTAAATTATATTTTCAGTAATACATGAACACAAATGTTGGATTCTTTTTATCACATAACCAATTAATCAGCTGTTTTTGTAGGATCAAACATTTGAATAAATAACAAACTGGTGAGTTATCAAAACAACCAATGGGTGTTACTTAAAGATCTTGGCAAGTTCTGTGATAAAAAAACTGTAATATTTCTGTGCAACAATTCTGATAATCTTTTCTGAAAAGTGCTTTGCTTGTCAGAAGCATTTTACCTACAGAGATTTGAAATTCTTAAAAATGTTGCCTTTTTTGTTAATTATAAGCATTCTTTCATTAAAAAAAAAAAGTAAACTCTAGCTGTAATTTGGTTTGAAAATTTCAAGTTTCCTTGCAGATTTTGCATTACCACAGTAGGCATGTCCTTCAACACATTGTGCGATCATGGTGATGCTGGAACATAATTTGCAGCCAAATTAAGACACAGGAAAGTAATAAGACAAAACGGATAAAATAAAGTCTATGCCAAGCATAATTTATAATTTATCAAAAAGCAACAAAGATTTGCGAGTTTTTTCTTAATGTATATTTCCACAGTATAAACACAAATGTATTATGTGCTTGTTTTCTGATCTGAATCTATATCATTAGTTGACATTTTTTAAACTTGAAATGTAGTTGAGACCCATGAAATGATAAAATCTGTTGTGTGTTTCTTTAAATGTTAGTTATCTCTTTTCACATATACAAAATTACTATAACTTT
The DNA here is from genome assembly GCA_007844125.1 of Sinonovacula constricta. NCBI lineage: Eukaryota > Metazoa > Mollusca > Bivalvia > Cardiida > Solecurtidae > Sinonovacula > Sinonovacula constricta. Next base: position 37,237,137 of record CM017565.1, on the reverse strand, counting down.
AAACAGTATTTGAAGTTATTTCATTCATGCTCAAAATGTTACAAAACCTAATCTGGTTGATAAAGCTGAAAAAGTCCAGTGCAGTTCCAGGATATTAAAACACTCACTGGTAACCAAAACAAACGAGCTGAAATTGTCTTCAGTAAAGACTGTAAGTAGAATAACGAAGCCTTTTGAGAACATCTATTCCTTTACTATGCTATTTATTCATATGCATCACAGCACAAGGTGCAGAATGAATTAATGTTTTCTTGACCAAGAAACAACTACATAGGTTAGTGAGATAACGTGTGTGTCCAGAAAACAGGCCATGTCATAATGCAGATGGATTAATGATGCAAGTATTTCCCATCATGGGGTCACTGGAAAACTAATGCAATGTTTTGTTTATCACAGTTCTAAGACATAAATTCTCAGTTTTTCTAGTTACATATACAAACTAAACTAAGTAAATAGTCAAACTTGTGTAAATCAGCATTTCTTTCTGAAATATATATTTATAGCATCCTGGGCTGGCCAAGTTTGCAATGTCATTTACTTGTGCACACACAAAGAAAATACATTGTGCTAAACCACAAAATTTACCAACAGCTGTCATGAGACAGTGCTTGGGCTTTTCAAGTTTAGCATTGAATCCACCTGATTACACAGGGGTTTATACTGTTACAAAATATGTATCTTATATTAATTAAAATACAGTCAATTTCAAATCAAGTGTTTTTATATTTCAGTTCTACTTTTCAATTCTACTGTGTTGTTGGTTATTCTTAAAAACTAATTTCAATTTACTATTCATAGTAATTAATATTTTTATAGTATGTTATTTGCATCATTTGAAAATGGGCTATATTTTCAAACAATATGTTTTTATTAAAAAAAAGCACAGGTTAAGAACATTATTTCAATTACAATACCAGGACAAAGGGAACAAAAGGTTAACAGCGATGATGGGCCTAGTAAATCCAGCTTGTGAAAAATAATTTTATCGCAGCAAAGACCAGACAAATTATTTCTCCTAACTTGCTGGATAAAAAAAAGAAAAAACTTTTCTCACATAAGCCTCACCTTGACAATGATTAAAATCAATAAGTTCACACCTAAACAAAGCATTATCTTTAACAAGCACACTATTTGATCATTAACTCACATATGACATTGTATATCAACAGGTCAGACACAATACCAATATTGGATTTTTATTAGAAATAAATAACCATACTATGTGAAACGAAATCCCCAATATATGTCACTTATACTTGTTAATTAAGAAAAATTGATGTTCAATGTATGAAAACAATGTAGTCATCGACTTAATAGGGCCAAGGTCAGTATTTTTTCAGTAATAAAGTACAGCTAGTAAATCTGTGAGCAACATAACCGTTTTATAAAAGGTATGTCATACATAATTCTACATTTGTTTAATTGATCATGCCTTTGATTTAGGCATTTAAATTGTACCTAAAACATTTTAAATTATTCAGTCAACAGTGTTTATTTGAAATAGATAATGCTGCCTTCACTGTAATATCATACCATGATACAACTCCCTTTGACACACTATTGGGTCTGGGAACTTTATATACTGCCTGAGAATGAGCAAGGGAACTAATTCACTGCCACGTTATTGTGTATGTAGGGCCTGGGTTTGAAATAAAAACTTTCTAAGCATTACACCATTTCTTGTGGATGCTTTTTGAACATTATTAAAGTCTATATGGAACAATTTTTGGTTTATCTTGTTGCAACTGTACATTAATTTACTCTGGAAATATGGCAAATACAAACAGAATGCATAATATGTGACTGCCAACATGTAAAATGAAATGTAACCATATTGTCACACAGATATAATATGTAACCACCAGCATATGGAATAATATATAATCACTATCAAATGGAAAAGTAACCACAAACATATGGACCTAAATGTTACCACAAACAAATTATATAATATATAACAACCAACATATTGTATACTAGGTTAAGTCAGCAGCTGGAAACATAATGACTTCCAGTAGTTATTGAACAAGAGTTGACCATAGATTGAAAACTCCACTTTTCTTTAATGCTTGATGGCTAGTAAACTTTAGAAAAGGGTCATATTAATAGGGAACAAGTATTGCAAGTTTGAAATAAATATCTTTGGCCATTATCAAAAAAAAAAAAAAAAAAGAAAAAAAGAAAAAAGAAAAAAAAAGAGAGAAAAGAACAAAAAAAGAGAGAGAAAAGAACAAAAAAAAAGAAAAAGATTAATCTTTGCCTAGAAGAGGGTCATGACAAAAGCTTCACTTGTTTCTTAGGGGTGCCCAGAGCAAAGTGGATAGGTCACCGACTTTTAACTCTTCAGTCCCTGACCATGTGGATTAGAGTATTGGTTGGTGAGAGCTTTCATGTGAAGGGGTTTTCCAGTTAACCTGCTGTGAATTGGTGTTTCTACCCTGACAAATATCCGACGTCTTCCTCCACCAATAATTAGCTGGACATCACCAACATGACTATTATAATGTGATGCAACAAAAAAAACAACACAAAAAACACCAAGTGTTTTCTTTAAAAAATGGAGCTGAAATGGCACCCTTTCATTAAAGCATTCAAATCTTTTAATCATCTCTAGCCAAATGTTCTGACCTGTAAATATTTTTGATGAATGATTTGAATAACAAACAAAAAAATAACTTGATATACAAATGAGTAATGATTTTCAGTAAATAGCAATACAAATGTTTTAACAGTCACCTGAACACTGGAGTGTTAAAAACTACAGCACTCAGCATTTAATGACTCCTTATGTAACCAATGCAGATTAAAATATCACTTACTTTCCATACATTACCATACTAAACAATGGATTTGAATATCATAAAGGATTGGAACATTTAAACGTTCGCTTACATCTTTTCTATATACAGAAATATAGCAAAAGTAAAGCAAATAAGTATCAGGTAAACATTACATCACTTATGTTTTGTGTTTTGTTACATTGCACTTAATAATAAATAATGGTGGATAAAGACCTGAGACTTATGTCTGGGTAGAACCACTATTGCACTGCAGGGCAGCTGGAAGACCTCCGTACATGAAAGTAATCACCCAGAATGGGACTTGAACCCAGGTTGTGAAGGGCTGTTGAATTACAAGTTGGCAACTCTAAGCACTTAGCCAAGGGCAATTGCCATCATTAAAGTTGCTTAGACATGAAAAGTGATTGTAGTATTGCCACAATTACTAACCTGTTTTTTCTTGCTACACACAAACTGAGGTCTAATTTTCATTTCTAGCTCTCCTGAAACAGACAATGTTTAACATACTTAAAAACAGAGCCCAAAGAAACACTGTTAAAAAAGATTTCTTTTACATATTTTAAGAAACTCTGACATTAGAAAGTAGACAGCAGTGGTCTTTCTTTCTTATAATGTACAAACATTCTCAAAATGGTTTTATTGTTGCCGTTTTTTAATTTACGACTTAATGCGCTGGATGTTTCAAAAACAGGCAAACATGACCTTTTTACAAATGAAAGACAATATTGATTTGATTAAAATGATTTGGTTATATCTTATCTAGAAAAGTAGTAAAACTTGTACTACAAAAGTAAAAACGTTTGTACATAGACATTGGGACAGTATTAGCTGTACCTATAAATATTTATGAAAGTAATGGTGATGATGATGATTTGAAGATACAATGATGCCAATGCATTGATTATTGTTGGGGATGATAATGATAATAGCAATGGGGATGATGAGGAGGTTGGTGATGATGACAACAATGAAGATAATGATAATGGCAATTATGTTGATTTTGTAACATTGTGATGATAATGGTAGGGAAAGACTGCTAGTACAAATTTGCAGGTCAACTGGAAGATCTCGCAGCATTTAAATTTTCCTCAGGACTGGATCTTGAACCAATGTGAGTGAGGATAAGAAGTTCAGGGAGTTACAAGATGGTGACAACCCATTTGGCCAAGGCAGTACTTAATATTAATTATGCTGCTTGTTTGATTGTTTAAAGGGTTCATCATTCCACTAACAGTATTTCAGTTATCTGGAGATGGTGTCCACTTGAAGCAGATAAAGTGCAGCCTTAACTCTGTATAGCATGCTGCCAACATCTGACATGATATTACACCCAGTTGCATTATCCTGACACCAGGCTGACCATTTGTGGAACTACCCTAATATTTATGTGAGCATTAGCATGGCAGTTATACCTCTACCATCTTTTTACAACTTTGGTATGTCATGCCCCAGGATCTAACCCAAGGCCTCCTGTACCTGGAGCCAACGCTCTACTGATAGCATAACCAGATATGACAATTAACATAACACTTAGTATTCTTAAGTAAACAAGTGAAAACCTTTTTGTCTGTCTAGTTCAGTCTGCTTCTGAGCATTGCTGGTTTCCATAGTAATGGGTTGATACCCTAAGTTTAGGGAAATGTAGGCCGGAAGCTTCTGGTCTCTAAAGGGAACCTCTATCATAGATGGCGATGTGATTTCTGTCATCTCTGTCGATGTGATTTCTTTAGTATGTGACAATATGGACATAGACTGGAAAGTGGCAGCTTGGTTTGAGAGGACTGGGTTTTCATCTTGAGCTTTTGTGGACCTGAAAATATGCAAGTGAAAAAGATTACTACAGTCAAATCCCACATTTTGTATCACAATTTAACAAATGTATGGGCTACTACAGATACATCAGCCAAACTCGCATTCCCATATATATTCTATGTAAAAAATGTTAAGCTACTTTGGAATCATGATACATTGGATGTCCACGCTAAAATGAATGGCAATAATAGTTCTGAGAATCAACTACCTACTGAGGTTGCAATGTTACAAATGCAGAATGCTTGTTTTCACACCTCTGTGAGTGACCACAGCTCTTGCATTCAAGCTCCCATTTTCTTGTTTGACATGTCAATCAAGTTTGTGACAAAAAAGCAAAATCGCTTTGTTCAACGCTTAGGGTGATATGCCATTGAGTAAATTATAAAGAGATATAAATGAATTGGATTTGAAATAAGGACCATAATCCGTCCATGCCTTCAAAGTTGCATAAACTGATGCCATTTCAGCAATGTTGAGGTGTGTCACTATGTTACCTTTGCCAGACAACCATCACACACTTTATGTCTGCATAGCCACGAAGCGGTTTATATGATTAACAAGCCAATACATAAATTCATACATAAATCATCCCACACTTTGTTTTTATATCCAGTCTTAACTAAAATAAATATGACATATTTACGATATTACATCTTAAAAAAAACACTCTGATTTACGACAAGATGATGGCTAATAACAGTGCCTCATTGGTACATTATGATTTAATGGATTCTACGATTAAACAAATGTTTTGACTGGTCTGGTGGATATTCTTTCTTTTGCGATTTGATGGTAACAATTATTTTATAAGTGAAAATGTTAACACAGTCTAGGCTGGGCCAACTTGAAAGTGTTTGCTAGAGTTATCTTTCAGAGCTCATGTCAGACTGGAAATTTTTTAATTGTTAACTATAATTAAGGATGATAATTAGCAATAATTTGTAATACACATAATTTAAAACTAACATAATTGGTAATTAACCCGATAGTCATTTTTGGTATTGTAACTCCTATCTATTCTGGTGATACATATGTATGAAACATAATATTAAGAGTTTAATGAAAATATATTTTGTTTCTGTTAGGTTTGTAAATGTCCTAAGTTTGACTAAAGGTACAATTTTAAGACAGAAGTCAAAAGCAACAACATACCACTTTTATTTGACCAAAAACTACCTTCCTCTTAAAGGCAAATCCTGTGGTACAAAAAAGTATAAATTAAAAATTACTTTTTTTTTTACTGTCCATCTATTTTGTCTAGGAAAACTAGCTACATGTAGCAGAAATTGGGGCAGTTTAAAAACGTTCCCATTGAAAAGTCATATAGCTGGCCAAAATCACCCCTTCTTTTCAAAACCACACTATATGACCTTGGGAGTGTTGTTGAAATCATAGCCAGAATATTGTTCTTTTTTTTCTCCTACTAGAATGGTTTTAATATTCCTCTCCAATAACAAGTTTAGCAAGTTGTATCCATGTTTTTAATAAGACTCCGTTAACATGTAACAGACATGGTTTTATACCACATCCAGTGTTGGAACTGTAAGGATTATTGAATCAGTGGATCTGCCGGAACATTGCAGACAAAGTTAAAAAAAAAAACATGAACAAAACACAACTTTGCAGCCATTTTTGAACCTTTTTGGAACCTACTTTACCTGTGTACACACCTCTCCTTCAGTCATGTGAAAGAATTATTTCTTTGACCACTAACAATAACTAAATATTGAATCATTCAATTTTTTCCAATATGCTCAATCCATTATACATTTACCGGTACTGGTATTATGTTGCTGCTTTTGAAATGCAGCATAATAGTTTTCCAATTTTTGCTTAGAAATACATATGGTACTGATTTATATCTTAAAAATCAGTCCTACTGTTTCAAATCAAAATGATGGTCCTTAAATGTAGATCTCAAATAATTAACTTTTATTTCGTTACTTTGAAATCTTAGTCAAAGTGTACTTAATTTGAATATTGTTTAAATTTTTTACTATATTACACCATCACCTAGTGTCAAGTAATTTGCCAGAAGGCTATGTACAATCATCCTTTGTTCTGCTACCCTTATTAAAAGGAATGACCGACAATTTACTGTCACCTCAAGGATCTTGTCAAATAAGCATCTGGGATACAACCCCTTTGTCTTACATGCAGCACAGAAACAGTATAGTACATGTAGCAGCTGTTGCATCTCTCCAAGTATCATTACCAACTTGAATGTATATAAATAAAACTATATATTCAACAACAGCTTGTCTTCTGTGCTTGCAGGTGTTACTTTACTTTATATTTAATGACCTATTTAACCTAAAGATTCTAAGTTCTGTTTTTGTAAATAAAGCCAATGAAAATATATGTAATTGTTTCTAGCATTATTAGGTTAGATTATACATCATACTGATATGTAATGTTTCTGAGTTTTATCTTACAGAGTTAGGCAAGTAAAGAGTAGATATTGAATGCTGTATTATGCTAAAAATCATATTGTACATTTTATTAAACAATATTAAACCTAGAATAAGATGTTTTAAGTTGTAAGTGGACTGTTGATTTAAAGGAATGTTTAACTGTCAAACTGTCACTAAAGTAAATCACATTTTGTACTTTAAATCAGTTATATTAATTGCTATCTCATGCTGAAGGAGGAATTTGCTAAGAAAATGGTTGATAAAGACTGCTGTTGCTTGATGCTAATTTTGCTATCCTTGAGAATATATTAAGTCATGACATGCTAACAGATAAAAGTAACATTAATTCGCAGCAAAGTGTTTGGCATAAATGAGAGGGCCTGAGCCGGGGGCGGAAATGATTTTATGTGATAATATTTTCTCTAACTGTTTACTAAGCCTTGTTAAGAGGGAACTCTAGGAAATGTTCACTGTAAAATATAGTTTGCAGGAGTACCAACTATGAGCTTCTGATCTGCACTATTTGCAGCAGCTTGATTTAAGATGTGCCCAGTTATCTATCTATTAACCTTAATATAGTCATGTAATTGAAAGCAAATGACAGTGATTTAACATTTTAATAGAATTTGTGTCAAACAATTCTTTAAAAGAATAATCTTTTACACATAAATATACTTTTCCTAGAATAACTTGATTGTGGCACAAAGTCTTTATTAACATGTTGTCAGTCACTAACTTTGGTTATGTAAAAGTGCTTCGTCACTGGCATTCATTGAAACTCACCTTTTTAAATTGTGACTTGGTGAAATTTGGTAAAATTTACATATTTAATCAAACAATAAAATTTAAGGGCATTGATCCTTTCAATAACCATAGTGACATGTCCGCTAAAGGTTACATTTCTTAAATGAAGCTTCAGCAGTAAATCTTATATGAAAGAATATCATAACCTCTCTCAATGTCCTACACATGTCCTACTCAGTTTGTCTCCATGGAGTTTAAAAGATTAAAGACAATTATTGATAGTATTTCCTTTTCTCTCTTTAACTGTGTAAAATTTTGCTTACTGTGTACTGGATTGTCTTGAAGAAAATACAATATTTTGCACCAAAATGACTATTTCTAAATACTTTAAATACAGTTACTTTACAAATTGTATGCACGGATGTATATATATAAATAAACTGAAAATATTTGTTTAAGGGGAAAATAATAATTTCAGGTTCACCTTTTAAACCTGTATAGAACACAAAATTGTTTTTTTTTGTTTGTTTTCTGTACTTAATGATCATACAAAAGGACTTAATTATGCATGGCATCTTGTTTGAAAAATCTTAACTGTATATTTTTTGTCCAATCTAAAGTTTGTTTAGTAAAATATAACAAGATCAGTAAAATATAGCCACAACTTATAGGCTCAAAACAAAGTCAACCATTTATGTATTGCGGGTAAAGATGTCCAACTGCACCACTGAAACTTAACCAATGATAGCAATCTAGTAGACCAGATTGTGCAGGCAGGATCGTCTCACACTGAAAAATGCCACAGGGAAATGCTACACTGAGTTGACAGCCCTTCTGGGTATCCCTGATCTAGGCAATGCTTTGTGACACATCAGCCTACTGTGGTTTGGTCACTGGTAACTGCCCATGCATGCACTCATTCTAGCAATACCAGGGTGACCAACTAGAGGCCACCTAAACAAGACATGGAAATAATGTTTTGTGAAGGGACTGACAAATGCCGTTACATGCTGTAAGACACATAGAACAAAAGGAAGTTGAAAAACAAAATATTGAGCTTAAAAAAGCCCAACACCAAGAAACAGGGTAAAAAGAGGCTTTACAGAAATAAAGTAGAAGAAAAAGAAGTTGTGGATGCAAATATATGTTACTATTAGATCTAGATCTATGACATCATCATTATAGATCAAAAGATGTTGTCCATGAGCCATTTCAATCAGTATAAGATTAAAAAAATCATCAAAGCAATGAGAATATTGACTGTCAGGCTAATTAATTTATCATGGCTTTATTTATGCGTCAATAATTTCAGTCTACACAATATACTTTTTAAAATAAAGTTATTGGCAAAGCTTTCAAAAAGGTTATTTTGTATGCAGTTGTCAAATGGTATTACTTTAAAGCCACTGCCCACACGTTTCCAACTAGACGAAGCCACCAAATGACATAAAATTTAAAATAACATTCAAACCCCACTTTAAAAAAACAACAACACTGGAAGCTTACTTGGCCAAAGTCTGTCTTGTCCCCTTATTTATGTCCGAAAACTTTTCTGGCCTGTGCTTCAGTGGACATTGTCTACCCCTGGAGCAAGTTCCTGATTTCTTGAATTCCTGACATTCCAAGGTGTGCTTTTTCTTACACTGAAATAACAATACCATTTTTCATGTTAGATAGCCATAACAAAGTATATAGAGAAACATTTCTCAATAGGATTTATACCTAGGTCAATGAAGTGAAATGCAAAATCCGTCATCACTAAGCTTAAAGAATCTTTTTACTGCTTACATAATCTGTTATGTTTTCAGGTTAACAGTTTATCCTGTTAACCTTGTAAACATTTCAGTGTCATAGATTTCCTCTAATGCATTGCAGAGGATTTTCAAAACTACCCCGTAGTCAGAAATAGCTGAATATATATATGTGAGTAGCATAGTGAAAAATGCTTCAGAAATTAGCAGACCAATATCAATATTGTTTATTGGGTTTATCTCAAATCAACAGTATCTCAGTTATCTGGAGATGGTGTCCACCTAAAGCAGATATTGTCCTACCTTCACTGTGTATAGCATGACATGAACGCCTGGCATGATACCACACCTAGTAACATTATCCTGACACTGGGCAAACCAGCTGTGGAACTACTTTGAGCAATAGCAAGGGAGCTATGCCACGACCATTTTTTATGACTGGTATGTCAGGGCATGGATTTGAACCCGGGGCATCCCATAACTGGAGCTGACACTCTACAGATTACGCTACCAAGTCTGGTCTTTCTTGTTTATTTAGTTGTTAACACTTGATTATATAAGTGCATTGAATAACATCATTATCTAATGCTGCTTGAAACTGTTGCTGCAACTACTATTTTCAAAATATTGTCTGAGAATATAAAAAATATAATCATAGCTGGATTGAAAAGCTACATTTCTCTTTAAATATTATCAGTTTTGGATACAGACTTAAAATGTCAGTTGAAAGTAACACACCCCTTCCTTCATTGTAACATCATGGCAGGAGGTACTTAGTAGAAAACAGGCTGATCATTATTTGCCAAAGCCTGACCAATTCATGTTTAGGAGGCAAAGAGTTTTTTTTGTAGAGACAGAATTCTGACAAATTTTGTAAAAGCCTAACTGGACAGAAATTGTCCCATAGGAAAAATAGTCTTGACAATATTTTAAACTGTTTTCATAACATGTTGTACAGACAGGATTATAATTTTCATACATTTAGAACAAATGCAATTAGACTAATATGTTATAAAAAAAGATACATTTCCAATAGGACGTTCAGAAGTCAATGGCAAGTTAGAATTAATAATCATTATTGACCTTAAAGGTTGTACTTGTTATGTGTGACATACCTTTATGTGATTGTCAGTAAGTTAAATTCGTGAAATTTTATTTAAGTATTTTAAATAATGTGGAAATTATGGCTAAGACACAGAAATTTGATGGATGGATGGGCATTGTGCTGTCTTTTGGGGGCATAAAAATTGACCATCTGAGACAAACTTACTTTTTCTCCCAGGGGACAAAATCCCTTGACAAAGTCTGAGCAGACTTCTGCATCCTTATTGACATTAACGTGTAGGTATGGACACGCCTCTCTGTGACAAAGACCTTTTAGGAAGTATGAACATACTGGCATCTTCTCCCGGGCCACTTTGTGGGAGAATGGACAATCAGACACTTTGCAGGTCCCTCGTAAGAATCTGTAAATATATCAATGCACAATCAGACACCTTGCAGGAATGGCATTTCGATGGAATCTATAAATACATCCTTGTATGGAAGAATGGGCAGCCAGACACCTTGCAGGTCTGTTGCAGTAACTTAGCAAGATATCATGGCAATTGCAATGTGCCATGTGAGTGAAAATTTGTCAACAATGTTGTAGTATGTTACTTAGTCATTTTCATGATTAAATATGTATGTACTATTAAAATTGCACTCATTTGTGTATGCATAAATTAGCCATGTGGTCAGCTTAGTCACAAATAAATGACATACTTAAGGTATGTACTAAGTATGAACTAATCACTGCTTACTGAAGCATAAAGAAGTCTTAAGACTACAAAACATTTCGGATAGAAAATGTCAAACAATTCTGCCTTGGGAGAGCCTATGAGTACACCAACAAGCCAAGGTGCTGATGATGTATTAAGACAGTATACATTCAGATCTTAATATGACAACATATTAGATCCAGATTTAACCAACACTCACAAGAGGCCTTTTGAGATATGTCATACTACTATTTCTGAGTGCTTCGGAGCCAAGGCTCCTATTTTTGTTGAGTACCAACTGACTGTGGAAAGTGCTACTAGCCACAAAAGTTGTAACCAGTACTATCCAGGACTTGGTCTAGACTGAATTAGCACAAAACATAAACAAGGACCACATATCAACTTTACTTACTTTAGTTTTAAATCAAGCATATTATTCACAACATTCAATTTGTTCTAACCAATGTTGATAAAATCAAATTGAGGTCTGAAGTTTACTGGAAGAAGAAGTCACTGATGGTTTGCTCATATGTATACAGGAAACCTGAAATAAACTGTAGTAAGGACTCAGCATTGGAAGGACTAGCCCACTAAAGGAAGTGGCTGGAGACCATCTTAACATACATAAAATCTCTTGATATCTTCTTAAAGAACACTGGATCAAAACAGATGTAGCACTACCGCTGTGGAAGCTAAGGCTTACACAGCTTTCTAGAGACCATCAAAAAAAGATATTAATACCATTTACTGAATATGTTTGTAACTCAGATGCAGCTCTGGAGAGAGACAAAGTGGAGCTTCCAGTGTTGGTGCCCATACTTTCTTAGAACTTTCCATGACATTTTAATGAATACACTTTGTGTATGGCGATAATTCAATCATAATAATGATATTAATTTGGGAATTATTTTCCTTATCTACTCTTCCCAGTAAGTGGAAAAATTACAGCATTGGGTACAGGTGAATAGAGAAGCTTATGGTCCAGACACAACTTCAAATCAAACTGTTAGCAACTTATTAACACAATTAATTAATTAATTAATGCATTCTTGCACTGGGTCATCTCACTGGCATATACAAATGCAACGCATATTTTCATGATTTTTCCCCCCTTTGTTATGATATCCAGCAAAGAATTCTAGACCAACTGTGAGTGAAACTTTCCATGAGCTCTTTACCAATAAAGTGCAGCAGAAGGTTAATAGTTTATCAGGTAAGTAGGTCAAAGGATTGGTTTAACCCTTAGCTTGCTACATTTTGTTAAAAACCCATGCTAAATTCTCAGGGTTTTTGCTTTGATATTATACATGTTACATGTAAGGGTTGATATACTTATTAACCAAAACTGGGCAGCAAATTGTGTAGACCAGGCTAAAGTAAGAAGTGCGGATGCTAATCAGCCATGTGCTACACATAACCAGTATTTCCATATGTAAATAACACAATATCTTTTAAATACTGGTATACAAAAATACTTGTCTGAAATTTTGAATGATGCTTTAACTGAGTTGTTTTATAAAGATATTTTTGTCAAGAAAAAAAGATTTACTTCTGCTATAATGACGATAGAGACATGAGGTAAAATGATCACTTGGGCTTAAGAATGGTTGGTGAATACTAGCTGAAGAATTAAGAATGGGATAAGAGTCAAAGGTTCCATCTTCACAGATTGGCAGAAAAGGTAGCAATAGCACTTCTTGACACTTTGAACACTTGAAAACAGTGCAACTAAGAAAGATTTTAATACTCCACCTCTCTTACTGTTACTCTCACATGCTTATAAGACCACTGTATGATTATAAACCTAGGGATTGGTGATACTACTGTATGATAAACTAGTACTATGGCAGTGTGATTCACTATCTTGCAGTTGTGGATGGGCAATGGGAAAGGCAGGGAGTGTGCTGAACTGAGAAAGGAAGGCTGTGTCCAAAACTGGATCACTTCTTTAAATGCACTTACCTTCCGGGCGAGTTAATGAAATATTAACATTGTTGATATTTCGACTGAATTCGCACAAAAAGATACATAATAAGCATATTGCTTGTAAAGTTGCCTTCACTGTGATAGCTTAATATGGAGACAACATCTATAATATCTAGATCTTTTTATTCTAAAACAAATAGATTTTTTTTTCTGTCATAGATATGGCTCGGTTCTAGTTTAATTATGACATTTGCATTAATCCTTCTTAGCATGATCTGATCATTTCATGCAAAGAATGTGTAAATCCGGATCAGAAGTGGATCACTCATTAATCATGCAATTTGTATGTAACTTCCACCTGTAATAATAGTGTGCAGTTATTGTTCATATCAAGGCCTGATGCTCACAAACAAACTTACACAGCATATGTTGTTTTGTGTAAAGTAGGTCCACTGTTGGCCACATAGATAACACTTGCACTGATTGGATAAACTGACTTATAATAACTGACTTAATATTAAGGAACCCTTGATGCCTGACAAGGCAGTCAAGTTCATGTGATATACATTATGCTGTCACAGTGGCAGCAACACTTTTTGATCTGGTGGTAACAATGCAATGTGGATATGTCCACAATGCGGATATGTCCACTCTTATTGTGTTTGAACACAGAATTCATTTTAAATGTAGCATGCTTAATTCCAGTCCTTTGTAAATGAACATAAAATGGGAAAGGGGCCAAAGCAAATATGATGATATGTTTGTTATAAGGGATATTGTTCAAGCAACATCCCTAATTATATGAGGACCAAGGATACATAATTCATTGTACATGTATATACATTGGAAGACACCATTTTTGTTGACCAAAGCATAGCTTTGGGTGTAAAGAGCAGACAAAAGGCAATGGATTATAGTCAGAGACTACCAAAAACTTCTTTTGGTGAAGTAAAAATTTTTACAAGTTTTACGGTCTAGTAGATGTTGCTAGTATTGTAGATCACAATTTTATTTGTGAAGACTGAAAACAGATGTTCAAAAAGGTGATTCTCCATGACTTTCCCAATATTGCTCAATGGTCCAATTTACTTAAATGCTTATGCCAGTAGTTTCCTCTTTTGAAAAAAACAACAACAACTCACTGACACAACTATGGTCATAATGGTCAGGTTTAGCTAATAATAATGGAAGAAGATCCCAGAAAAATATCTGGACAGAACCAAAGGCACACCAAATGTGAGCTGGATGACTTCCATTTTATATCTATCGATCCTGATTTTAGTTTTCTGCTGCAATTGTTCCAGTTTCTGGGGTAGGTAGCAGTTGTGGGTTTTGAGACTTTCTGATCATGTTTTCCTTGGTCTACCACAACCGCTGCAGCCGAAAATTGCCAGGCATGTGACTGTGTTGATATATAAAGTGGCAGATTCAATATGCCACACCAGCTAACCCACAGCCTCTACTGGTGCCTATCATATAATAAAATAACAGAAACTTTGATCAGTATTAAAAGTCAGCGAAATTAATACATATCTTATCACCCATGGCACCAAAATTTAAAAGTAGACATGTGAATTTTAAAAGTGTTTTTCTTCTGGATCTTGAAAGTGAGTTTAGAAAGAAAGTGGTAGGATTTTGTATAGATCATGTCTCCAATAACAGTACAATAACAAAGAACAAATCCTACAAAATATCTTATTGTTGTTGTTTCTAAAACCAAACTTTGCTCATGTAAAATGTATTTCAGGTCAGGGAACCTCCGAATGTTATACCCAATGGCATGTAATTAGCGAATGTTAATTTTGAAGACTGCAATGAGCAAAGTTCCATTTATATCCGCCCAATGTGACTGGTATTTCATCAATAAGACTTGCCCAGTTGTAATATCTGTGACATGTAAACTTTGAATTAGCCATAAGCCTGCATTTGATGCCACTTCATTTCCTGTGCAAACATAGTTTGCACTAAGAGCACTCAATAGAGTCTACCTCAACCCACCTTCCATAGAGCGCATGGTAAAAAGTCTGAGACCATAACTTTTGTCTACATATTGACTCTTAGACCTTTTTTTCCCACAAGTCAGCTCTGGTCCAGACAAAAAATCAAAGCCACATGGTGGAGCTGAGAAGTAACAAGCTGGGGACTCTTACTACCGGTACTCAGTCATAGGCACTCACCTTTCCCTGTTTAGTTTTATTGAGAAAAATTTGAATATGTACATGTATATCTACACTTAGTAAAATTTACTTTCTTTAACTGGAATCTGCAATCTTGCATGTCCAACAAGTTAACACTATAGTATATCCACAGCTAAATGTTTGTTCAAAGAAACTTGTGGAAATTATACAGTCACTCTACAACAATACTGAAATCAACATTTCAGACCAACTTCACCTTAAATCTTATATAATCATATATCTTAAAGAAACCAAATACAATATGCTAATTTTATGCTAACTGTTGCCAAAGCTACAAAACTCCTACTGCAAAGCAGGTTAGAGTGACAAGGTAGGATAAGCAAATCATGATATTATGAGTCTTATTTCAAGTTGTTACCATAATTTTTATTTTTTCCATCATTGTTACTTCTATCTCTATCACTCCCATCACAATCCTCATATGATAATCATCATGGTGAATTGTTACTGCTTAGCCTCTCACTGTTGGTTTGAGTCCTGTTTGGGGAAAAGGACTCTATGTGCGAAGGTCATCCAGCTGACATGCAGTGCAATGGTGGTTCTACCAAGACATTTGTCTGGAGTCTTCCTCCATCAAATAGCTGGACATTGCTATAATGATCATAATGGGTTGCCATGATGTATTAAATATTAAAATTGTTCCAATAAAAGCTTTTGTTAAAATTAATAATTGGAATATGACAAGAAGGGACCAAAAATCTGTCATAGATAGCAACAAAACTATAACTGGACCTGTATTTTGATAAAATATTTTATAAATAATTTACTACTGATTGAAAAATCCATGGATGGGGAGATGGACTCATGGAGAGATAGGGATAACTCTTATTGCCCCTTCACCATTCTTTAAATGGTGTGGATTAAAAAGAGAAACAAACCTTGTGCAGACGGCAACCTTCTCTGGATCATGAATATATTTACATTTATCCCCTCTATTACAGCGACCAAATCTGTTGAAGAACATACAGTAGTCCCGAGTCTTCAACACTTGCCGTCTTGTCTTCAGGGCCCTTCTATGCAGTGTTCTGTTCATCACTTGCCTGCAAAAATATTAATGAACAATACTTTTAATGTGGTTTCATAAATATTTTGCCTTATTATGCTACGTTGTTAATAACCAATACTAAATTCTTTGAGATGGTCTCACAACTTCATGTATATGTAACAACATGTATGAAACTAGTAAAGCCATTAAGCAAATAGCATTTACCCTGATTGGACAAATACATTGTAATAATACTGCAAAAAAGAGGCCCATGATGGCCCTTACTCTCTCATCTGAGGGTTTTAGTTGGCTCACATCTGGCATGAAGTAAGTAAGAGTTATGAGTTATTAACATTAGAAACTTTAATGAAGATTGGACCATTAGTGTGGCCACTGGGCTAACATTTTCTAGAACTGTGTGACATACTGAATCCACATGACCCAGTTCAAAACATACCTAAGATTTCATACAGGCAAGTATTCTGGCCAAATTTGGTAAACATTGGGGCATAAATGTGGCCTCTAAGCATGTTCACGTTTGACCTAGTGACCCTTTTTTAACCTAAATAACCCAGGCAGTTACAAATTCACCTAAGATTTAATGCAGACAAACATTCTGACCAAGTCTGGTGAAGATTGGGTAAGAAATATGGCCTCTAGAGTATTCACAAAGATTGTCTCAGACTTGACCTAGTGACCTACTTTTTGGACCCAACGTGACCCAATAACAAACTCATCCAAGCCTTTATGCAGGCAAACATTTTGGCCAAGTTTGATGAAGATTGTACCACAAATGTGGTCTCTTAACGTGTTCACAAGGTTTTTCTAAAATTTGACTTAGTGACTTACTCTCTGACCCCAAGTGACCCAATTAAGAATCATCCAAAATTTCTTGCAGAAAAACATTTTGACCAAGTTTGATGAAGACTGGATAAAAACCATAGGCCTCTAGTGCGTTCACAAGCAAATTCTTGACGACATATGACCAAACATGATGGGGTATCGGAAAGACTCACCTTGAGCATGTTGTGCTCAGGTGAGCGATGTCTGTTTATTGGGTTTATTGTCCTCCCAACAGTATTTTAGTTATCTGGAGATGGTGACCACTTGAAGCAGATATAGTTCTGCTTTCACTGTGTATAGCATGCTGTGAACACCTGGCATAATACCACACCCAGTCACATTATCCTGACACTGGGCCAACCAGTCCTGGAACTAACCTTATATTTGCTTAAGCGTTAGCAAGCGAGCTCTACCACTGCCATTTTTAACAAATTTGATATGTCGCAGCCCAGGATCGAACCAGTGGCCTCCTGTACCGGTAGCTGAAGCTCTACCGATTGTGCAATCAGGTCTGGTCAGGTGAGCTAAAAAGGCTCCTTAACCTTGTATCTACGCATTACAATGAAGCTCAATCAAGTGAATTCTAAATAATAAATAAAAAATACTTTCCTTGCTGGCTTGTACATGTTTAATTATGCATAATTTATATCAGCATATTAAGTTGTGTATTTAAAATGAGTACATGTATTCTGATGTGTCATAATTCTCTTGAAACAAATTTGTTTAAAGGCCCTATTGAAATTGACATAAACTGAGTTCAAATGTATGTACATATTATAAAACCAACTTAACTTTTGTGTACTTACATTGCTCTTCTGCATGTATATGAAGATGTACCTCTATACATGCAACCAGTGGAAACAGGTCTAAGGGAGGTCACTCCTGCATTCCTTGTCCCTACAAATCAGAATTTATTTCCAGTGCATATTAATCATTATTTTACTTTGCATTTGGCAGTAATTGCAGAAGTATCATTCTTACATAAGACGATGATAAAAGTATACTAAAGAAGCATTGCAAAGGAATTTAACCCATTTGTAAATAATAAATAAAAATAGTATAAGTGATGAAACATTTTCTATTTTATAAGGATACTGGAGTACTTAAAAGGACCATGTAAGTCATGTGTGGCATTAAATGCTGTGACTTAAAAAAAAGATTTGTATAAGGAATTAAATGCTGCAAACCTAAATTAAGGTATTGTCACTTCATAGGACAATCATAAATTATTTGACATCACATTATGAGTTGCACCTGTGGCAGAGAGGCTAGTCTCAGACTTCTGACTCCTCAGCCCTTCAACATGTGGGCTCGTGTCCTGGTCAAAGCGAGGATTTAAATGAGAGGAGGTCTTCCAGCTGTCTTGTAGAGAGCAGCTGGTTCTAAATGTCTGGAGTGTTCCTTTACCAGTAATAGTTTGACATTACCATCATTGCAATAACTGTACCAAATTATAACTTAAGATGCATCTAAAAACACAACATAGATCACATTTCAATTAAATTAAAATAACTATGTTATTTACCTCTATTGATAACAGCTTCCACTTTTTTAAGTGATGTTTCATCCCTATTTGTCCTAAACTTGATCCCTCTGACAGTCACAGTCTTGGTACTTGTTGTGTTGAGAACTAGAAATATATACAGGAAACAGGTAAGAGATCAACACCTAGCTCTATCACATAAATAGTCTTACAGCCACTAGCATCCTATTCACTAGCATCCACATTTTGGGGAAAAATGGATCGACAAAGTGACTGCAAACATACTCACCACTTTCACATAAATATTTTTTTTTCCCCAATAAGATTGTCCATATACATTTTTTACTTGACTGGTGTAAGGGAAACAAATTTTGCATAACTTTGTGTCAAGAGAGATAATTTGAAAATGCCTTCATCACCTGGCTTAATAAGCAAGTTTCTGTGAGAATTAGCACACTTTAGATTAACAAATTTATTTTATGATTTATGATTTATCCAGAGCCACTATCAAACAATGCCTTTTATCATCATACTGACTGATATCCAGCTACTGGACTTTAACCTTTACAAAAGTGGGGTTTCACAGCCATATCAAACAGAGTAAGTGCTTCAAACACTGTGGCATTCAATGCACTGGAAAGATGACACATTTTGAGACAATTACAACAGGTGGAGAATAACTGATGTACATAATTTTTAGACAAGTGTTGACCTGTTCCATTTACAATTTATATAACTTCGATTTCTACGTAGTGGAGGTAAGAAGAAGGTTAAGGGTTGAGAACTTTTGACCCATCCTACAACGCAGATTAGGTCACCATACCACCTCATGCTGCTTGTAATCATTATGTCACATTGGTATATTTATAATTTCTAGATCTTTTCATGTTGCCCTTTATTTACCACATTTGCATCTACTTTCAATGCAAGACCTATAAATGCAAACATTTCATGGTTATGTTCTGCTATTGGATTTCAACTTTGTGACTCAGCCTTTAGTTTAAAATCCAATAATGGAAATATGTAGCACTGATTATTGCTGCAATGGAGACAAGAATGATATTAAACTGTTATATTGACAGCTTTCTATGTGAAGCAGTAACTCTATATTTACTTCTTACTCAGTAAATTCGAAAAAATAACTAGGACAAAAATAAAATATAATCTTCACCTTTATTTTTGCATTGCACATTTTATGTGTGGTCTTCTTCTAGACAGATGTTGTGCTCAAAACATAACTGAAAAATATAACAAAAAATGTATACTTGCATTTCACTTTTGATGTCTCTAGTCTGCCTCTATGCTGAGCTCTGATTGGTAGATGATGGAATCTACAAGACTGGGGAGAGCCTGTATACTGAACACGCTGACAATTGTGTGTCATTTCATTTTTCTCTGAGGTGTTTCTTCGGTCAAGTTTCAGTCTGAAGATAGGGATCAGAACATTATGCAAAAACAGTAATTTTGCATTTCAGAGGTTTACAATCTCCAACAATTCAAGACATTTAACAGAACTTGGTTTTAGTGATTCTACCTAGGCTCAGGCTGGTAACAAGTGTTCACCTTAATCTATAATAGCTGAACATAACAGAATAACTGGGTGTTTGTTTTGACTTAACTATAATGTCTATTTAAAAATTTAACCATTGCATAATAGTGGCCACGGGAACGGCCCAGGTGACTATTGATTTCCCACATGACTACCGGCTTAATATGCTGTTTCATATTGTTATCACCAAAAATATATATGTATTAAGATTTCAACTTTAATGTCATTTCTTAACACATTTCTGTGTTAGATTTCAATTCAAACACAAACATTCTCCGATTTCATAATAGGTTACTGAATACAATCAGTGGTTCATGCAGGATATCTATTTCTTCATTGGATGTTTCGACAGACTGTCAAGGACACAAAAGAAGGTGATCAAATGTTGTCTTTGTGTTAGAGGAAATGATAAAACAATCAGGCTAGTATCTGTTGATGAGCAATAAGTCCTGACTTTTATTTGGGATTTTTTTTATTTTGGGGGGAAAAAAGCACCCCATATTTTGTGAATTTTCATCACTTTGTGGCTTTGGGAACCAGCCAGAATGTGGTGACACAAAGGGGTAAAAATATCACTGAAAAAGATATAGTGAAGCCTTAACCATTAAAGCAAGCCATAAACTTGTGACAGGGTATTACAACTAGTAATAATTGCTTGTTGCCATTTGCTTATAATAATAAAAATATATTTTTATTTTATTTGTATAACTAAATTAAAATAATTATGTATAAAAAATACCTTGGGTGGAAAGGCACAGTTTTCTTCAAGTGTTCAAGCTTTTTCTGCACGAGTAATTCCTTTCTTTCCCTCCAGAAATGCGCGATATGATGTGCTTGGTGGTGATAGGACTTTCTTCCATATGACTTTTTATAAAGCATCCAGGAGCCCCTCTGTTTATGGTATTGTTGCTTCCACCAGTTACCTATTTGAATACAGACAGAAGTTATAAATTCAGGTGTATTTCTTTGCTAGTGCACAGTATGCGACTCACAAGGTGGGTTATAGTTCTAGTGGGGGTGAAAACTTTCATGTGGGGAGTTTTCCAACTAACCTCTCAGATGTAAGTAAACACACAAAAAGCACATAAAAAAAGTGAAACTGCTTCCCAGTATGTATTGTATGTACTGGTAGTTGTAAGAAATTAAGTGTGTTATAAAAACGGGTCATTTTCTTTAAACATTCAGAAAAATGAAAACTTTAAATTGATGAAATGCTTAAAGTCTAGACTCTAGCTTTCCTATCATTTACTGGTAGTAATGTCCAGTTACCTTTGCATATTGTCATAATGCAAAAGGTTGTTTAAGGTTTAAGGTTACAGTTCTTTAAAATTTCCAAAACAGAAACAGCTTTTATTACTGTCTTGCAAACATATACCTTTTCCTGTGTGTCTTAGTCGTCTATTCAGACTGGCGCTGTAAAAGTTGTTTGGACGCACTATTTGTTTTGTTGGTGCAAGAAAACGAGGACTATAGTGACTGTCCTCTATATTACTGCTTGGGCTGGCTAAAATGTTTCCAATAGTGGATGAAACTTTAAACATCTTGTACTTTCCTCGAATCATATTTGCTGCAGCTTGTGCAGGTGAGTGGATATTCAATGTTGGCGAAGATGATGAAGATAGTTTATGTTCATCTGATAAAGAACGCCTTACTCTCTTCAATGAATACTTAGATAACTTCAAAAACTTTGATGGAGTCATAGCGTGGCTCTTGCTGTGATTTGATTTTGTAGCACTTTGAGAATTTTGCCTCCGAAACGAGTATTTTGAGTGATTTATAATTTTTGAATGAGTTGGCTTGTTCGAATGGGCAGGCATCACATTTGAATCAGATAAAATTGATGTATACAGCCCTTTTGACAGACTTGTGCTGGGTGAACATGTTATCAGATTTGCAAGATATTGGTTAGAAGACTTTGGTTGGATACATGTAATTGGTTCTGGATTAGAAAGACAGGTAGTGTTTTCCAAAACCTTATCACCACCTGCAGAACCAAGTTCACTATCTGAGTGTACTCTCTTCAACTTATAGGGTGAAAGAGATAACATGTTTATGAGGGTGTTATTGTTATTTACTTTTGTATTGGTTGATTCTATGGATGTCCTAACATGAGCATTTACTGGTTTTTGACGAAGCGAAAATGATTTCTGAAGTTCCATTACTTTGAGCTGAAATTTGAAGATTTCCCTTTCTATATCTGCATCAGGTTTATCACTTGAAGGTTTGATTTTTGATGCTGCCGGCCACAAGTTTTGTAACAATTTTTCCGATTTTGAGCTTGAAAGATTAACCTTCCTTGATTGCAAACTTTTTGGAGGGTTTGCAATTTCGGTTCTCTTGCTTGCTTTAATTTTATCACCAGGAATATCAAATATTGATGTTGAAAGCTGCAATTTGCATGACAAATTTTCAGATGACACTGATGTTTTCCTGCCTGAGATATTAATGATGCTACCTGATAAAGTCTTTGACAGTTGAGCACAATCTGATTTCTTGGTCATTTCAATGTTTTTACTTGAAATGTCAGGTTTTGATGTTGAAGGCTGGAAGGTGCTGGCCAAATTTTTGGATGGTTTTAGTGTTTGTAAGTCTGCTTGATGAACCATGGTTGCTGATAAAGGTTTGCATAATTCAATGTTTTCCGTTTTCTTATTTGGTTCAGTTTTTTCACTAGGTTTGTCTGGTTTTGTAACTGAATGTAACAAGTTCCTTGAATCATTTTCAGAATGCCCTGGTGTCTGTAAGCCTGTCCGATTAATAGTGCTTGCTTGTTTGTTTGTTGATAATGAAACAATTCCTGCTTTTTCTATTGTTTTACAAACATTGTTAGTCAAACATGTTGTTTGCTGAGGCAAGAAGTCATTTTTTTTATTAACAGCAGTCAAAACTTTGTTGCTGTTCAAGTGACCTGCCACCTGTGATGTAACTGATGATCTTGTTTGTAATTTGTTATTAGTCCAGGAATATTTCCCAGCAGAAGGAATATCTTTTGCTTTCGTGAATGTGTAATTAGCCTGAGTTTTTGGACCGTAAACTGGATTATCATGATGACTAATATGTTGCCTAACATATTGTCTGCCGACAGCTAAAGGTCTTGAGGTTGGCGGGGGTGCTTCCTTCCTTTGAGCATTGCTTATTAAATCTGAAACAAAAAGAATATAATAACTTTTCATTACAACAATCAATTATACACAAATAAAAGGAAACATATATATATGGTGGAGCCTTTGCGGTTAGGTTTGCCACTTTGCAACTCTTCAGCAAATCCTTGGTCAATGACGTTCCGATGCCTGCTAGTTCATAATTAAGATAACAATATTAAAGTATGCTGTTTGTTTATAATGTGTTGTATAATGTGCTTATATTGTGATAATGTGTCTTTTTTTATATAATGTAACATTAAAACTTTTAATTATATTTACCTTTTAACTATTAATAAGTTGTTTTTTTTTTAAATGAATTATTTTATAACTATGGTCTCTTTGAAATAATATTAAAAAAAGTCTTTCTTGTCATTTTACAAACAAACCCACATATAACATTATTATATTAAAAAAAAATTAAGTTGTCATTTTTACAAACATGCTCACTTTAAAATTAAACAGAAATATAATTATGTTTAAGCATATAATGTTAATAAATGATCAAGTTTTCTTTTATCATAACTACTTATTTATGTAAATAAATGCAAACTGGGCTTTAAAAAGCAACAAAATTGACTGATATTTGCAACATCTGCATCACTGTGTGGCCATTTTTCAAGTTTCTATAATGTGACTTATGAGATTTCAGATTAGAATAGGTTTGTTTTTATGGAAAGTAACAAATCAACATTTATCACAAAAATGTAAACAGCTGAGTTTAAGCTGTTGCTTTGTAACATATAAGTTTCTCAACATCTGTTTTTTACAAAAGTTTGCAGTAGTAAAACATTACGTAATTTTCTTCATTCCTGAGTAAATGAAATTAAGCAATGTCACATGACCATAGCTATAATATGTGACAGGTTATTTTTAGTTATTTTAGGATGGTTTATGGTCACTTTGGTAAATTTCCATTTCGGTAAATTGATCTTATATAGGAATTAGTCTGGTCGTTTCAGTAAATAGGTAAACATATATTATAATGCCTGATTGAGACAGAGAAACGGGTATGTTAATGTGTGAAATGATTTACCAAGACTGATTGTTAAAGATCGATTAATTAGCTTTCGACTATGAACATATATAATTTTCGAATAGAGGAACAGGATGCAAATTTTCAGAGTAATGTCCATCATGTAACTGTGTTGTCGGCAACATGTGCCGCATTGTATTATGTTCTTTTTATGCGTTTTTCTTTTTTGTATTGAATGTACATGTTTATGCAATGTTGATGTTATCACTTTTTGCGGGTTATATATAGAACATAAATGTAAAATAAATGTGTACACTTTTTTTCCTTCATAACAGTGGTATCAATAAATACCAAAATACACTAAAGTTCAAATATTAAAAATTTAAATAGCTAAGTTGTGGAAAAAATATAGTTCAACAAATGTGGGAAAAAACAACAATAATACATAACTATACACCACCATATTTTAAGGATTACAGTTACGATTGATCATACATAAATAAATAATTAATTAAATTATGTCTTGGGCTGAGGTGTGAAAATATTTTCACACATGGACATACCCAATTCTCTGTCTCTATCAGGTATTATACTATGTGTTTACCTATTTATCGAAACGACTGGGCTAATCCCTATATAAGATCAATTTTCCTGAAATGGTCATTTAGAGAAGTGACCTGTACCCTTTTCGATAATCTTGTGACATCTAACTCAAATGACTGAAACAGTTAACTGTTAATAATAAATATAATGTTAAAGCAAAAAAGAATTAATATATTTTCATTTGTATTACTCTGATGCAATATTTAGCTTGTTTGTATCCATTTTATTTTTCGGAAAATACTGTTATTACTTGAAATATATTCTGATTGTGTAACTCAGTATGCTAACGTCATAACCTTAACATAGAGTAAGGAGCTATGTCCATGAATGTCTCAATTAAAGAGACAGATATTACAATAATAAAGTTTTAGTTTTTTATTTACACATAACTGGTTCGCAAACATGGGTCGACTTTATATATCTGTGGAAAAAAAATGGTAGGGAAATATATAAGAGCGAAATGACGTACGAAACCTAAAGAGTAGAGAAATAGAAGGTAGCGAAACATCTCTAAATCACAGAACACAGTTAAACATGTTTGAACTAATGGTCGTTTTTTTTTTCTCTCTCTAAAGTTTATCAGATTGTTTCACTTGGACACAAAAAATCGTAGCTAAATCAATTTTAAACAATTAACATATCATAATACTTGATAAATAATCAATCTGTCGACGTAATTTGTCTGCTTCGGACGTTGCTTCCATTTTGTCGCTTATATCAATAACAACGCACCGAACCATAAAACGGTCAATATGTAGTCATTTTTTCTTTCATAATTTTAACAACAAAACTGTAAGTATAGAACATGCTGACATTCTTTACAAGATTTGCAATGCAACTGTATGCTACGATTTGTTTTTGTTTTTTCAATGGTTGAGGCATCGTGGAGGCGGTCCGTCGAAATGCCCCCAAGAAGGTGAAATACCCCAAAGAAGAGCGAAATACCTTCAAAGAAGAGTGGAAACAAGGCAAAAGTCCACAAACACAGCAAAATGATCTATTTATTGTAATTATCTATGCATTATTATTGACTTAAAAGTATATTGCATTTATTGGGCGAAATAATATTCCTATTTTGAAAAAGAAAATGCAATTTTATTTGTACGGTTTTAGTATTAATATATATATTATTTTTAAGATATTAAATGTTTAGGACCGTATTCACCAAACATTCGTAACTAAGACATGCTCAAGTCATGGATTTCAATCCACTATATCTTCATTATGTATTGAGCTACATGTCTGTATTTTTGCATGACACATTTAGCCTACTGTGCTACTTTCAGCTTAAAATCACAATGGAACTTCTTAAATAAGCTTATTTTTGTTGCGACTTGGGCTTAAGAATGGTTGGTGAATTTATGCTTCAGTCAGACTTGCCATTTTTAAACTTGTAGAACATTGTTTTCCATTCAAAGATGGATGACCATTAAAAAAACAATTACGGTACATATTGTTTTCCAAAAACCTTGAAAAAATGAACTACGAGCAGACAGGCAAGGATCCACAAGAATGGTGCCTTGTCCCAAATACACTTAATAACACATCATCATCACCATGATAAACAGGATTATTGTTATAATTATTATTGTTGGTTTAGATACAATAGATAGTTTCCATGTGATGTCATCGACACTGATAAGACAGTTTGAGGCAGCCATCTTCGTGGGCAGAAGCTAATGCAGGCCGAAATCGGGAAATATGTGCTGTATTAAACTCCTCACTGTGTTTTTATTTTTCAATCTATTTTACTGAATTTTATATAAAATTTAACAGCTTTTATAAAGTATTTTAAATATCAAAACTATATTTTGATAGTTTAAAAGGTTAAAAAAATACAACCGAAAATGATACACTGTTGTTTTTTTAAGTATGAGCCAGTAGTTTTATTTATTTCAGTGTATTAATTCTGTGCGCATTTATCAATTGTAAAAATATTGTATTGAAAAATATGAATTTCAAGAGCTTTCCAATGAAGTATAGCTTTTAATTTTCGGACCACAAATGAAAAAAATACAAGAAAATAAAATTTACCCTTCTATACAATTCATATGAAAATCCCTTGAAGTTACCATCAAAGATGGCTGCCAAGATAAGGGATTTTTACTGATGTGGAAACTATCTATAAGAACATTTCGTCATTTAAAGATTAGATTATTAATAAAATACAACATGATAGTCAAAAGGCAACTAAAAGCAGAACAAAGACAATATAGGCTTTAAATTTATTTTCTAATTGTCAGTTATAACAAAATATGGACTTTATGAAACAAAACATTTCAGTAACAAACTATCCATTCAATATAACAGAATGTAAATTTATTCAATCTAATTATAACTTCATTCTTAAGAGCAAATATCACTTCTTGTTCCAAAAAGTAATAATGTACCTAATGTACTTTCATAACTGAATCAGCTAATTGAATCAGCCAAAAATAAGTGCATCTAATTCAAACATCTATGAAACTGTACAGTTGAGTTCACGTTTAAATTGTAACAATCAGAAGTATATGTGTGTCCCAGTACAGTTAGTTAAGCACTGAAGAGTAAGACAAAGGATCTTGAGTCCAAGCCCTGGCATAGTTTCACACCTGTCTCCCCAAGTTATGCAGATTCTCTTTAACTTTCACATGTGGATATGAAATTAGCATTATTAGTTTAAAAAACAACAACACAACAGTTTATTTTTTTATACAAAATGTATATTTTCATAATTGGGACCAAGATTATTTGTACTGTAGACTTACCATGTAAGTATCAGATCTAATAGTTAATAGTTTGCACAATTTGACTAATACTCATCATCTTCCTTTCAAGAGAATCTGAAAGTCAACCATTATAAACTGCTCTCTCAGATTTTCAAACTTCCAAGGTTTGTTATTTGTAAATTAAGCACTGTGATACTACAGACTGGCAAATCAGAACCCTATTTCATAAACTGGTTCAGGTTAATTTTGAGACCTGATTGTGCGATTTCTATGCTCTGGAATGCAAATCCACAAATAATACAGCAACCAAAACGCAAGTGTGTTTTTACAGGTGTATAGGCTATTTTGAAAACTCTGTGACAGATGATATTTACTACACGTGACAATAGCTTCTGGGTTCCCAGTGTTTAGCGAGGATTTTTCAGAATCTTGTACGCAAGGCTCTGATTAGCTGAATGAAAGGTCACCAAAAGATGACCCGTAAACTGTAAAGTATCAGTGTCAGATGTTTGCATAGGAGATCATGTGCTTGAGTCAGATTGTACTTTGCAGAGATTCACATTATCCACATTTTTAAAATCAGCAATAAGCTGTATGTTACAAAAGAAAATAACAAACCTTTTCAATATGAAAAACAAATTCTATACTTCAATCTTAGTTAAAATCAAATTCAAAATATAATTATACACAAACAACATATGCAACAACAACTTAACATCTATTTCATTAACACATACAATGCTTTAGAAAGCAACAAAATGCAGTAATTAGAAAATCTGCTGTAAATAATGATACAATAAAACATAGACCTTTATGTTGCTTATTGGAAATTCTAAACAACATCCATGAACTCTAGTTAGGTATCTTATTTTATACATGGTACTCCTTTCTTCTCATGATCAAGCAAGGTAAGGGGATCAATTGTTGAGCAGGCCTTATTTAGATATATTTGGACAATCTAGGCAAGTATCATCTGACAGTTCATTTTCTAAACTTTGACACAACCAACACACATCAATGACTAGTCCTTATTAAATAAGAATAAAAGGATCATTTCTGGGTGTCTATTGACTTTGGTTTGTAAACTGGAGCATCAGATTTCGGCAGCAGAGGTATGCCTCGTATCATGTCTGCAGCTTTTTCCGCCAACATAATAGTTGGCCCATTCAGATTCCCGCTAACCACGCTTGGCATGATTGATGCATCTACTACTCGTAAATTTTCAAGGCCAATTACTCTGGTCTCTGGGTCAACTACAGCCATTGGATCATCAGGCTGACCCATTTTACATGTGCAAGAGGGGTGGTATGAACTGTCTGCCATGTTGCGAATAAATTCCTCCATTTGTGACCTTGACTGAACATTTGGTCCCGGTTGAATTTCTTCACCTCTGAAATCATTGAAAGCCTTCTGACTGATAATCTCTCTTGAAAGCTTTATTGCATCAACCATCTCCTGCATATCACTTTCAGTCTGCATATAGTTGGCAACAATTCTTGGATGATCATTAGGATTGGTTGATTTTAACTTGAGATGTCCACGACTGGTTGGACGCATGGGGCCTATATGGAACTGGAAAGCATGGCAGCTGCCTGTCTTTCTTCCATGGTCTTGAACAACCGATGGCAGGAAGTGTATTTGTAAATCTGGATGTTCAACGCCAGCTCTGCTTCGGATGAATCCTCCCGTTTCTAAATGCGTTGTGGCACCCCAGCCTGTCTGTGTCAAAAACCACTGAAGTCCAATCCTAATCATATGATGGGGGAATTTCCACTGAGCAATGTAGAGGGTAATTGGCTGGGTGCACTTGTACTGGACGTACACTTCAAGATGATCCTGCAGATTCTCTCCAACGCCTGGCAAGTTTGCCACAACTGGAATGTCCAGCTTTTGCAGATCATCTGCATTACCTACTCCAGACAGCATCAAAAGCTGTGGTGAATTGATTGCCCCTCCACTGAGAATCACTTCCTTGTTTGCAAATGCCTGCTTCTTCACTCCTTTTTCAACATACTCTACCCCAATGGCCTTGGTTTTGTCAAACAAAATCCTGGTAGTAAGAACTTTCGTCTTAATGCTAAGGTTAGGCCTTGATTTTGCAGGATGCAGATAAGCAGCCGCTGCGCTCCAACGCATGCCTTTATGTATGGTCATATCCATCCAACCAACACCTTCTTGCTGGTACCCATTCATGTCATCTGTGAAAGGGTAACCGGCCTGTTGCCCAGCTTCAATGAAGGCAGTATGCAACGGGTTGTTGGTGATTCCTCTTGACACATGCAGAGGTCCACTACCGCCCCTGTATTCATTCTCTCCTAATTCATGTGTCTGTGCTTTTTTGAAGTACGGCAGACATGTGGCATAAGACCAACCAGTGGCACCTTCTTCGCCCCACCTGTCGTAGTCAAGGGCATGGCCTCTGATGTATACCATTGCGTTTAGGGAGGAGGAGCCTCCCAAGACACGTCCTCTAGGCCAGTACATCACACGATTGTTCATGTATTTCTCTGGCTCTGTGTGGTAGTACCAGTTATACCTATCATCGCATAGGTTATACATGAGGGCAGCTGGCATCCAGATCTTCCATGTCCGGTCAGATGGTCCGGCTTCGAGTGTGAGAACTGAATTCTTACCATCTTCTGTCAACCGATTGGACAATACACACCCCGCAGACCCTGCTCCAACAATCACATAATCATGATGGCTGCCATCGACTAGATTTCTAGCAGATGTACTGAAGGCTCTTCTACTTATATCTGACAATGGAGACAACTGATTGTGGGACTGTCCTGCCATACTGAAATAGGAGCGGGACTGTGTCTGTACAATTGGGATGGTCTGGAAAAGGTGTTGCTGTACATCACTAACTTTCGGCACAACATGGTCAGCAAGCTGGCCTAAAGTCTGAGAGTTTCCAACCCCACTTAACACGCCAATCTTACAAGCAATTTTAGCATTGTCAGCCATCTCGAAATCCTCAACAGAATCTCCAATCAGGACAGTATCTTTTGGATCCACTTTCAAATTCTTACAAATCAGCAAGGCATTGTGTGGTGAGGGTTTGGTCCTGGCCATAGCATCATCCCCACACACCATCATATCAACATATTTCAGCAATCCCAAGGAGTCCAAATCTGCAATGGCTGTCTCTCTATTACTTGTGGTGCTAATGGCAATCTTGACACCATTTTTCTTCAGCATCTTCATGAGTTGCTTTGTGTTCTCGTCCAAGGGTTGGGATTGTGTCTCAAGCAGGGAGCTGCACTCTTTCCATACCTGGTTTATAATTAACATGGCCTCCTCATACAATAAACCCTGTGTCATCAGTGTCTCAACCATCCTAGATTTGATGTGGTCATTCGTACCTTCAGAAAGAATGCCATGTTTCACTGTTTTGTTAACTATACAGACGCCAAGGCTTTCAAATATGGCATCTCTCAGGTCTATGTTGGTAATTTGTTGAAGTCTGGAATAGAAAGTAATAAAAATGCTTTATTTGTTCAATGAATAAGGTAGATGTAACTTTTTTATCTAAATATTTAATCATCACCAGTTTGGACAGTTTTTTTTTTCAACATGTTATTTTACCAATGCATTTAACAGTAAACACCCACTCAATCATAAATTTAAGAAGCAAACAAATAAATTCCTTAATAATCTACATAATATTGTCTTTTTCATCAAATTGTCAAATAATTTTTATTATTATTAAAGGAAAGATAGAAAAATGTACACTTTTTTCTGCACTTTTTTTCTGACAATTTGTACCATACATATTTACAAATGCCAGAAATCATAACAACATTATATCTGACATAATTACCTGGGCAGTAAATAATAAAGTATCTGCGTTTCCTTTATATCAACATTAGAAAGCCAGAAGAGATTATCAGCTTATGTACTCTGTAGGTGAATGACAGCTTCTGGCTTATATCCAGAACATACCTTCCACTAAATGTCTCCAGCCAGACGATGTATCGACTGTTTGTGCACATCAGTGTTCCCAGGAGGTCAAAGATGACAAGCCGTATGCCAGGGCGAATCATCGGTGGACTGGTCACAGTAACAGACTGATTTGAAGTTTCTCCGGATTCCTCCAAGTGATGAGGTTCCACCATGACTCGCTCTGAAGATCTGTGGAATTAATATGGTATAATAGCTGGGAAATATCTTTTTGGCTGTAAATTTGGGTTTATAGCAGCATGCACACAATTTAGCATCTGATCATGACACTAAGTTGCAAGTGATCCCTACTTAAATTCAATTTCAAAAGCTACATAATTACTGAGTCAAATAAACTTAATGTTTATTACAATTATACACAGGGTTTATGAAAATGTGCCTGGTATGAAAATGTGCCAGAAAGATGATGTCTCCAATGAATAAATTAGTTTGAAAACCATTCCAGATGTTCAAACTGTAATGATCTAAAAAGTAAAAACCTGTGAAAGAAAACATGCTAACATATAAACGAGTCATCAGCAATGGTTATTTGATTCAATATTTATTGTGATTTAAAAGTTTTAATTTTAAGGGGGTTAACTTAATCAACTGCTAGGGTGCTTTAAAACTCTTACAATTTTTTCCAATATAAGTAGCTCCTTGCAAATATTGTGGGAAATAAGTAAAATGCCACCTAGCCCCCATGCCACTGAAGCGACCATGTATCTATTAAGGCCAATTTTCATAAGTGCAAACTATGTGGCTTCTTTATTTAATGAGAAACCTGTTTACACTATTTTGGCAAACATGTAACAACCAGTTCTACTTGAACAACATGTCACCCATAATGTGATTTGCACACGCTAATTGGTAAAATAATGCCCTCCAGTGTGTTTTCAATGTATAATCTAGGACACCAAGACACACCAGGTCATGATCTGAGTCAATTAGGCACTAATATGCAGCTAGCATTAGTGTGATAATACCAAATTATGAGTTTAAGGGTTGTTTATCTAGAACATAAATGTGCATGTCATTAGTGCCAAATAAAAATGGTCGGATCTTCATCCATTGTCTTGATTAGCTTTTGGTTTTAATTAAGTGAAAACGATTATGCACTGGACAAACTGCAATTAAATAAATGCACACCATCAGGCTCAATCTTGCTTCTGCATTCATCATCATCATCATCATCATGCGTTTAAAGTCCATTGTACCCTGCCAAGGGTGTTGGACTGTCTGTTGGCAGCTCGCAGTTTCTCTCTCCAGGCGCTCCTGTCCTCAGCCATGTCTATGGTTAGATTCCAGGCACGCAGATCTACTGAAATGGTCTTTTTCCACGACTTTCTGGGTCTTCCTCTCAAGTCTATTGCCCTCAACTTGAATTGTTTGACATCTTTTGGCCCAGAATGTACTTCGGTGAACATGCCCAGACCATCGTAAGAGATTCTGACGCAGTATGGAGTCGAGATGTGGGATGCAGAGCCTTTCATACAGAGTCTCGGAACTAACCAGGTCATTTGCTTTTACTCTACATATCCACCTCACCATCGCTTTATCATTTCTCATTAGTCTTGCACGGTCTTCATTCCTTGTAGCCCAGCACTCACTTGCATACAGCATAACACTACGCACACAGGCAAAGTATATATTTCCCCTGGTTTTTAAGGATAAGGTCCTGTTAGTAAGGATGGGAAGCAGTTCTCTAAATTTTCCCCATGCACTGCGACATCTGGCGATGGTACTTGCTGTGCAACCTCCAGCAGCGCAGACAGTGTCTCCAAGGTAGCAGAAACTGCCAACTGTTTCCAGTTCTTGTCCATTTACAGTTAGGTGTTGGAGTGGTCTTTCGTCAGCAGGTCTGGCTGTACCATTACAGCGTGTGCACCGGAAAGTAGGGTCAGCCTGGAGCCTTCCCTTGATGCCACTGCATGTTTTGTGGATCCATTGCTGGCATCCTGTGCAGGAAATCGAGTTTCTGCCTACACCTTTCCTGCATACTCCACATGGCCATTTTCCTGAGTTTACAAGGACATTAAAGGTCTTTGCTACTGCACAGGACTTTTGTCTTACCCATGTTCACTCTTAGAACCTTGATGTACTCCTACTCTAACATCGAACGCTTCGCTGTATGTGTCGCCTACCCTGACCTTACTCTTGGCCTGTCTATACATGGCCTGGACTACTTGAACTACCCATTCTTCAACCCTTACCTTCCTCATAGCCCACCAGAGGACTTCTCTCCGAACACGATCGAAAGCCTTTTTCAAGTCAACGAAACAGAGGTAGAGAGTCCTGTTTTTCTTGATGTATTTTTCTTGCATCTGGCGGAGTATAAAGATAGCATCTATTGTCCCTCTGCCAGGCAAGAAGCCAAACTGCATATCGTTGATGTTGACCATCCCTCTGATAAGTTCTCAAGTACTCTCTCCAGAATCTTCAAGACCTGATCCAGCAGTTTCAATTCCCTGTAGTTCCCTCTCTTAAGTGCATCTCCTTTTCCTTTGTAGCAGTTTACTACAAAACTTATGTCCCAGTCTGAAGGTATGCACCCCTCAGTAATGATTTTGTTCAGAAACTGCGTAAGGTATGGGATGCAGCTCTCACCTGAGCTCTTGAGCATTTCTGCTACCATGCCAGATGGCCCCGCTGCCTTGCCGCTCTTGGATCTGCTCACCGTATCCTTCGTCATTTTCTCTGTGATTTGTATGGGTGGTCCAAGTATCGGGGCTGCAGCAGATAGACTATCTGGGTCTCAGGGAAACTCAACATTCAGAAGTCTCTGGTAGTGTTCTTGCCATGCACTTTTCTTGGCTTCATCATCCAATGCCATCACTCCTTGATTGTTTCTCACACATTTCTCTCCTATGACATCCTGGTTTTGTTGCTTCATCTGCTTAGCAATTCGGAGAATGTTTTCCTTGCCATCGAGCACACTCTGCAACTGTTGTTCCTCAGCATTTTTCTTTGCAAGGTATATGACATGTTTGGGTTGTCTCTTGGCCTCAAGGTAGCTCTCCTTTCCAGTGCCACTTTTCTTCCACTCCTTCCAACGAGTTCTCTTTTCCTTAACAGCTGTGCTGACTTCACTGTTCCACCACCATGTCTGTTTTCTTGGCAGTCCTTTCTTGGTCTGAGCTGAGCTGAGTCGGCTTGTTTTGAGTTTCTCCCAGGTGTTTTCCACTGTTTCTGTATTATCAGCTGCTTGTAGGGCTGCTTGCATTGCAATTTGCAAACTCTGACTTTAGTTCATCATTTCTGAGTCTCCATATGCGTAGTTTAGGAGTGTACTTTTTACGTTTAGGTGTGGCAAACATCAGTGTTAAATCACATACAAGTAGTCTGTGTTGTGATACACATTCCTCCCCATTGATGACTTTTGCATTCTTGGTTATCTTTAGGTCTCCTTTTCTCATCAGTATGTAATTGATCTGGCTACAGTGTTCACCTGACTGATATGTAATGAATGTTGTGGAGGTTTCCTGAAGAATGAGTTTCCCACTATGAGGTCTTGTGCAGTGGCGAATTCCAGAATGCGTTCGCCCTCCTGATTGCGTTGGCCATATCCATTTCCGCCATGGACTCCCTCGTATCCCGCTGCAGCGCAGCCAATGTGACCATTGAAGTCCCCACAGATGACAAGCTTTTCCTGTGAGCTGATTCGGGATACAACGCTATGTAGGTCATTGTAGTAAGCGTCCTTGTCACTGCTGTCAAGCCCCGATTAGGGAGCATAAACTGAAATGATTTTGAGGCTCAGTTTGTCCATACAGATCTTCATGACAAGTATCCTGTCACTCACTCTTGCGATGTCAAGTACCTTGTCTATCCATTTCTCAGCAAGGAGTATACCCACTCCCCCAGTGCCAGCCTGGTTCCCCATCCAGTCCAGTTTGTACCTCGAGTTCATTCCAGTCAGAAGATGAGCTGAACCACCTCTCCATCTAACCTCTTGTATGCCTGCAGTTGTCAACACGTCTTCTCGTGAGGGTTTCAACCACTTACTCCTGATCTTCCACTACGGGTTCCGATGTTCCAGCTTCCTAAGCGTAATGACGATCTGACTGGCCCACATCTGCCAGCCCTACCGAATACGACACCAGTTCTCTCAAGGGTACTGGCTCCATTTTCACTTCTATCTGTATTGCGGTTTGCCATAGATTGGGTTGGAGCAATATTTCACGGCCGGATGCCCTTCCTGACGCCAACTTGTCATTTACAGCTGTCAAGCAACTGAAGTTTTGTGTCAGATTACTTCTCTCCTAGCCCTTCCTCAACCAAGAGGTATATCTACAAGGCAGCAGATGGTTTGATGTCAAAGCATTCTTACCAAAAACATTCCTAAGTCATTGAATGATTATCATAAGAAATTTTTATTAAGTCAATGATTTACATGAGGTAAAATATGTTCATTACATA
This sequence comes from Sinonovacula constricta, assembly GCA_007844125.1. Taxonomy (NCBI): domain Eukaryota; kingdom Metazoa; phylum Mollusca; class Bivalvia; order Cardiida; family Solecurtidae; genus Sinonovacula; species Sinonovacula constricta. The sequence continues at coordinate 37,201,083 of CM017565.1, read as the reverse complement.
AATGACATAGCATAATTTTGTAAAAAACATTTTGAAAAGAAGTGTTGAAAAGAAGTGTGTTTGTTAGCAGTTTTGTTTTATGCCCCTTTTCAAGTGTCAGAGATGTATGTGGTGGACATTGAATGATTGATACATAAACAATGGTGGTTTCATGTGCTCATCCAAACTCACTATTAAGACCAACTCACAATTACAACCACTTTGAGTCAGAACAGAAGGTGGTCTTAATAAAGGACTTTACCATGTTACATGTAGTATTTGTTGGTTTTTACATAATTTTGACAATCTTTACCTACACACAGCTGCGTAATATCTTAGAAGGATTACTAGAATACAGAAAAAATAAATTAAAGTTTGTATGTTTACTTATTTAACAGTATTTCAATCATATTGTAACAGTGTGTTCTTAAAGCAGATATGTCATATTATCAATGTTATATCATGCAATGAAAAACTCACCTGTATTTATAATACTCCTCCCATTCTGGCAGGATAAGGGGCAGAAGATCGGTCACACTGTGAATTACATGATCAGCTTCAGGAAGTAGGTCTCCACTGTTTCCAACACCACTTAGAACTCCAATATTCCAACCCATCTTGGCAGCCTTTCCCATTCCAACATCAGCCTTTGTGTCTCCTACCATAACAGCTTCTGAGGGATCAACACCAAGTGCCTTGCATATTTTGAAGGCTGTATGAAAAAGTTATCATAATAATAGTGTATCATGGGGAAAAATGAAGAAAACCTGTTATAAAGACAATTCTTTTATAAAATGACATAAGCAAGTGTAACATGTTAAAACTGACCATTTTAAAATAGATACATGTCATTTCTGACTTTTTTCTTAGAAGTACTCCATTGTTACCACAAAAGGTTGCCATGGTGAGTATAACATTAGTGTATTTAATGGATTTCTGTTTAACAGTTTAATTTAGTGTAATCGAAGTTAGGTCTGTATGTCTAAAAAAAAAACTGTTGCCAAAACCCTCCTTGTATATGTGATTTTTATACAATAACGTGAGGACTCATACTTCTTTCTCCATTGGCTTCACAATTTATTTATATATCTTGGAGGAGTAAAGTCAGACAAAAAGAAAACAAAAAACACCTTCATTTTACAATTTGAACAAAGTTAACAATACAGACCTATACACGACATAAATGAAAATTGAAGGGAAAAAGGAACCCACAATAATGTTGTGTACTTAGTAACAACACCAGAGAAGCATTTACCTGAGTAAGGACTAGGTTTCGGCACAATGTCTGGATCATCTCCACATACAACCAGGTCTAAATACTTTTCCAAGTCGAGAGCTTTCAGTGTAAGCATAGTTCCCTCCCTTGAATCAGATGTTGAGATGGCGATCTTCACATTATGTGACTTCAGGATCTTAAAAAGTGTCTTTGTATTTGCAAGTGCTTTTAGTTTATCACTACTACCCTCTTCCCAGACTCCTCGAATAATCTTCCAAGCCTCATCTCTGTCAATACCTTCAGATACCAACAGTTTGATCACTTCCTCTTGGATTATTGGTTTTGTCGACTCTGCAAGAAGACCTGGGTCAAATTTCTCTCGACTGGTACAGTAACCAAGCAGTCTGCTAAGCTTCTCGTCAAGTTTTAGACCAGTTGCTGCAGACATTCTGCAAAAAGCAGGAAATCTTCTTTCGTTTTTCTTTTAAAATATGAGGTTGCCACACTGTTACAATTATGGTCATTAGTTGTGTAAGTTAATGATAATTTCAATGTTTTATTTAAAATGTATTTATGTTTTGAAGTAATGAAAGTGTAATAAAGTAGGGATGTCAGCAAGAATTCAATCATGCTGATAGTCAAGTATTTAAATCACTTATTAATTACTTGGAAGACTAAAGACAAATATGTATTTAATTGCAACCTTACATGCAAAATTAACTGAGTCAAAATCAAATGCTGGCACTGGGAGTTGTCTGATCAAGATCTGATCAGGATCTGCACTGTTTGCTGCCCTGTTTCTACTGTTCTATGGCTTCTTATATTTGCATGTATATGTATACCAAAACTAAGATTTATGTATATGTAATTAAATCTAACAGTTGAAGAGTCAAGAAACCATAAGGAAAGGAATACAATACCTGGAGATGAATGTTTTAAGCCATGGCTGCCACATGGAATGAAAGCAGATTAGAGTTCCATCTTTGTCAAAGATGACGAGGGATGGTTTCTTGTTCTTCCAAGTCTGACTGGTCCTGACACTTTTGAAAGATGCATTCGGAGCAACTGCCTTCGACACAGAGTCAGTCCTACTTGTGTACCTTGCGATTGGCTCCTACAGAAAATAATATTTATATTTCAATCTAAAAAGTTACCAATAAACCAAACAATAAAAGAGGCTTCTAATCTATATACAAAAATGATGGCATTGATAAGTGTTCAAATACATTCACATAATTTTGAAAATAATCTTCATTCTGTTCTATCTGTGACCTTGCATATATATTTAGTTGAACAGTCATATATACTCTCACCCTTCCATTTATATACAGCCTTTCCTCCTTCCTTTCTACACTCCATCCATTTCATTGAACTACATCTACATCATTTTTACTTCTTCTCATATTGTTCTTTCACATAATTTCTTTCTCTTCATCCCATTTTATGTACTTTCTCTTTTCTGTTTTCTATATTTTAATTTTCTTCCCCCAAAAACTTTCATCTTTACACTTGACATTATCTTTTATAATATTGTTCCGTTTTGCTAAATGCTGCTTTTTTACATCTATAATAATCCTCCTCCACGGTCCTTTGTCATCACACCCACCATCTTCTCTCCTGACACTTCTGTCCTCCATTACACCCACTTGAGGCATTGAAAAAAACAGATACTCATCTTTTCTTTACCATCAATTTCCCAATCCTTCAACCTTCCATGTCCCCACCCTCGTGGCTCTGTGACTTTTCTCCACCATTTTGCTACAACCTCTTAACCTTTTTTCCCCCCTACTTTCATCCAAACCTTTTTATCTCAAGCTTCAACCTCAATTTTGTAATTTACCAATTAAATGTCATCTTTTCTCTTTTTCCCTTCAGTCTGATTTCCTTGTTCCACACCAACAACATATACTGTATATTTAACAACTTTATCTTAAACTTTTTCCACCTCTTCTCTCTGCCTTCTTTCCCTTATCTCTTTAGTCCCCATCCAAAAAAATGCCCAAGCCAGACCTACCTAACAAGATCTGTCCTGCTAGCCGCCTGTTCTTCCAAACATGTGCTGAGGGCTGTCTTAACCTTAGGTATGTCTGTCTCAATAACTGACTTGTATGCTGGTACACCATTTTGGGTCTTCTGTTTCCTGCAAGTCAATTTCAACTCAGCCTGCAATTAGAAAAAAACAACCTTCACAATAAAGAAAAAAAGGTACTTCATGTATCTTATGTGCTAGTGGTGCTAAAATGAAGAAAGACACAACTTCTGAACTAACATATTTTTTCATTAAAAACATCCAATTCAAAAGTACATAATACCCAGGTGACACTTGCTGTGCAAAAAGGTTGTGATCTGTAATGCAGCTGATGGCATGTCAGATGGCAACATTCATGTGAACAGCTTTTTGACAATTGCAGTAGCTGTAGGGTAGACGTTAGTGCCAAAACTAGCAAGGCAGGTTGTACTTGCAGCAAGATATGTTACTACAATTTGCATTGATCAGAAAGGTTATAGCAAAGCTGCAGACTGATTGCCGACCAGCCACTGATGAGTTGCAGACAATCGTGAGAAACTGCCTCTCTGGGATCACTCACAGCACACTTCTCTAGATTCACCCTGCAACCATTTAGAGAGCTGTCAATATTGTTAAAGGAGGAAAGAAGAAGGGATGGGACCTTATAAAAGAACCCAGCTAATGCAAGATGAAAACATCATAAGAGAGCTGACAAAATCTCCCTTTTACTCTGCTATCAGAATCTTCTTGTCACCAAAATCACTTTCTGATTACCCGGGGTACCTATGATAACAACAAGTACTGCATTAGCTTTCTTCATTTTCTCCTCTGACTATCATTGTTGACTGCATCCACTGCAACATCAGCTTCTTACTACGCAATCTTATGTGTTCCGGTGCAAGTGGTACAATGTGACAGCTTTCAAACCATTAGATTTTTTTTTCTATTTACATTTGACTGTTGTGCAATTATTGTAGAACTACAAGCAACTGACTGTCAACCATTAAAAATCATTCAGCAAAATGTTGCTTGCAATTTTAATACAAATTCCTCCACAATCACAAAGCAAGCACGAACTTCTCACCACTCAGTTGCCAACCTGACTCTGGCCAATAAGCAAACTGCTCTACTACCACTTAAAAACTAAAGTAAGTTCAGAAAAGTCTCAGAGCAGTTGCATGTGCTTTTCTGATCACAGGCAATAGCCAATCAGTCGCAACATTAAGAAATATTAGCATAGAATATAAAGTATTTGCATGTTTGTTTATTGGATTTATCATTTCATCAACAGTATTTAAATTATTTGGATACTGTGCCTTCACTGTGTATAGTAGGCTGTGATCAACTGACATGATACCACACCCAGTCACATTATCTCGACACCAGGTCAACCAGTGATAAAACTATCCTTATTTTTGCTTGAGCATTAGCAAGGAGGCTATAGCACTACCATTTTTAACGACTTTGGTATGTCACAGCCCAGGATTGAACTGGGGGCCTCTCGTATGTATTTGTCTGTTATATACATGAATGTTCAATATGGTGAGAAGTAGCCAGTTTATATTCACTCACACCGAAATAATATGCACATGTTCAGTGTAAACTGTTAAGATCAATAATGGTTTGACACTTTTAATATCTATTGGTAAGTCAGTATTAAAAAAACAAACCAACATACATGTCAAGGCAAAACATAAATCTGGCTTAGAAGGGGTCTTTAGCACATTCATTGTTATGAATACTACTCTGGTCTGATTAACAAAATTAATATTAGTCAAATCTGACCAATTAGCCTTACTTCAGTATAGACTGGTCACCATTTACCGGTACGGTAGCCTATGCAATTATTTGAGTTAAGATGTCATCTGTCTCTACCCGGTCAGATTGAAACCAGATGGAAAATGTTAAAATTATAACGGGTCCTAAGATCACTTCATAAATAAATACACATGTATTTTCCTGCATGCAGTGAACAGTGATTCTATATAACACTTGGTAATAATAATGTTCACACAAAATAGAAACCTGTTCCCAGAAACCAAAAGAATAAAATCAACAATAAACTTTAGAGCTTATAAAACCACTTACATCAATAGCTCAAAAATGTCTGGTGTTTTAAGAATTCCTGATAACAATTAAAAGGGCTTTTTTTCTGGTAAAACTAACATAAACTCTCCAGTTTTCGAAAAGTTGAACTCTCCAGATTGTCCTAAATTTTTAGCTAAATCTTAAACATGACTTCTCACAATAGATAAGAAGATAAATATTCAAGGTCATTCTGCTTACCTTATGTGACAAAAACTCATTCATTCTTGCTATCTGTTTTTGCATTTGGAACCATTTTGTACGCAACTTTCGAGGATCAAAATGTTTTTCACTCGAAAGTTGAAAACTAAACACGCTTTGTTTAATTAAACTGAAATTTAATTAATGCAAATAAAAATTACAATAACGGCATGTAGTCTAATCATTTTTTCAATGTTCCACACAAAGACTTCTTCTACGCAATTTAGAAAGAAACTCTTCTTTAATTTAGTTTAATCTAAGAACATACTATATTAAAAGGAATACAACTTTTTCGCTTAACCATCTTTAAAGATAAGAACTCCACATAAAGTAAATCCTTTGACGTACTTAAGCTACATGTTTCCTGTCAGCAATAACCAATACACATATGTGTGTATGTCTTATGGTGACTTGACATTGTTATATAAACTGCATAGTAGGGTTAACGTCATAGAACTGACATGACTGTAAGGGGATCAGCTGTTAGATTACTTTACGACTGCTGTGCTTATGAATTTTACTTGATGTCCGTGCACCTGCTAGTGTATACTGCAGGACCCACAGTCTACTATAAATTGGTGTATTATATACAATTAATAATTTAATACTTAAATTTTTAAAAAAATTACATTTATTACCCACTAATTTATAATGTAATAGTAACGCTTCACATCAGACTCATCCAGCATGGACAATTTTTTATTGCCTGAGTCTCTAGAATTGATGTGTCAGTTTCATTGGACCCATTATTAATCATTACTTCTTGTCGGAAGGATTATTTAAAAACTGCAACATGATCCTTGGAAGTGCATTTTTTTGTTTTCTTCCAAATAGACAGAGTAAGACCCAGTATAAAATTTATGTTTTATTTGTTCTGTGCTAATCATAATGTATCATTCTAAGACAGTGATCTTTTAATAACAGATATTGTGCAGCATTGGTTTGATAGCATGCTGAGAACATTAAACAGGATAGCACCCCTAGTGGTATATGTAGTTACCTTATTTTCACTGTGTATGCACCATTATCATAATATAATGGGAATTACATTGGGATGACATGGCATGACATATTCACAATGAGTCCATGAGAACATGGCTGCAGTATGGTTCAACATTGTGTATGTGTCCCCATGACATTTTAAGTTTGAAGTCACAGGAAATGTCACTTTGTACTACTATTTCAATGAAGTAATGAGATGCAAATAAGGAGGGAGTATTGTTAGTGTTAAAGCATTTTATTTATCCTTTCAACCATTTCAAGAATATACATTTTCCTTTTCACACTTTCGAACAATCTCAACGAGATGATTATACGTTTTACTAACAAGGAAGAGTCCGGTTAAAAGTTATGTGAACAAACAGTTTCACCAAACACAACTTATTCACATAAAATCTTGCATAAGTTGCTCAACTATTACTCCCTTCACGCTGTTTATTTGGAGCCCTGCAGAAAAAATAAAAAAATATCCTCAAATTATCATATTATATTGGATGAAGCTACAAACTTACATACCACTGTTGCCATAAATTAAACATACAAGGAAACTGATTTTGAAATATCTTGAAATAAGATATATTTATATCTGTAACACAATTCTACTAGACTTAAGTATTTATCAGTGACAATGTATACTTGATGTCTGAACATATATCATAGAAGTGAGAGTAGCTGTTGTCACATGCAGAGGTGTTCAAGCACACTTACATGCATCCAGATTTGTCAAACTGTGACCTATTTAAGTAAGAAGATGCTTCAAGGGACTATAATTATCATCCAATCAAGCCTGATAATCTGAATTGTTTTTGAAATACATCGCAGCAAACCACTTATGATCATTATAGCGACATCCAGCTATTCTGGTGGAGGAAGACCCCAGACAGAACCACCGCCACACTGCAGATCAGCTGGGAGACCTTCCCATATTAAGTCCTAACGGGACTCAGACCCACATGGTGAGAGGCTAAGCGGTCAGAGGAGTCAGCAACTCTACCACTACACCACCCCCTACATCTCAATCTGAACAATCATATCATGTTTAAATAAGAATATAAAGACATTATGACAGGACTGGCCAATGTTGCATTTGCATCAGCCCATATACTAATAACATTTAGATTAGAAGTAACAGGATTCCACTTTATAACACAAGACTATAAAATCACAAAGTACAATCTAGATTCATTTATAGTATACTATCTATGACTATTACATGTGTAGCTGGCTGGTCTTTTGTGGGGGTTTTTAACAAAATTCAAACTAGTTAAAAAAAATTTGCTAGAAGATTGTTGAAGTGTGGAGAAAAAGATAACTGTTTAAATTTCTCATTATGTGATAACTAACATGGATAATGAGTATTTGAATGTAGCAATTTCTAACTTGACATGTGTTAACTGTCATTCTATCACCTAGATACCTGTTGAAGACCCATGTGATAAATGATGTGTATTTAGTTAGTTAACATATAATTTTAACACATTTCCATTATTGTTTGAAATTTTGCTTGTTCAAAAGCCCTATTAAAAATGTACTGATAAAAAATAAATTAAGATAGGGCAATTGTTTCTCATCACTTGTTCAGAAGTAAATTAAACAGTATCAATCAAATTGCCCTCCCATACATTTCAAAAACTGAGGATAGTGGACTATGATAATCTAGTGGAGGAGATCAAAAACAAGAAAAATACAGAGATGACCTGGTAACAAAACATACAACATGTATGATAGCAAAGAAGCAAGTTAAACATGCACATCCCCTACCCCCTTTTAAATAAAATGCAACAAAACTTTCCTCTTCTCAAAGGCCCCAGTTCCCATTCCAGAAAGACAGACTTACATCAATATGCAAAAAACGCTCCCCCCCCCCCACCCCACCCACCCAAAAAAAACAGGTAAAAACAATGACAGTGATGACAGCCCTAGCATAATGGTTTCATAATTAAACATTTATGGAAAATTCAGTCAAAAACATAATGTTGATATGTTCTAAAAAATAATTACAGACCTTGGCCAAGGTCAAGAATGATACTTTTCAGAGCATATTTCATCATGTATACCAGCTAAACAGGCGAAAAAGAATATGGTATTCCATGTGACAAATATGTTTAATAATATTTACTACTGTAGCACATACCTGGTAATCATTAGTCTAGATGTAAAAACTAGTAGAAAACCAAATTTAATGAAAAATGCATAAATTACCTTTGTACTTGTTGCTGGAATTGGATGTTTATTTGCGATAATAATGGATAAATATACCCTCTGTAGGGAACACACTTCACTAACAATCTTGACACTGTTTCATACTGTAATATTGATGGGTTTATATAGAAAATTAAAGGGATATTACTACCGGAATGTAGAAACGACAATGTTAGGAACATTTGCTTGTGCTTTTTTGTGTGTGAGTTTAGTGTCTGACTCACAATTTTTCAGTCATCTGGAGATGATATTCACAGTAAACAAATGCATTCACAGTGTCTTTTTCATTGTTATGGCATGACACCTAAACATGAAACAATTTTCTGGTACATTTTTTTGAGACCTAGCTAACCAGACAAGAAACAGCGCTTATAATGTAAGTAAAAATAAAATACAGTGCTTATAATGTAAGTAAAAATAAAATATTATATCACTACTATTTTAAATTATTGTGTCACTTTCAGACCAATCAATACACATGTTTAAACACAATGTTTAATAATGCAAGTGAAGATTTGAAATCTATACACTTGGTTGCTGAGCTCAAAATGGCTGGAAAAATGAAGTGTTACAACACTTTTGATTCTCCCAACCTTAGGATAACATTATCGTTTGAAGGACAGCATGTTCATAAATAATCAAGTGATCAGAGAATATATAATTATATTCATTTTTCTTTTTTGAACAAACAAATATAAAATGCAAATTTAATAACCAAGTCTTAATCTCACAACTAAACTTAAATAAGTTTTTTTGCTTTAATGTTAATGTATTGTAAAACTCACCAAAATCTTGCAAAGTACATCAAAGAACTGCAAAGTCTCCTTTGTTCAGAATGGTCTGAACAGTTATGAGTAGGACGCTTTAAAAGCAATAAAGCTGACCCTATTTGTAATTGCATCAGAAAATTCTTGATAAACAGCTTTAATGTGACGCAGTATGTAACAGATTCTGACCGGTATAACCCAAATTACATCATACTAAAATAACAAATGTGCAACATAGGCAAACATATACACATCACAGTGTGGATGATAACAAAGATTAAAAATAACATATTTTATTGACTGAGAGATTAACTTGAATTAACTTTACATATAAATATTGTTTTTACTGTTTCATTTTCAGAAATACCTTGCAGAGATACAACGATGGCCATTAGGTAATACCAGCTATTTTGGTGTAGAAAGAGGAGACAAATGTCTGGGTAGAACCACTGGCATACACACGTCAGCTGGAAGACCTTTTTAAATTTGATCCTTCACCTGGGGCTCAAACCCAAGCTATGAGAAGTTGAGGAGTCAAAAGAACTTACAACTATACCCCTTGACATTGATGACCAGTGCGCCTTTTTTTTATTAGGTTTTTTTGCTTTTTTTATCTATACATAACACTACCATTAAAAACTAACATTAAAAATTTACTGACCCAGTGCTCCAGCTATGCTTTTTAAACTCCATAAAATATTGTAAAAGTTTCTTAGCAAATAAAAAAACAACATCATTATACTATTCACTTAAAAATACTGGCAAAAAAGCACCTGTCCTCACAGAATTTTAGCTTGAGCACTGTCAACCAGTTGTGAAATTAATGCCAGGAAATGCCTACAGGCACTCAGTTTCATCATTTTACGTCTGCCTTGTGTTGTAAAATATAAACAGAAATGCAAAGCTACCTTTAAATCTATATTTAGACCAAGAATAGACAAGTTTAGTTTACCAGATCAGCTACTTGTTTTAACTGGTTTTCCAGTGTACAATCTTCTGACCAATTACCTTTGACATTTGGGCTAAAAGGTTATCATTTATTAGGTTGAGATGAATTTATTTCATCATCTTATGTGGGGATTCCTCTTCTTTACCCAAATAGTGTAAATCCTGATCAGATTGCTCCTGGCAGGGATCTGGCTCATCTGGATCTTTACTATTTGCTTCAGATTTATTAATACATACTTAAAAAACAAAATAATTATTCATAGTGTCGGTTTGAATAAATGAACAAAGGGGATGATGATGATGGTAGTTGAGATGATGGCCATGGTGGTGTTGATGATATATTTTAGTGGTCGAGGTGGTAATGATGGTGGTAATAGTTGTGGTAATGTTTATGGTGATGATGGTGGTGGTAGTGGTTGAGGTGATGAAGCTGGTGGTGGTGATGACCCTGGTGGTGATGACTGATAAGGGGGTGTTATTACTGTTGTGATGATAAAGGGGTGATGATGCTGGTGGTAATGAAAATGATAATGCTGGTGGTAATTATAGTGGTGGTAGAAATGATTATGATGGTGGTGGTGGTAATGATAATGATGATAATGGTGTTTACAATGATGGTAGTGATTATGATGGGGGTGGTAATATTTATAATGATGGTAAGTGATGATTATATTGGTGCTAGTGATAGTCAATGCCCATCTTTAGGGAGAGTTATCAACTCTTATCTAGAAATTTGTCCAAAAACAGGGCAGTAAGGGTGATCCTTAATAAGTCTTCTTGTTTGCTAAAGCAGCCATATTGAGTCAATCTTAATCTTTAAACCAGAGTTAACCAGATGCTTAACAGGTCAGTTACCTGGATAAAGGACTGTCTCTCTCCATGTAAACAATCAACACATACTTTCATTCAAAATATTGAGGACAGGGTCCAGACAAGAGAAAGAAGGGCAAGTCATTTGTGGGTAGCAACATACTGATAGCCTCATTCTCACAAAAAGCTCTATATAATATATGGTTGTGGGTAATCATGGATATTGTATTAATATTATGACATTTTACTTGTACTATATGGTTTGGAAAAACATTATACTTAGAATTATATAAACAAGTACAAGCATGATTATTGATTAAAATAGGACGTTCTGGAGAGAAAAAAAACAACCTATATCAGTTCAATCGAGTGCTAATGCATATTCCATGATGAAAAGGTTGACCTCCAAGTGCTGCTGCTCGTTTTACAACGTTAGGAAGTAGTAAACAAAATAAGGCTGAAAAAAAAATATTTTAAAAGTGGGAGAAATATACGAAATGGTGCAATAATGTACATAAAGAGAAACCTGCATGCTTTGTCCGGAGACGCATGTGCAGAAGCGTTAAACATACACGTACCGGTAAAATGCAATCTAGCCAATAATATAATTACTGTACCCTTCACATGTCAAAATAATCTTTAGGCAGGTTGTAATGTAATGTGAGGAACCGAACAGTAAACACTGACAGATAAATACACTCGGAACTCCTCGGGTAATTCCGTCCTGTACGTAATCATTATCTCCGAAGCTTGCCGGAGATCGCCGAGTAGGTACGATTGAGATAAATAGTGCAGACATACCTGGGAGTTTTCCCAAGCTATTTTTAAAATAAAATGGCCACTCATGGTTATTTTCCGAAAGTTACGGAAACGGCCGAGTTGTTACGATTGATAGACTGATTCCACGCTTTCACTGGGAGGTAACTCTAACTCTCGTTTCAGGAACCGGCGCACATGGAGACTAAGTGAACTGGGTTATGTTTACAAACAGTCACAAAATCATTAGTTATTTTCACAGAATCTTACTTTCAGACCATCAGATAAACATGAATCAATCTGTATACTTTGCTTCTTCTAGGGTTACAAGATCAGGGTCGAAGTCATCTCATAGCAATAACGATTCTGGCTGTTCTTTAGTGAGCAAACTTGCCAAAAAGAGAAGGCACATAAAAATTGACAGTGGCCATGATAATAATCATAATGAGTCAGAGTTACCTGTAAAAAAGGAGTCATTTGAAAAAAGTCATCATTCGAAAGTTTTAGCTGAAACAAAGACAGAGATCAAGGAAGAACAAATTACAAATATCTGTGGTTCTAAAAGAAATGTGTTTCCCGAGTTGAACTTGAGTGGCAGTGGTAGTGAAAACAACAAGATCAAGGCACCAATAAAGAAGGAACAAGTTGATGAAAGGAAAAAATATCTTCATTTATATGAGTTGACAGAACCTAACAATGAAGGTGAATGCACAAAGAGCTCAACTCTTAAATGGCAGCCTCCAATGTGGGAAGAACAGTTAAATAACATCTACAAAATGCGAAGTGGTTGGGATGCGCCTGTTGACACAATGGGTTGTGATGTAATATCTGATACTGCTGCACCGCCTGAGGCAAGTGGCATGAAGCAAATATAGTCCAAAAATTTTGACAATGTTTAAGCTACTTTTCAATCAGCTAACTCTGTAAAAATTGAAATGCCAAGAAAAATAAATAAAAGTCATTAATAAATATTGTGCAATGTGGCAAAGGCTGCTTCTTATAAATGGATACTCTTTATGTTTCTAGGTGTATAGATACCAAGTGCTCTTATCTCTGATGATGTCAAGTCAAACAAAGGATCAGATCACTTCTGCAGCCATGTCTAAACTACGGAGCCATGGGTGTACAGTTGCTAACATCTTGGAAACTCCTGATGATGTCCTTGGTCAACTGATATACCCTGTAGGATTCTGGAGGGTAGGTCAAGAGATATAAAATAATTTTAATAAAGTTCCAGATAAATCCAAATAAGGTTCAGTATCGAAGAGCACTTTCTAAAAGCAGAAAGGGTATTTTAATGACCTACAAATGTTGATCTATGTGCAGTTTCATGTTATATGAGCGCTGTTCAAGCAAGAAATTTGTATACTGACTGTGTACAACACATTTGATTATAGAAACTTATTTAAAATGACAGAAATGTTTATTCCATAAACTTTGAAACAGATGAAAATTTTGATATTGTAAATTTATTTGTATGCTACATATTTAATTACAATGGTAACACTTCACCAACACATGCCGCATAAAACATAATGCCATTTATATTAAGTTTGAAAGTATTAACATTTTCCTAATTAAATAACTTTCATAATTCAGAAAATAAAAGTAAATTGGTTATTCAACTTCTTGTTTAAGCTTGATGTTATTTGAGTGACAGGAACTAATGCAAAAAGTTTTAAATCAGTCTTAAATTACATATCAATGAATTGCAAGAAAATATGTGCTGTAATAGATTTTGATTTTAATCTTGGAAATACACTGTAAATGTGTAAGAAAAAGACTAAGCCAACAAGAGAAACATCATCAATTGACGCCTTACGTTACTTGCTTAAAAGCTCTTATTATGATCAAGAATTATTATTATGATTAATTTCTTGAAATTATGTACATTCATGCAATATTTGTTTAATTAACAATAATACAATCATATTGAAGCTTTTGAACCAGTAACAAGTTTTTTTAAACACACTGTCTATGCTTTGTCTTGTGTCATGGCATGTTTTGCATTTAGATGTTTCACAACCCTACCAACTTCTTCAGTAGGACTGTTAAACTAAAACAATGTATGCATTATCTGTATATATAATATCAATTACCTTGTTCTGAAATAATTAAAAAGTAAATTTCTGTCCAATTACAGAGGAAGGTCGAGTACATCAAGAAAACCAGCCAGATTCTAAGGGACAAGTATGGGGGAGACATCCCTGCAAGTGTCGAGGAGCTTTGTAAACTGCCTGGGGTTGGACCAAAGATGGCTTACTTGGTCATGAAATCAGCCTGGAATCAAGTCACTGGTAAGTTTCTGGTTATGATAAGGTCCTCCATGTAGCAATACAGCTCTCATTATCCACAACAAATCCTATATATAGGAACCTTGATGGTAATCCGTGATTTGGTTACAAGAGTTACACTGCTTAAGCCTAGACAAGGTGATTAAATTTACTTTGGTTAACTCCATCTGACATTGTATCTCAGTTATATCTGTTTTAACTAATCTATAGTCAATTTTAAATCTTTTATTTGTATCATATATTTAGTCCTCTCAACCAGCATCCTCTCTTGTAGAACCAGTAATAAGGTAGTGTCTACCTCAGACAATTTCTAGGTATGTTTTACCTCGGGACTATAACAACTGATCTTTTAGAACACCTTAGATAAGCCGCAAATCATTTCTTGGATGTATGGAGGTAGTCAGATCACCTTGGCCATTTTCCTAAGTGGAACTGCTTTTGTGGCAAATCATATGTAACTACTTCACTATTTCTGAGTCTCTGTCCCAAGGTGTTATGAGTGCCGACAGATGGAATCTGTCAAAGGATGCCATCCTTTTTTGTTTTCCTACATTCTGTACATCATCATCTTACTTCCAATGGAAATACTGGTTGCTGTTAATTATAGTCAAAGTCAAGACTTATTGTTTCTAAGTCTTGTGCCTTAACCACACTGCCAGTTTTTAAATTCGTTCATATCATTGTAGGCATTGGGGTTGACACACATGTACACAGGATTTCTAATCGCCTTGGATGGGTAAAGAAGCCAACCAAACTTCCAGAAGACACACGGAAAGCATTAGAGGATTGGTTGCCAATGTATGTGCTTTCATAGTTGTTTAAATAATTAACCTTTATCATACAGTACCCATACTAATTTTCAGTTGTCTTCTCACATGAACATACAAATGTGCCAAGAATGGTAGAGACTTGCAGCAAATTGTGATCAGACAGTTCCCTGACAGAGCAGGTTGATGTGGATCTAAACTTGGCCTAAACCTGACCAGTTTGTGCTTAACATTAATGTCTCATTGTTTCAGGTGTCACTGGCATGATATCAACCATCTGCTGGTAGGATTTGGGCAGCAAACCTGCTTACCCGTAGGACCCAGGTGTGAATCTTGCCTCAACAACAAGCTATGTGCAACTGGCCACTCACAGCTTAGATTGAAAAGCCCAAAGCAAGTGAAACAAGAAATAAAACAGGAAGCTCCAGGAGATTAAAAAAGAAACAATTACATGTATGTGTGTATATAATGATTAGTGGCATTTTGCAATAAAAGTGTTTTTCAGAAAGGAGAAATCAGTTCTATAGTTTTGTATTTGCTTTGACAGGCATATGGTCAGTGGAAATTGTTAAGAAAAAAATCACAAAATGACTTGATTTTTGTTGCAAAACTGAGAAATCGCAAATCTGGTCTGTAACAAGGTGGCAGATCTCATGTGAAGATACAACTTTTTAACAAATTTTTTGTTACAAAGGTATTTTTTTTGGTCTAGGTAGCCCGCACAGAAGTGAACAATCACTAGGTTCTAGCTTAGGGGCATATTCACTAGACTTCAGTGTTACCCATGTAAATGTGAACTATGTAAATGTGTCTTTTAATAAAAAAGTAGCTACAAGTCCCCCCAGGAATTCCTCTGTAGGCTTAAAGTTGGATCAACTTGCATATACAGAATGAACTCATTTTAGTAGTTCCGATAGTATTCACATAAAACTTACGCCTTCATTTTAATATCGAATTTTATGTATCCATCACCAAGTCAATTATGGAACTAATAAACAAAGACTAATATGTATTGCCACATTTTGAACCTCACGACTTCTTACTTTTGATGATGATATTCACAATATGACATAATTTTGGTCACTTTGGACAACTTCTAGCTCTTATTTGTGGAGTAAGACTAGGAACCAATCAAATGCACTAAATTCCAGATGTCTGCAAAAAGACAACCATAAATAAATGTGTTTAATCTGGGCAGCATAACACACACTTTCACAGGCTTAAAAAAGAGGTAAAGGAATTTGTGATAAAAAAAACACAAAACCTAGATAACTGCTTAAACCATTTATTACAAAAAAACTGACTAAACAGAAACAATATGAAGGTATATGCCACAAAAACAAGTTGACAATATTAAATATTGTGTCTGAGGATTCATGAAAAACAATGAGCTTATAAAATTGTCTTTGTACAATAAAATATAACTATAATACAATTGTAATATAGTAACAAACATTGTTAAAGCAAACTTTTTTCAAAAAGCACAATTTTCAGCATCTTCTATAATCAAAACATACATGTGTCAAATACAGATTATTATGGTTATAATATTGTAAAAATACTAGTAGTTATATTGTTAAAATTTCTAGAACATTTGAATTAAAATTAAATCATACTGAGCTTAGAAAGTCAAATGCTCAAAAATGGTATAATATCTTCAAGGTAGAGAGCAGCCCTTCCTGTGATAAAATGGCATAAACATCTGACACTACACAACACCCAGTCACAATATTCTGACAGCAGATTAAATATTCTTTAAACAACCCTTTAAAGATGTGTGTACATGTTAGCAAGGGTAGCTTAACTGATTACAAGAAACAGTTTTTAGACTTAAAACATGTCTAACATAGAGGCCATCTAATGGATTCCATCATTTAAATACATATACGACTTAATATAAGCCAGCTCAGTGACAGGTCATGCACAAACAACAACACATCACAACAAATAATGGAGCAATACAACATTTGAGAAGTTTTAGCTGTTTTTATACTGATTATTATTCAAAGATATTCCAATTATAGTTAACAACCTGGTGGTTTAGATTACCTCAAAACATAACCAACAAATACAAGCTGAGGAAATTTTAGCCTCACTTCTAAATCTTAAATCACCTAAACACTACTTAGTTACTCAGAGCTGTTACCCAATGAAAAAAAAAGTTTTCCAAGGAGCAAGTTAAAGTGTGTGTTAGTTTGCTAAAAGGGTGTTTGCTCATGTGTGCTAGCTTGATCTTTTAATCAATAAAACTACACTTAAT
This sequence comes from Sinonovacula constricta, assembly GCA_007844125.1. NCBI lineage: Eukaryota > Metazoa > Mollusca > Bivalvia > Cardiida > Solecurtidae > Sinonovacula > Sinonovacula constricta. Next base: position 37,183,791 of record CM017565.1, on the reverse strand, counting down.
ATTAACTATTAAATAATATACTGGTATGTTGATACAGAACATAGATCTTTTTAAGCACAAAGTGAAAGCAACAAGAGTAAAACCCTGTACCATTGTGTACACTCTGTAGGTTTTTAATAAGCCTGTGTACTATGCATACCTATGTAAGTTTAGATGAGCCTAAGTTTGTCTTTGAGTATTCATGTATTTAGAACTAGGAAGTTAACTTTGTACAGGTAACCCCTTTCCACAAAAATAAATGAATTAAATTACATGTTTAAGTATTTACAAACAAATAGCTAACAACAATGTCTTAGCTTCAAATGTACAATGTATACAATTGTTTCAGTACAGGAACTGGATGCTACCCATACTGTGTTCAGTTATCTCAATTTTGATACATTGCACCAACACAATTCTGAATGTATTCATTTTCTATTACAATGGAAATGTTAATCTAACTTCAAATTATATTGCACTTTCTCCCCTGAGGGCTGGTATATCTATTAGGGCAGGAAAGTTTTTATTTCTGCTTTATTAACTACTGAGAATAGCTCAAACAATAATATGCACATAGAATTGAACCCGGTAAAATGTTATACAACTCAGTATAAGTTCTTGAGTATAATGATGAAAATATGCAATTTTAAAGTAAAGTTAGTAACATTTTTATATAAAGTCCACTAGCTATAAAAATACCTGCACACAATGAAGATAATACATTTCTGTCTATTATAAAAAAACGAAAATGAAGTTCAGTCACAAATGGTACAGAAAGACCAAGGACAAATACATTTGTAGAACTACCAGCATACCAAATGTGTACTAAAATATTATTTATTATACTTAAAAAATGTATATAAAGTTTTGAATTCTAAAACTATCATAATAAGCTAATGATGCTAAAATATTAAGTTAATTGAACATATTGTAACATAATTATTTTTGGTTTAACAAAGTTTGTACAAAAAAAATCAATTAAAAGACAATAATAAGTACTAACACATTCTTACATCTTTTTTTTCCAAGATTGACAAAGTCTAAACAACAAGCTACATTTATTTATTATGCATGGATCTAAGACCTTAACAGAAAAAAAAACACATTTACTTTGAACCACTTGTACAATAAAACAGAAAAGTACAACATTAAGAAGTTACAGGTCAACTCTTATTAGCCAACAAACAAATCTCGCTGATTTCTTGACATGCTTTAGGCATCTTATAGGAAGGAAATGAGGGCAGTCAGTAGCCACTCACATATACCCAAATAACATCCAACCAGTTGTTGCAGTGACAATGGATGTAGCTGCAAATCCAGATATACACAATAGCAGGGTGATTGTTTGATGTGTGAAAATGTATCGATAATCTTTGTGAATATTGGTCTGATTTAACTTGGAACAATTTTGCCCCCCATCTTGCTAGAAGATTATCATGATAAAAAAGTTAAATGCCAAAATGATGTACATGTATTTTTATATCATATATCTGTTTATCCATTAGTTTATTGGGGGTTATTTCAATTATTAGGAGGTATAGATATAGCCTCTGCTAGATATAACAGACACAGTGCTGCCTTTACTGCATAAAGCATGCCACAAACAATTGGCATGATATCACACCGAGTCACATTATCCAGACACTGGGCAGGCCAGTTATACAACTATAGATGTACTTGCTTGAGCATTCGTATACAACTTCCTTTTTTACTACGTTAACTAGCAAGAGTATAAACCCAAGGCCTCTTGTACCTGAAGGCAAAGCTTATTCTTATCTTGAATGAGTATTTAGCATATAACAACTGCATAACTATACTGAACTGCATTTGTAGGTAGACCAAAATTGTGTACACTATGTTATTGTAGCCTATGTTACAAGGGTTTACTTTCTCTTGCCTATATAAATATATTAAGGCTCTTTGTTATAATTGCCTGTTTTAATTTTTCTACATTTTAAAGTACTAAAAATGTTTTTAGAGCATCCAATGACATAAGAACTTGATGAACTCAAGAAACCCATTAAATGGGTGAACTCCTAGGACCATGCTGCTAGTCTTTTAGCTTTATCAGTTGCCCATGGGTGCTTGACCTTGACTCTGTGACATTTGACCTCCACCCATTGACCCCTGCTGACCTCCCATCTGGTTGCTCATGGAGCTGTTGGGCATCTGACCTCCCATGTTCCCACCCATTTGTCCTTGACCCTGCATCTGATTAGGCATCATCTGGCCAGGCTGACCCTGCGGCATCTGGCCCATCATTTGTCCTCCCATCTGTCCTTGAGACATTTGCCCCTGTTGACCTCCAGGTCCCATCGGTCCACTCATCTGACCTTGGTGACCCATCTGACCTCCACCTGGCCCCATTGGCCCTGTAACAGACAACAGTGGGACCCTATGAACTAAAAGTGTCAAGAAAAAAAATTGTTTAAAAGAAAGAGTAAGCAATAAATAAAGATGAAGCACTGCTAATAGATAACGGATGTTCAATGTAAAAATTTAAAGCACATTTAACTTATGCTACACATTTAACTAATGCCACTTGATCAAGGTTTAAACAATAAAAACAATTAAAATGACTGATAATTGGCAGAAAAATACAACAAATAAATGTAACTAATTTATAACCATATAAACATATTGAGAAAAAAAACATAAGATGACAAAAAGTTCTTCAGTTGCTTTTAAGAAACGAAAGAAATAAAAAAACAACACAAAAAACAAATGAAACTTGCAAGAATAAAACACTAATTTGGTACATGTACATTTAAAGCAGCCAATACAAAGCAAGACAATTATGGGAAATATGGTCATTATGAACATGGGTCAAAATTTGCACGCTATTCCAGAATAGGACTTTTCTTTATAGTTGTAGTAGTGCATTTTTGTTTTGCCTAATAAACAACAAGTAACTGCTTCATTAATCCGAACAAATTACTTATTCGTACATTGTTGGAATAATAAGTTTGTAACTATAAAAAAATTTCAAAAACAAAACCTAATATATATATATATGTCATCACTATGGCCAATTTAACCTTGATTTAAAGTGCTGATTCAGAAGTTTTTAGACATTTACATTTACATCTACCTTTAGTGATTTGCTTCACTCAGCAAGTAAAACTAAGCATACCGGTAAGCATCTAGGTACATGACATTTTGCTGACAATATCAAACATTACTGGGATGGTTTGTATTACATATCACTTTTGCATCAACCCTGTGTATGGTAAGTCCTAGTTTAAGGTGTAGAACTAAGCATGGTTGGCACAGGCAATGGAATGGGAGTGTTAAGAGGTTTAACTATGCATGGGAAAAACAAATACAAGGAAAAGGAAGTGCACATCCATTTACAAGACAAATGCTTAAGTACAAGTATTTTTGGGTTTTAAGGCACACCGACACTTGATAGGTCATACGGCGCCGAATACGTTGAAGTTTGAGGACAAGTAACATTTTGTATCCCCATTTTTTCATGAAAAGTTTTGATCATGACATGAACTGAAATTTTTTTATGGATATTCTCAATTTCTTTTTCATAAAATGTTGTTTACATAGAATACAGGACATGTGTTTGCATATAACTTAAAACTACACACACACACCAAGTTTCTTCAATCTGTTACTACAAAGACCTATACACACAAAGATTGGCAACTCAGTAAACAACCCATACCCATTACATGGCAAATAACTACCCAGATTTTTAATGAACATAGGCAACAGGTTGAAGTAGCTTATGCTCCTGCAATTCATCTTAAACACAGGAATATAAACTAAAATTTTAAGTTAAAAAACTTCAAACATATTTAATTTTATTGGTCTTGTTTAGATATTGTTTGTTTATTGGGTTTATCGTCCCACCAACAGTATTTCAGTTATCTGGAGACGGTGTCCACTTGAAGCAGATATAGTGCTGCCTTCACTGTGTATAGCATGTCATGGAACTACCCCTATATTTGCTTGAGCGTTAGCAAGGGAGCTATACCACTACCATTTTTAACGACTTTGGTATGTCGTGGCCCAGGATCGAACCCGGGGCCTTCCATACCTGGAGCCGATGCCCTATCGTTTGCGCTACCAGGTCCGGTGTGTTTAGATACTGATTGTGAAATTGCATGCTATTAAACTAATGGATATAAATACTAAATGAACATAGGATAGGGTAGTGCAGAAACCAAGTTATTTTCTTGAGAAGCATATAAAATGGTAAGAAAGAATGGAAATAGAACATATGCCAGTAAAGTGCAAATGTTGTGCAGTCCACTTCTAGTCATCTCCAGTACATACATACCAGGTGAAAGAAGATTTTTTAAGTTTTCCTATGTAGCCATGTATGAAAAATGGCCATGACCCTGGCGGCAATGTTTTTTTACGGATTAAAATTATTTAAACAAATTTGCATTCCCCATGCATACTTAAGTTTGGCTGAATTTGGTCCAGTGGTTTCAGAGAGATGTTGTTTAAAAATGTTGACAGACAACTGACTCTGGATGGACACAATAGCTCACCCTGAGCGTAAGTCGGAACTATGGAACTAAAGAAGATAGCTAAGACATGAATATACAGATTTGTCCCTGGTTTGGGCACTTTTACTCATCACCAGACACCAACATGACTAATTAAGTTTAAAACATCTCTAATTACTAGTTACTTTCAAGGCTAGGCAACTATGGGAGATGACTCATGGTTAATATAAATAGACTTATGGTTTTCAGGCATGTCTCTTCTACTCCTAAAGACCTATTCAACCTCCGAATTTTAAATCAATCTGGCAAACTATGTCTGCAAAATTATAACAAATGGAAGAATGGACAGAAAAGCACTGACTTTATGCTTCCTCCTTCAGAGAGTATAAAAGGTATGGAAAACTGAGAAGGTGGTTTGCAGTTACCCACCAATGGCTCTTACCAGGTGCTCTGAGTGAGACCAGTATGAGTAAAGAGAATTCAGCAAGATTTGCCCATGGGCTAATTGAGGTTTTTCAATCTTTGTGTGTACATTCTTTGGTTAATTTTTTTGTATTGATTTTGGCTGGACCAAAGGAAAGGCACAAAGAATATATATATATATTATTTGGATCTCAAAGGCAAGTCTGGTTTTAGGTAAATAAACCATTAATGTTGTCTGATACCATTTCCTGGTATCTAGATAAAAGGTGCAGATAATTATTTTATCAATCGGGTGCTGGAAACAATTTCAGACTCAATTTGAAGAGTTTTTATAAAAGTTTTTTTATAACCATACGCCCAGGAAACAAAAGGAATCTAGGTGAGAAATAAAAATAACCTAACCACAAGTTTCTTTCTGCTATATACACTCATTGGGTCATGGTTTTGTCTCTGTTGATCTTGGCTGCAAACAATTACATCAAGAGTGAACATAATAAGGGCACTTGGCAACATGGTCACACAGCAAAAACGGTTGCCTAACAATGCTATGAATTAATGTATGACCTCAGTCCTAGCAGTATTTGTTACCCTAGAAAAAGGAGACAGAACAAATCTCAAATAAGTGACAAGTATGGTGTTAAAACCTTTTATTCTAGCTTAGTTTATTTAATCAATGAGACAAGTCTTTGGAGGATGTTTGAACTAAAGAAGTTGAAATAAAAAAGACTTCTCTTACCTTAAACTTAAGATGCCTTTGTTTTGGAAGTACATTACAATGCAATTATGACTATTCTAGTGTTGTTAAGCTATTGGCGGAGGAAGACCAAAGAAAAATGTTTGGATCTCACCAATGATATGCCACAGATTAGCTGAAGTACCTACACTGGCTGAGACTGATCCCTAATGCTTCATGTTACAATCTTGCCACAAGTTCATTTCCAGGGTAGAACCAGAGTTTTGGCATGACTTATAGATAATAAATGTTGTATCTCCCTTGGATAATTGGTGTCCAAGCTGTGGACTAAAAACTTTCTGGGTAGAACTAGAGCTTTGGTAGTACCATGATCTGGAGTTATCAGGAGAAATGAGATAAATTTATCTTGCATGAGGATGGTTAAACACCTGGGTTGCATGAAGTTCCACAAATAAAAGTTAATGGCAATACTGATGGACTAATGAGAAAGGTGGGTAAAATTAACAACAATAAAACATAAGGTTTTGTCCCAATAGCTTATCTACAGCAGTACACATTTTTTAAGAAAGATAAAAAAAAGCATTAAAATCAATGAAAGAAAAATGCATGCTTTGCTGAACAGTTATCAAAATATAGAAACACTCTTGATAAGACCTATTAACATAATGCAATTAAGACGTCTAGAAAAAAAAATTGATGACACCAGTCATAATATTACCACACCTTGCTTACAAAGCATTGGTCAATAGGATGGTAATTCACAATACCTAATTAAAGTTGAGATGCACCACATGGAGGGGATTGTCTCTGGCTACATTTCATACAAGAATGTTTTTTATCATCTCATAATGTCCTATACCTATATAAAATGTGACATAGGATAATCTACGTTGGTATGATGGATTTATGGTAAACCTGGTTTGTATTATTATTGACATAATCACATTTAATATATAAAATTCACTTTTGCATTCCACCAAAATTTTATGAAGTAGACATATTATTTGAGATCCTCTGAAATCTAGCACATGCTTATATATAAGTATATAATATATTATATATATTTAATATCATATTATATATTATATCATCATTATTATCAATCATCATCATTATCCATCATTAACATCACCATCACCACCACCATCTTCATCGACATCATTGTGCTATGAATGCTTCCAATCTAGTGTATCTACATGGACACATATTACTAGAGACCATGTGTGCAAATATTGTAAATACAGATCAGCATCTACACCATTTGAAAGAGCCTGGACAATACATGCTTAGCTGGCATAGACTTTAAGATACCTAGTTCTGCTACTACACTTGTTGCTCCCACTGTTGATGATACTATTGTATAATATGGGAATCAGCATCATCTCCAACAATATGACTACATCAGGTTATAAAAATCGTCATACAATGCAACCAACTGTGAACAATTAAAGGATACACTTCTTACAATTACACCCAGACTAACATCACTACAACATACACTTAATGTCTACTGATTTCACTTAATTTGTATTAATACAGCTACACCATAGATCAAATGACCATAATTTTAATGACCATCATTTACTCTCATAAAAATTGCATCAGTCATAAAGACAACCATCCAGTCACAGTACATCACATCGAGATCACACATCATCAATACTTCACTAGCCTATACGACAGCACATGACTACAAAAAACTTCATCACTACATCAACATCACACAATCATCAATACTTCACCAGCGGATACGATGGCGCCATGACTACAAAAATCTACATCACCACAGTAAGACCATCCAGTTACTCCACCCCACCTCTGTATGCCATACTTCCCCCCGTGGTCTGCCTCGTGAGACACCCACCAAATCTCTGCTGACCTCCGTACTGTCCGTATCCCTGCTGTCCCATGTTGTAGCCACCCTGATAGTTGCTCTGACCGGCTGGTCCATAGCCTGGCTGACCGCTATACTGACCAGGAGGCCCCTGGTAGCCGCCCGTGGGGCCCCCATAGGGGTGTTGTCCAGGACCTATACAGACAGCAATACACTCTCATACAAGTAGGCTGCACTAACTTACCCCCAGGGGAGCAATTAAATAAAAATAAAAAGTTTCACATTTAACAGAATTAAATTCAAAAATAAAATAGGGATGCTTGAAGCACATGGCAAAGAAAATTATGATTCATAGAAACAGTTCTAAAGAGATGTCAAAATTCAGTTGTTTGTTTTAAATGATAACAAATTATTGGCAAGTATTAGAAAATTCTTCACTTCACATCCAAATGTTAAAATTAACAAAAAAAATGATGGTTCGCATACTGACTCACTTATATTAACACTTAGATTCTAAGATTTCCCCATCCCTCATATCAATCATTTTCAATATAAAACCACAGAAAGAAAAAACAGCAAAAATGTACTCCTACATTTTACAAAATGTACAATTTAACAACATAAAAAATAAATGCTGACCCTCACCTTGCATAGGTGGCCTCCTGAAAGAGCCTGGTCCTCCTGGGGGCCTCATCTGACCACCTGGCATCATTCCTTGACCACCCTGGTTGCTTCCGGACCCACCCATCATAGGGTTCTGAGACATTGTCGGACGACTTTGTGACATCATAGGATTCTGCGACATTGATGGATTTGATGACATTGTTGGCTGTTGTTGGCTTGTTGTCATCATAGATGGCTGACTTTGTGACATTGACTGGTTCGACATCATCGGAGAGCTTTGTGACATGCTCGTGTTGCCATGCTGTGATGGTGACATACTTGAAGGCTGATTCATTGGCTGACCTTGTGACATCATTGGTTGGCCATGTGACATCATAGACTGATTTTGTGACATCATCTGTTGCCCTTGGGACATCATAGGTTGTCCTTGTGACATCATGGGTTGACCTTGAGACATTCCAGGTTGATTCTGTGACATCATTGGCTGGCCTTGTGACATGCCTGGCTGACCCTGGGATGCCATTGGCTGATTTTGAGACATCATGGGTTGCCCTTGTGACATCATTGGCTGATTTTGTGACATGCTTGATTGATTCTGTGACATCATTGGCTGACTTTGTGACATCATTGGTGGTCCTTGTGGCATCATCTGCTGGTTCTGTGACATTCCAGGTTGGCTTTGTGACATTTGGGGTTGACCCTGTGTCATCATGGGCTGATTTTGTGACATCATGGGTTGTCCTTGTGACATAGGTTGACCCTGGGACATTGGAGGGCCCTGTGGCATACCTTGTTGGGACTGCGACATTTGGGGCTGTTGATTTGGAAAGTTTGGCCCCTGTTGAGGTCCTTGCTGCTGTGGTGGTGGTTGCTGCTGATTGTTGTATGGGGGCTGGTTGCCACTAGACTGGGCTGGACCTCCCATAGGTCCTGTGAAAATGGCAAATGTTAAATCAACAAAACATGATTGTTAACTAAAAGAGTATGTGAGCAGGTGTTTTTACATGTATATTTTATAAAATTTAATAATAATAGCTAGATCAACAAGAGGGCCAAGAAGCCCCATAATCCCTCACCTGAAGTCATGGGCTTTTAGTATGCTTCTACCTGGCATAAAGTGATTAAGTTATTTACTAAAGAAGTTTTTGGTGAAGATTTGGGCCTTACATGTGGCCTCTAGCGTGTTCACAGGGTTTTTCTTATACTTGACATATTGACCTACTTTTTAACCCTATGTGACCCAATAACAAACTTATCCAAGATTTCAAGCAGACAAAAATTCTGGCCATGGTTCCTACAGAGAGGGCATAAGTGTTGCCTCTAAATTGTTCACAAAGTTTTTCTAAGATTTTACCTAGTGACCCATTTTTTTTACCCCAAATGACCCATTAACAAAATCATCCAAAAATTATTGCAGGCACAGGGTGTTCGGTTGACCCGAGCTCCCGGGTTTTGACGCACAAAAATTTGGAAATACCCCTAACTGACGCACATCAATAAAGCGGCGGGGATCATTTTGACCCGTGACAATTTCTACCCGTCTGTCGGTCAAAATCGCCTACAGCTTCATAAGAAGCGAGAAAAGACGACAATGGGCGGAGTCCGCATATTACTGAGAACAGATTCTCACACGCACACACAAACGCGCGCACATCGATCACCTTCTGCTAGGAGAAAAACAATACAGTAGGCGGAGCCTGCATAATTAATAGGAAACAGGTGCTCTAATTCTGCCGATGACACGTTTGCTTGTGTGCGCGGCTAATTTCAATATGGCGTTTTGACAGAGGTATAGAAAAGTATTAAGTCTTAATTGATCGGCATCTGTTTACTCGTAAAACATGTTTGTAGCAACCTGATGCATCGGAATAAATTAAGGACGACTGTACGCATTGTATAATTACTTGATTGGGCCACCAAAATGGGTGAATACTGCAAAGGAGCGAAGTGGTGCGTCAGAGTAATTTGACAGCGATTTAGAACTATGCACACTAATACGGCAAATTGATTGATCGCATCTACGAAAGATGTACTTGTTACTTGAATGGTTGAAATTATGGCTAAAAAAGCCTTGTTTGACGTTTTGATATTTCACAATTAGTTTTGGGCACAGACTACAGTACATTTTGTACTGAAAACCAGGTTCTTGTTGTCTTGCCTGATGGTGCCTTTAGATATATTTAATTAGGAAATATGAGATATTGGGTGGCCGAGAACGTCGACTCTGACATTTATAATTGGTTTTTGGAGTAACGCCAATTTTGAGAAGCAATATTATTTTTAACAGTGACAATGTAACAATGTTAATTGATATGTTTTATTTTTTTTATTTGATTGTCATAACTGAGATGTAGAAAAAACACTATTTAGCAATATTCTGTTTATTTACTTGTCCAAGCAAACTCTAAGAAATATCAATAATTCCCATCAAGGTTTAATTATACAAAATGTGGTCGTCAATGATATAATTGTATATACAATAATGATTATATACACAAAAAATGTTGAATTAAATGTTATAAAGAGAAAAAGATCTGAAGAAAAACCTAAATTCTAAAAAAAAGAAAAATTAATTTACTGTAAATAGTAAAACACAATCAACATTGATATAACAGCACATTTGCACTTTATGATGTGCTACACGACACACAGATATGACCCTCAGAAATTTGAATTTAACCCATGAAAATTTTGACTGAGGGGTCAATGACTCTTGAAGTTCAGAGTCTACCGAACGCCCTGATGCAAACATTCTGGCCAAATTTGGTTAAAATTGGGCCATAAATGTGGAGTATAGCATTTTCATAAGGTTTTTCTAAGATTTGACCTAGTGACCTCCTGTTTGATCCCACATGACCCAGTTATAAACTCACCCAAGAATTCATGCAGGCAAACTTTCTGGGAAAGGTTAGTGGCGATTGGGCCATAAATGTGTCCTCTGCCATGTTCACAAGGCTTTTTGATTTGACCTAGAGACCTTCTTTTTGACCCCACATGAGTCAATTATGCACTCATGCAAGATTTGAATGCCTAATGGACTACAGATGAAAAGGTATCAGAAAAGCTCACCTTTGAACTCACATTGAACTCAGGTGAGCTAAAAAAGAAAATCCCTTATTTCTCTTACATATGGAAGGAATAGGATAAAAGAAGCATTTTTCATTTTAAAATATTTCTGTGTTATTATGGTTTCACAAGTAACCATGTTCAATAATTGTGACTTCTTCTCTTGTCAAATTGCCAAGACAATATGAAACCTGAAAACTTACCCAAAATAATTTATATTTAAAGTTATAAGCTTCCAAAACTGATCAATCTTGTTTAATTAAAATGAAAAAAAGCAATTTAATTGACAATGAAATATTCGCATATCGTGGGATTATTCTAAATCAATTTGTCTTATTATATTTAAGAAATAATAAAAAGAGAAGTGATCATAAATTACCTTTAGACTCACCTTGATTCATTGGATTTGGAGCCATGCTGTTGGGTGGCATATTCCCCCTCATAGGATTCATCGGCGGGCCCCCTGATGATTGTGGATTCTGACCAGGGGCCTGAACAAGTCAAACAATATCAAAATATTAGTTTGTTTTTACTTTGTTGTTGTTGTGTTGTTGTTGTTTTTTTGGAGGGGGGGGGGTTGGTGTTGCCTCTCTACACCAAATATTTAAATTTAGATAATACTTGCTCTTCCTGTTGGTGAATTCTGACCACAGTCCATTGACCAACAAGTTGAAGACAAAACAATGTACACTATGTAATAGCTTTTGATATTTAATCGTATTTAATGTTATAGGTATTTTTCTGTTTTTACTGAGGATAATAAATACATATTAAGCTGTTCTTAAAAAGTAAAAAGAAAAGTATGCTCTTCTCTTTTAAAAGTCACATATTTCTCAAGATGCCTGATAGGGTGGCTGCTTTAAAATTTAAAAAAAAATGTACAAAAAAAAGCTTTAGACTTATTTGCCACAGTTACTGGTACAATGTAAGTAAATGTCTTGAATATCAATAGAATTTTTTTTTTGTAAATCAGAAAAATGGTTTAGCAAAATTAAATTAATAAGTTAAATGATAATCAGATCTATGGATGCTTTCATATAGTGCCGTCAAAATATGTAACCCACAAACAACAAAGAAGTAGACCTCACTTTTATTCAATAAATTTTACAAGTAACCATAACTCCTACACAATCAAACTTGTCTTGATGTTAAACACAACCAGGCTTTATACTTAGCAATCCTGTCTTGTTTCATGAAAATTCTACGAAGTGTTGCTGAGAAATAGCAGGAACAAAATGTATTCAATAAATAAATTATCATAGGACCTCAGCTTCAAGATGTGCAAATAAAGGCACACAAAAAAGAACCTGTCCTGTAAAGTTAGAAAATCCGACCAATGGTAAATGAGAAATAGCGAAACAAGTCTGTTTTATTGATGGACCCACTGCCTAACAGATGCCCTCCATTATAGGCTCCCCATATAGCAATGTCTGTTATTCAGGGTATAATAAACAACAGCTTTTAACGAGTTTAACCTTTGCTTTGTAATATACCAATTTCTACTTACCGGCAGCAAGGACTGCATGTTCTGATTGGCATCAGCAAGAGTGGCCAGGTAGACAAGGTTACGGTGAAGCATCTGCTGATACCTGCACAATTAGAATACAATAAGGAAGAGTTGTTACCTTCAAATAATCTTGCAAAACAAAATTATCGTGATCATGAAATCATAATTAGTATAATACTCTCCATCATGTAATGGTAGCTGACATAAATCACATTATTATCACTATGTAGTCTCTATTCTTAGACATTTTTTATCTTTCTAAAAAATTGATTTATTTTAGTGGACATAATTATAACCATCATCATCATTGCCAGCATCATTTATACTATTATCATTAATCCAACATCATCTATCTACTATAAAATCATAATATTTCATGAGGGATTCATTTTTGTGTATTTTATGGGTACCATTATCCATGACTGCATATGTCCCCACAAAATGTTCTTATTGAACATTCAACATAAAGGTGGTATCTAACAGTTTGCCTATACCAAACATGTTAAGACTTATCCCTGTTTGTGGGGAGTTAAGGCAATTTTCTACCTGAACAATTAATTTAATAAAAGTAATGAAAGGGAATCTTTACACTACATCAATGGTATGACAGAAAGATCTGTGAAAAAATTACTGTAAATGTTTATTTAAACCAAACTAGCATGATAAAAAATTTGTTAAAAATAAATGATTTTATCAGAGCACTCCATGAGTTTACAGATGCACAGTAAGCGGTCATGCAGATCACTGTTTAATAGTGTGTTTTATTTTTAAAAATGTCTGTGCAGGCAGAGATAGTTATGTTCTATACATGGAAGTTACTGAACTGGTATGCTACATATTTCATTCAGATTTAGGGCCTCAAATAACATTTAGCAGGAACTTTTCTGATAACACTATCCTTTTTTGGCTGTTTGAAAAAAACAATGTTTGGTAGAAACAGTTTGATACCACCTTTAATGTTGATGAGTTAGTATAAGGGGTGTCAGTCAGGTTAAAAGAGAAATGTGAACACCTGCAATAATGATATATTGTTTAAGTGTATGCTTTATCTGGAGGAGGTAAGAGTATATATTAAAATGCAGAGTACCCACAGACTTCAAATTCTCATGATAGTTATGTCTTGTTTATTGTTTGTTTATTGGGTTTACCATATACCAACAGTATTTCAGTTTTCTGGAGACAGTGCCCACTTGAAGCAAATATAGTGCTGCCTTATATAAGTAATATAGTCCTGACACCTGGGCAACCAGTCGTGGAACTACCCTTATATTTGCTTGAGCATAAACAGGGGAGCTATATCACTTTCATTTTTAACGACTTTGGCATGTCATGGTTACATCTTATTGGAACCTTTTCTATAACCCACAAACTTTTGTTTACATCATGGTCAATCAGGGTTTTCCCTTTAAATTTTTTAGGGGGTCACAGTGTCTCCCTAGGTTTATGATTTGGGGGTCATTGGTAAATTTTGGGGGTCACATTATATAATCACTTTACTAATAGTCTTGCACCTTAAAAACAGAACTAAATTGTTCATTTATGTTTTATACTATTAAAACAGAACAAAATCACATATTGTACATTTCAGATTTTAAAAACGTCGTCAGCTTGGACCGAGACATTTTGACAGAATGGTTAACATTTTTAGAATTGTTTATTTTTCACTTTTGGATTTTTGTTGCAAAAAACAAAAACCAGTCAAAACTTAGGTATTCGTACTCATATTGGTTCAACTTACATGTCTTTTCTACATAATAAAAATTTGACCTTGTAGTGTTTTAAATATATTGCCTTAGCCGTTTGGTTTCTAAAGCCAAACATATATTTGCTTAAAATTAATATGCAATGTATGACTTAACTATGTTCTAAAAGATTAATGCAGATAAAACACATCCAAACCTTTGAAATGTAGCGTATTCACAGACTGGTTTTAACTGCGTTCTAAACTTAACGATCATTACTATTGCGACGCTTTAAAGAAATGCTGAACGTGAAACAGCGTCTAACTACACAGAATTGCTGGTTCCCAGTCATCTTAACGCAGTACATGTATCGTTTAGGTGGACCGGATATCAGTATTAAGACAACAAATAATGGACGCTTATTTACAAAATACTTTGTCTAACTGAAGCAAATTGATACTTAAATGCTTTTTGCAACAGTTTGACGAGCTGACAAAGATCAATGTTATTGGAGACAATAAATTATGGCTGTGGATTAATTCATTTTGTGCGTCCAGTGTGTCGCAATGTAAGTTTATTTTCGGGTCATCTGTCGAAAAAATGCGCCAAAACGCACAAATTTGTGCATCAGGGAAAACCCTGATCAATGTACTAGATATGTTCAAACCTTAGTAGCAGTGAAACATCATTCTATTCAAGCATCCTTACCTTAATCTTACTCAATGCCAACGAACTCATTATTTATGTCAACAAAACTTTTATCTCAACATCAATATCAAAGTTAAGACATCTTTGAATTAGAACAATTTAACTAAACATACAGATAAAGGTGTTAGTGAGTCTGTTGCAAACTTACTGCACACATTCTGTTGTCTTTCCTTTGCTCTGATAATCAGATATGGCCTGTATTAGCTGGGTGTTTTCATCAAGCATCTGTTAAAAAAAAATAAAAATAAACAATTAAGAAGCTTTAACATAAATAAAATGGTGTACATGTACTTTTGGTCTGGTCTGTGAGAGTCAAAAATATTATTAGAACTTTGTTTAAAATCAGCTAATGTAAATATTAAAATAATTATGTATCTGAAAGATGATATGAATATTCCAAGAAAGCCTCTGATATAAAGCAGTGTGAACGTCCATGGCATACCACTCATTACTGAACCAGCCTAATATAGCCAGGATAGCATATTTCCTGTGGGGATGTGGGATGTGTGTAGAATCATGCTGCCAAGCTTTGTAAGCATGTGGCTGGAGCTGGAAAAATCCTTTACCAAGGTCTTGGATCAAACCCACAACCTCCTGGCGAGGACCTCAGGGCAGAGCTATTACTTTCTTTAGTCTCCACTTTAACCATTTGGTGCCAGGCATAAGCTGGAACAGAACCAATCTTTGTATACTACTGGCACTCTTCTGGACAGAACCCATCTTTGTATACTACTGACACTCTTAACAAGTATTTCTGACTGATTACTAAAAAAACTGAATGTATTCATATTTGATGATATATCAGCGTCCGCAATAACTTTGATGCAAAAATGTGACCTCACAACTGGAAGATGATGTTCAAAGTGAGATAAATTCAAAAACCTACAAACTAAGCTTGACTTGGACTTAGAAATTCAGATTTTGGTTATTAAGCCATCAATAAATCAATATAAATTACAGCAAAAGCTTAATAGGGCTTGCATAATTTGCCCAGTGACCTGTCATTTATTGAAAACAGAACTAACAAAACATTACTTTAGATTTCCCTTGCCCAAGATAACACCTCCTACATAAGAAATCATTCTAACTTCTACAGCCTTTTAAAATTCAAATAACTGAGCTGAAACTTAATCTCTGCTTAAAAAGGTTTTTATATCAAAATGACAATAATATAATAAGGATTGGACAGTAATCATTGAGTAATGACCACCTGTGGTTTCAACCATTGGTTTAACCTGTCATTTGACATAATATGTGTTGCATAAGTTAAACATTTTGTGCAAAAATTCAAATTGATCTCTTCCACTGTATTCACTATTGGACTGCTGACTTGTCCTTGAAACTGTTATCAACGTAAATATATGAGAAAATAAAGTAAACATTTTTTTTTTTCGTAATCCCTCACTGCTTTAAACAACAAAAATAAATACCATTTGCAAATATTCATGGGCATTAACTATTAACATTCCTATAAATCCAGGCCTGGTTCATTCATATATAACAGTTTAAATAGATTAAATGGTGGACCTACACTGTCTAACATTACAGTACAGTAATGTCCCCCGTACTATTGTCCACTGGAATAGTTTACCACCAGATATCCCAGCTTGTACCCTGCAGCAGTTTAGTCACGCAGTCTGTCAGATTGAACATATCTCACCATAAGCAATATGCAAACATCTTTTATTTTATTTCTTCATCTTTGCTTTCTTATCTTTGTTTCGGTTATTATGTCTTTAATTCTTTTATCTTGTTCAGTTCTTCTAACTTTCTCTGCAGCTTGACGCGCAAATGTCTAGTTCCTCATCAGGGGTTTGACATTATTGGAAGATAGAACACACAAGATGCTGAAAAGGGTCGAAAATAACCAAGTGCAGTTAAGACAGTAGTTCCGAAACAGCAGTAGTTCTGAAACAACCACTTGATTTCTGAATGTTTGCTCACAAAGTACTCCAAATATTGGTTCTTTTCTATCGAATACGGTATTTTTCACATTTTTCCAAGTTTTTCCTAAGATTTTCGACGAGTTTTGAAGTGCGAAAAAAAACAACAGTTGATTGAAAATATCACCTGCATAACAGTTTAAATCAACACTGTTTAACGAAACTGAGGTAAAAAAACATTGTGATAAGAAAAAACAGTCCTAAGGTAAGCAATCAAACTTATGCATCAAAATGTATCCCCTATACCTATTCTTGGTTAACTTAATGCAATAACTTTCGTTATTATGATTGTGAAAAGCAAAATATACCATGTTTTATGTTTGTTTGTATGAGCAGCTATTCCAGAACAGCTGAGAGCACATTGGGGTAACATCCCAGATGGGGGGAATCTCAAACATATTGAGCGATTTTGTAAAAACTTTTTTTCAATAAATTCTGTTTTATAGTCCTGTTTAATAACCCTTGTTATCTCCCTTTGAAGAGTTATCATTAGTTTTGCGTACAACTTCCGGTGAGCAAAAAAAAACCAAACAAGATGGCGTCTGAAAACAATAAAATCGGTGATCTGTGCAATTTTTCAAAATTATCAGTGCGTGAACTGTAATACTTTCTTAGAGAAAAAGGGGCGCATGTATCAGGGAATCGTCCGGAACTTATAACACATGATAGAAAAGCTTGGTACACGGACATTAAGTGACATTAAATTGGACGACGAAGAAAACCACATCAAACGCGAAGGAGAGTTGTTTGTAACACCATTCGGGGAGAATCTTACAAAACCTAGCTCTATCTATATTCATTTTACATTTTCCAAATACTGAAATGCAACTGCTTTGCTACCTTACATATACAGCATTGTGTCAACTAAAGGCAAATTGTCGGAGACCATTTTTAGTGGACATGACCTCATTGCATTTTTTTTTTAAAAAAAGATGTTTACCCTGATCTAATGGGGAACATTCTTAACTTAAGTGCATTTCTTCAGTTAAAGATATGATTTTGTTCCAAAAGTGTGGACCTAAGCTAGACACACTGAAAACAGACTTAATTTTTCATATGTCAATATCTTGTTTGAAAATCCATCTGTATGATGTCATTCTGTTTCAGAATACTGTCATGTACATGCATTTTAATTGAAAATTTAGAAACACATAATAATTATAAAAAATAGTATTGCATTACATGTTACTACATGTATTTCTCAATACAGTCTCCCTGTGGTGACAAAAATTTAGTAATTACAAATTTTCAGCAGATAAAATCCTAGTGGTAAATTACATTTCTTCTTTTGTTAAGGAAATTCAATATAAATGTCCTATCCGATACCTTGTTTTATGTTCATATTAACATTGTTTTCTCCTCTTTCTAACTGACATAATATGACAAATATACAAATGCAGACATAACATGTCAATACATAGTTGACACAATCTTGTTTTGTGAGTTCCATCTATGATGGTTATCACATAATATACGAATTGACATAAAAATCTGGAAGCATGGTCTTGTATATGTCGGGTGCGGAATAGCCGTACCACTACATTCTTGTACCATTTTGATCAAACACTTGCACAAGTTAACAAGACAGTTTCAGAAATGGAACCTGGATCAACTATTTCAATTGAATGTTTGTAAGAGACTATACATATGGTTGGGATACCATTTGTCCTGTTGTACCTTTATTGCATATTCCACATGTAATTAGTGTAGCAGTTAACTTGTTAATAACAACTGATACATCTTTCATTAAGTTTTTTTTTATTTTTTTATAGATTGCACTTGTAATAATGATGTTAAATTCTTAGTCTACCATTTCTGGGGAAAAAATCACCTGTTGGTGGGGGATATACAGTCATTGGCAGGTTTTTGCTCTATTTGTAGTTACTCGTTGCTTTGTTGGAGAAAATCTGTGTTGAAGTACCTCCTCAATTCTTCTATGTGTGAATTACTTCATATTTTTCATTTTTTGCCTCATTGTTTTCCTGATTTACCTTGAAATCCACCAAAACTATGGGTTTTATTTAGTTTTTGTTTTTCAACCCAAGTTTCAAATTGTTTATTGGCAATAATTTTCGTGATTATATTTTGCATTGAATGACATACAAGAAAAAATGGTTTCTCTGTTTCAAATATTTAAATAATATCAGGTTCAGTTTATTGATAAGTTACAGAAATTTATTTTGAAAATTAGGTTGTAAAACATTGAAGGTGGTAACCAACAATTTACATATATTAAATATGCACACAATATCTGATGGCTGCTTTGGAGTATATGGCCATACTTTTTGCATAAACCCATACTTTAGTCATTATAAACACGATTTTGAACTCTAACTTTATTTTAGAATGTACTAATTGCGAAAAAAAATAGTCTAAATATTCTGTCTTTCTAACTCTATAAAAAGTGTAATAGTGGTATAGTTACCGATGTCAGAGAAAGATTGTCCGGATGTCTATATAAAAGTAAGTGGTCACATGGTTTTCCTAACTTTAAAAATAGCTATCTATGCAGCGTGGCTTAGATAGGAAACACAAGTTTGCAATGATGAGTGGGGATTTATCCTTGACTGCTCACACAGATCTTTGTCATCAATGAAGAGCATTTTGCAAGACCTTTACAGGCGCCAATGACTTATTTGGTTATTTTGAGGGAAAAAAAACAAATTGTTGCATACCACCTATAATACTTTTAAAATCAAGAATATTTACTCTTAACTAGCTTTTACTTCATAATATCATGCCCTCATAGATATTTATTGCCATAAAAAAAGTATGGTGCATACTTCAGAGAAAGTAAGTTTTTATTATGAGCTACAACTATGGGCAGATAGATCAGACCTTGACCAGACTTGTCTAATTTGTGTCAGCACTGTCTGCTTGGTAAAAAACCTCCAAGACCCAGAGAGAATGTGATAAGAAAGCCGTTAAATCCATAGATGCACACAGGTTTGTAACTACAGATAGCAAACATAGATTTAAACGGCGTTTAAGGCAGGGATCCAGTTGGCAAAGTAATGTCGAACACTGTTTTTAACACTGTTTTAACCTGTAAAAAGAACTCTTTTAAGTGTACAGTCCTTCGCCGCTGCGCGCATGTACAGAGTTCGACAATACTCGGCCAACCGAGGGATGAACGAAATTGGAAGAAGATGGAAACCCCTTCCAAATGTTTTATATGTGTTATTAAGAAGATACATTAGTGCTTTCTACCACATAAAGTTTTAATCAATCACCAAAAACAACGATGAATAAACAGTGATAGTTTCGTTAGTGTTTCCGAACTACTGCCTTAACTGTGCTTAACCTGGATTACCAAGCAAATTTTGCAAAATAAAATAGAAAATAAAATAAAAGAATTCTGTATGTAAATGGAAAAAATATGATATGCTACGTCATTTTTAAAAGACTACAAGGACCTTCTTGATACAGATTCGGCTGCTTAATCAAATGATTTTATCTAAATGGGCAGATAATTCAGGGGAGAATATTTTTTTACTCGATTGTTGTTGTTTTTCGTTTCAAATAGTTCTGTTGTTCCATATGGAAGCAATGTCAAGGATGTTAACGTTACAAAGGATCGTTTTTCTTTGTCTCTGATTTCCTTTTTCTGCTCTTAAAATACTGTGAATTGTATAAACACCTAGCAGAATGATGATTAACAGAAAACCTTATTTTACCTTCTGAATCGTAGCCTGGTTGGGAGGGGGGCCTTTAGGTCCTTTCTGTTGGTGGGGAACAAACGCCAACGACATTATGTCTGTTGTGGTTTTCTATCGAAACGATGTGAAAAATAAGTTCGGTTGGGTTGTTGTTTTTATTTTCTTTCATAAAGGAAAATTTGGAGGCACGCGAAGCCCAAATAATCAATGAAAACTACCGAGGCTTTCCGATTAAATTAATTTGCAATTGCGCTAAATGTGGTAAAATGAGCGGCAACGCCAGAATATAAATGAAAAAAAAAGGAACGGTCTAGATTTCTGTGACAACATTAATATATGGTCGATGCATTTTACAAAATTATCTTACTTTTCTTAAAACTTAAGTGTCACATAATTTATATAGAGCAGTTTGTTCATGTGAATTTTGAGTAAGAATTTAACTATAAAAATAGAAGAGAATCAAATGAACCAAATGAAAAACAACTACAAGTGTTAGTAAATATGTTGTTTTTATCCCAAAGAGACTGAACTCAACGTTTAGCCAAACAAGATATAACTCAGCATTTCCAAATTGATGGTGTTTGCCTTAAGACCCGCTATTGTAGTTTCAGGTCAACAACATATTACTGATTTAAGTACCGAAGCAAACATTTCTGAGACTGGACCAAAATGAACAAGATTATGTAAACTTCGCCAAATTAGCATCAGGTTCCCGTGCGCGCTTCATTTGAAGTGTATACAAAACAAATCTTTTTCTCTACACTTGCTGCCCATGGCCTAGCGGTTAGAGTTAGAGTCGCCAAATCCCCATCCACTCATTGCGTGGGTTCGACTCGATCCCTGTCAAGGACATAACTGGGGGTGGGGTGGGTTTATTCTATTTATTTATTTTTATCTGATCTGCGTTGCACAGGAGGTTCTACACAGACATTTGTCTGGGGGTATTTCTCTTTTAATAAGCTGATTGTCGACAACATAACTGTAACTGTGTCCGTGCGATATAATAAAAATAAACAGAACAACAATATCTAAAAAACATTGTATGTAAATCATTTATTAAGCATAAGTTAAAAATATGTACACGGTAATTAATGACAATTTAATGATATTTCCAGCATTCTTATAAATATATTATTTTTTGCACTTTAAGCCAGACAAAGAATAGCTTAATATTTTTTCAATGTCATTTCCGGTTGTTATATTGTAGATGTTTCAGAAAGTTTGCACCAGCATACCATAAAGTCAGGAAAATATTTTCCTTTTCTTTTCTTTGGATGGAACCTGATACTTGTTTCTGTAAACATTTTAATTGTTATTGTTAACATTATTGCCACTTTTTAAATTACGTTTGTTTGCTTCGATACAACATAATATATCAGTTTTGCTTTCTTATATATTTTTATTATTTACACACAATGATGTCATATTTAAAAAAAATCGTCCGCATCTTTAGACCATTTTGTAATTGTTTGTAAAATTTTCGCTTTGATTACATTGAAAGTCTACTGCGTGCCTTGATTGGGATGCAAGGTGACAGCCCAATGGAAATCCTTGGTCTATGCCGTCATTTTACACCACCGCCAGGGAGTGCCGATATGGGACAGATAATGTTCAGTGAATGCTGTAAACTGGCCAGATGGCCTTAGAGGTATGGCACCGGGCCCGAGTGACCTAAATTACAATTCAGGCGGCTAACTTTACGACAGTCTGGGGCCCGAGATAAAGGAAATATCTTTACACCACACCAAAAACTGAACAAGCCCTTTTCTGAAGAAATACAGTCTCTAAAAATTACATATCCGGGCCAGCTTGTGTGTGTGTTTTTTTTTTGTTTTGTATTGTTTTTTTGTTGTTGTTTTGTTTGTTTGTTTGTTTTTGTTTTTTGTTTGTTTGTTTTTTGTTGTTGTTTTGTTTGTTTGTTTGTTTGTTTTTTGTTGTTGTTTTTTTTTGGGGGGGGGGGAGGGAGGGGTGCATCTTTGCTAAAAACGTTAAAGCGGATTACTAGATGACGATATAACGTGATCTCAAACGTAATTGGTAAATTGGTTTTCTTAGTTTAAAAATAGATAGATAGATAGATACAAGACCTTGTCAGCTAAGAATGGCTTATTTGCTTATTTGAGAAAAGAACAGTTTGGTCTAAACTATCGGATACCACCTGTAATGTGTGGGCAAATAATTTGGGTATAATATTTATTGAGACCAAATACTACTTACTTAGCACAAAATGCAAAAATCCTTATTTCTTTAACCTCAATGGGCATACACTTCACAATCTGAAGACTAAAACTCCTCTTTTAGACTTATATATCAAGACTAGAAGTGGAACAACTACATAAAAACAGTTTCAACACAACCAGCTCAGTCTTAGACCTGTTAAGAAGAAACTTACGTCACTGTTCACTTATTTGTCGTAAGAATGCTTACATGTCCCATGGCGTGTCTACCCTGGAATGTGGAGCTATTATACAGGACCCATATGCAACGGTGAATTGGATGACATTGGGTGGTTCCAACAGCAAAGCCCCTGCTTCATCCTACAAGATTATAAAAGCAAAAACGAAGGAGCCTTTATTAAAATGTTAAAGGGCATGGACATTCGAACACTCCAAGAAATAAGGAAAGCGCTAAGACTGACTTTCCTAACAAAGAGGCTAAGGGACTAGTGCTGACCGTACCCTTGCATAAATACCTTATTCCAATTAGAAACAAACGTAAAATGGAGTCAGTTACTCAAAGTGATAATGCCTCGAGCAGTACTGTCTCAAACTCTGAGCTTAAAAATTCACAGAACTTTAAAATAAAATAATCCATCCTAGATGAGAATGTTAACATTTCTTTTTGTGCCAGCCTCTGATGCTTTGCATCAGTGTTTTTATTGTTTGATATGAAATACTTTAAAAAATTCTAACTACCGTGGACTTGGAAGAAGTTATAATTAATGTTGAAGTAAACTCGACCAAACCTTAGTCTTCGGTTTTACCTGGCATATTATGGTTAAGTCCATCTATCTTTATTTTGTGTATTTCGTCGATCTTGGTAGAATATATGTTTCATTAAGTTGCGTAACAGATGTTCGTAAAAGGTTAAACTATGATCGTGATTGGTTTGTTAAATAAAACCATACGCTTGGATAAGAACATGCTTGCACTACCATATACATAATTTTATGGTACTTAAAGTGGCGCTGTGATAAAATGAATACGTGTTAAATGTGTGTTTATCAAAGATAGACAAGAGACCGTGGCCTGCATATGAAATAACCTCTTGTTACAGCACTAGCCATAATTACGTCTACATATAAAGCTAGTCGTGACTGGGAATAAAGTGAACTGGGATATATCTACTAAACAACATCTTAATCAGTTGGACCGCAGGCCTTCTTGTGGTTGAGCGCACAGGGTACGTAGTTCAGTCACGTATTTTTCATAATATTGTGTTAACTAACATTGGTGTAGGCTTATATGTATTTTTATTTCTTCGCTTTGTATATTTGTTAATTTATGGAAAGTTGTCTCACCTTTTTGAATGGGTTTTGTATGTAAAGATGATCAGTTTGTGTGTGTGTGCGTGCGTGCGTGCATGCGCGCGCGCAATTATAGCTGGGCCTTGCGTAACGTA
The DNA here is from genome assembly GCA_007844125.1 of Sinonovacula constricta. Lineage (NCBI taxonomy): Eukaryota > Metazoa > Mollusca > Bivalvia > Cardiida > Solecurtidae > Sinonovacula > Sinonovacula constricta. The sequence goes on along the minus strand of CM017565.1, from coordinate 37,159,582 downwards.
ATGTAACTAAAGTATCGGAGAAATGTAGAATGATATTTGCCAGCAAGTTAAACATGTATCTAATTGCTAACATTTATACATGGAAATGTGAATTAGTCATATACGGGGCTATATTATTCCATTTAGCAGTCTTGCCAATACTTATAATATTAGCCTGTACATCTCTGGTCTTCCGGCTTGCAAATGGGTAAATGTGATTGGATACACTTTTAACTTCACAGTTTAACTGCAAACGCGGGTCTTCATTTATTGTTAAAGAATTCGTATAAAGTTTAGACTGTGATAATATATAAGTACGTGTATGGCGTCTGTACACGGATAACAGTCTAGTGGGTTCATAAATACGAACGCTTCGTTGCTTGAAAATATCTGAATAAACGTTAGTATAGTAATATAGAACACCATGCATATGTCGAACTTAAACGGCATTAGGTTTCCTTAAAAATCAATTGAAAGGGCCGAATGAGTTTATATTTCACTTTAAATGCAACACTTGCCAATCTAAGTTTGCATTCACATAATATGTCGTATATTTTGCAATCGAATGAGTTTACCATGTAAATAACTTACAATATTCACGTTGGTTGTATCGGATATTGTATACATGTACAGATTCACAGATTGGCAACATTCACGTATGCTTTCCTCGGGCGAATTTCGTATTCACGAAATAGTTTTTCCATATAATCGCCTTCATAATGGAACAAAACATTCTTTGCCCGTATGTTAAAAGGAAGCACAAAAGAACAACTTTTAACTCCCTCGGTAACATTCATAAGTTATACGTTCATAAGTAAGTTATACTACTGCTAGACGAATTGTCAAATTTGAAAAGTAGGAAGGAAAACGTGAACGCATTATATACATGGTAATTTGTAGTGGGAATAAACTTTCAAACAAGCTGTGTTATCAATTGGTATATCAAATGTGCACTTAGATTTTTATCTTCCAATACGTGTTCCTTCCCATTTATTGTATGCGGAGTTGGAATCTCTTTCAAAGTTTCTTTTAATTTAAGATTAAGACCTCACTTCTGACCTAGATATTACACATCACACTAGTGTGTGTTCATTCGCCAGTGGATTGTTTGATATTGGCACAGCATACACGTAGACCTTTGCAAGTACACGCTAACCTAAGTTCATATAACACCTGCCGTTTCTTACCGACGTAGCATGCATTTTATTGAGTTTTTATGTGAAACATTCGAACTATTGGACTATTAATTGTGATTCGTTAAATATCTGCGGGATAAGAAGTCGATTATAAATGCTGTGGCAAATTGTGAGAGCAGCTTAAAATAGCATCTAGTGTAACGAGTAGCGTTTTATTATACATGTCGGAATATAAAGGTTCATCAAAATAAAATCACCACCTCTTATCGTTGTCTTGCAGGAGAACCAAATCAAGATGGCGGACAAGAAAACGATCAATGTAACAATCTGCGGAGGTGGCAATGGTGCCCATGTGTTAGCTGGCTTATCTTCGATGGTACAAGAGCTTAATGTCACGGTTGTTGACGTTTACATGGACGAAAGCAAGCGGTGGACAGACGCTTTAGAACAGCATGGCTTTGCTGTAAATTTCCTAATGGAGCAAAAGTACAGCAACCCGCGGGGTCAGGTGAGATTTACTGTAACAAAAGAACCGAAAAGCGTTGCTAATGCCGACATCGTCATCATCTGTGTCCCTGCATTCACCCATCTTACATACCTGAATATTATTGCGCCATTACTGCAAGACTCCACTCTTGTCGTTGGAATGCCAGGCCAGGCGGGGTTCGAATTCCAATGTAAGACGATCTTGCAAGAGAATGGAAAACGATGCGCCTTTATGGCACTTTCGACATTGCCATGGGCCTGCAGGATTAAGAACTACGGGAAAGAGGTCGAGGTGTTTGGTACAAAAGATGAGGTCGAATACTCTTTTATCAGAACTGCTGGAGAGAAAGCTTCGAATCCAGCAGCGGTCCCGGAAACTGTCCAGAAATTACTTGGTGAACGACCGGTCTTAAAGTCAGTAGACAATGTACTGCAGCTGACACTGGCAAGTAAAGGAAGCATCCATCCACCGATATTGTATTCAAAATGGCGCAACTGGGACGGTACTCCACTGTTGACACCGCCGTTATTCTACCAAGGTTCTGACGAAGAAGCCGCGGATTGCTTGGGGCAAGTTGCTGACGAGATACTTAATGCCGCAAGAGAAATCCAGCGACGATTTCCACACCTCGACTTCTCAGGACTGCTTACGATGCATCAATGGCTTGTCAGCTCATATGGCGATCAGATCAAAGATCAAACCAGTCTGCTTTCAAGTTTGAAAACGAACGCTGCCTATGACGGTCTGTGCCATCCGACTGCGAAGACCGAGGATGGTAAATACGTCCCTGATTTTACTTACAGGTACCTTTCAGAAGATATTCCGTACGGATTACTTGTTCTGCGACAAATTGCTTCATTTGTTGATGTGGCCACGCCCCGATTGAACGATGTTATCCAATGGGCTCAGACGAAACTCAACATGCAGTTTATGGAAGGCGGGAAACTCCTTGCTGGGGATCGCATGACGACACGTCTTCCTTCTTGCTATGGAATCAACTCGATCGAAGAACTTGTGCATTTCTTTGATAATTGATTTCTGGAATAGGGTGGATCGTCGTTCGCACAAGGCTTGAGACATTTTCAGAATAATTAGTAAAAAAACATAAAATGTTTAATGTCTTACAATACGCATTCTAAATGTGTGTTGTGCAGATCTATGGTGTACCTGTAAATATAGTAGCGTTATTCGTCGATGTGATTGCAATCAACACCCTTCATACTAATAAATATATGATATAATTGGGAGAGGCCTGACATTCCTGATTTCATCTTCTAGCCTATTGCCTAGAAACCGAGTACTGTTACAGATCAGTAATCTTAATTTAACATTCTGTAAATTGTTTGTACTTTGAATTGCACGTAGCTCCCTGTAGAAACGTTGAACAAGAATATGAAGCATATTATACCAATTGCACCCTTTTGTTTGATGTAGTTAAGTCTGAGACCGCCAAATACAAGTGGGCCAAATTTACTGATTACAGCATAAAAACAATACGCCTGTCGACTATGTTGTTTAAGCTTACATAAGTAGAATGTAGATACAGATCTGTGACTACTGCGGATTCTACAGTCCAAAGGCCAGTTATCATTTTCATGTTGTAATGTGAGGGAGGTGTATATGTGCGATGTGTTGAGTAGCTAGCTATGTGGAGTGTGAATTAAGGCCATATATAGGATGTGGCAGTTAAATAACAAATTTAAACATGGGCTAATTATGTATAGACTTTATTGTTTTATTTGCTGCCTCTAAATAGAAAACTTATATTTAACAATATATAAATATATCAGATCACAGATTAAGGATAAATGTAATATGGGTACCTACATGTACTAGCTAACTTCTTCCAATGGGTAATTCTAGTAATTCGCAAAAATAAATACTAAGAAAAAAATGACACAGCTAAATCAAAGTGCTGAAAGTCCTGCTAAAGAAACGTGAAGACATTAACTGACCTGGAAACCAAGTCAAGTCATACAACATGATGTCATGGTAGTATTATAAATCAATTATGGCAATTCATCTAAATATGTTATTCTGGTGATGATAAAGAGTCAATTTTCATTTAAAAGATTTTCAGTAAAATAATACTACACTGGTCAATACATGTTGGTTGTAGCATTCAATTTCAGTGACATATTGAAAATGTTAAAAACATTGAACCAAACTTGACTTTTACCTTGCTAAAATATTAACAATGTATGACACTAAGCATAGTTCATTTATGTTAAGCTTAAAAAACTTCTGTCAATGCTCTTATTGCTAGAGAAATAAAGTTTTTTTTATTGTTCATCCAATGTTCTCTTACCTTATTTGATAAGGGCATATATCTATACAAAAATAGATGTATATTTTTTTGACATTTACTAAGAGATACAAAATTAACTACTTGTAATTGTAGACCAAGGATGCTATACTGCATACCTAAGACACATGAATGTCAATTATATGTCGTGGTATCTAATAAACAACTGCTACATTCCAGGGGTGGGGATAACTCATAAGACACATCTACATTATCATATAACTTGTAATTAACAATAATTACGCTTACAGCAACATTATCAAATTTAACTACAAGTTTCGATGGAGGTCTGTTCTGACCTAGTAAAAAATGAGTGAATATGTTTTACATTTTTTAAAAAACTACTTGTTGGAACATACTATTGACTATAAAGAAAAAAATACAAGCCAACATTGAAACAGAACATTTCTAACATTGTATACTTTTACCTTTAATATATTTTTATAAAACTTCCAGGAAATATAATGGGGTCAAAATGTACTGGAAATGTAAAGGCATATGAAAAATAATGGCAGTTCTATGCTGTTTGCAATACAAGTAAATGCAATCTAAATACTAGACTTTTATCAATGATTTCGCAACATGAAATAATAACAATCCAATTATGAAAAAATGAAACATGGATATACAGACAAATAAAGGGATTTTAATGCTTAATTAAATATTTCTTGCTCAAACAAAAGCCTATACCAATTAAATGATTACCTCATTGTTACGATAATTGTTCTTTGAGACTGTCTTCTTCTAATATTCTTTTATTTCCTTAAAAACACACAAAAAATACTGATGGCACTAAAAGAATTAGATCATTGTGACAATTCATTTTAATGAATTTATCTCCCTTGATGGTAGGTATGTTCATATACATTACACAGGAAATATTTTCATTTTATTGTTGGTTGTTAAAATTCAATCATATATAAATATATGTGCACGATGAATTATGTAATATTACAACACTTAAACAGAGTTAAATTGGCTGAAGACTACACTTTCTAATTAATACTCAAGGGAGATGACTCAATCACTTTGACATGTAAGAGTAAATGGCCCTGCTTAAAGAGTAAGAATGGAAATTAGTACCTACAACATTAATAGTTTTAGAGCTGAGAATCTTGGAATATTTTCGCTAGGTCAAACCAGTGTATAATCCTTTACCTTCAACTGAAACAACACTGATTATTAACCACTAAGTCTGCTAAAACTACAACAAAAGGCTGAAATATGATGAGGTTGAGCACCAAATGAATAAACAGAATCAGTTTGTAAATACAGCAAATTAAAATAATAATAAAACATACAAAGAGCAAGAAGAATATAAAGCTCAAAGGTCATTCACGCTTTCTTATCGACACTGTATGCTTATTAAAAATGTACTGCATGTGTACTAAACACTTCAACATATTTTCTGTCTTCATATCATAAGTAAAAAGAGCAGTTTAAGATCAAAATATTTTCATACTAGTAGCCTTCTTATGACAACATGCTCATTTATTTACTTATGCACTTTAGCTTGAAAACCATGTCTGCATTTAAACTAAAGGTTTAATCTGATGAAGAATCTCCATTTTGCCCTAGATTTTGGTTTTAATAAAGGAGGCCTTAATTGTTACTGACAGTTTAGACCATATTTTTTCTCACATGTTGTTAAAAAATATTTTTACCTGAAAAGATCTTACAACATGCTGTTTATTGGTGCAAAATATCCATCTGAAAAGAATGTTAAAGCATAACACCCTGTTTGCCCTTACAAACGGTATTGCCTATCCAAACATGTTGTACAGTTAGCTATCTTTAAAATATAATAATAATAATTGTGGATGGAATGAATGACTCAACTAAGAATGATTGAAAGAAGCTGACCACTTACTTTTAATATCATGTTACATGACCATCTGGTTATTCAGCTTTGAAATCGGCATTTAGTTTTAGCTGAAATCCCTATCGTGCTTATTAATAGATTTGAAAATAATGGACATTTAAAGTGACATTTTGCATGATTTCTACAGTCTAACAATAAGGTAGTGCTATAACAGCCATTACTTAAACTAAAATATAAGTATAAGCAGCAATCATGCACACATTCTCCAGGACAGGGAAAAAATGTTGTTACATGTATCAGATATAGTAAACTGTTAGATACCAACCTTAAGTTACTTCAAATTGCTTGAGACAAAAGGCTCTATAAGGTCTCTTTTATTGGGTCCTTCCCATATTTTCAAATTAAAAAAGTAAGTATGGAGAGCACAATATGCAAATGATTATGGCAATTTCTAGAAGCCAGGGTTATGTTTTGAACACCAATGATTACATAATTACTAATAAATAGGTATATAAGAAATATATCACATTTAAATGCATTTAAAATAACTGCTAGTAACCACTTTCCTTATGTTTGTCTTCTTTGCATCCATGATGAATGATGAAGATATGTTTATATGCCATGTCATTGATGACAACAGGAATTACTTTAAAATAATTAAAAAAGCAAAACTAGCTGCATGCGCAAATTCACAGAACTCAAATCTTATAAAATCTGGTCTTGAAAACTGACAAAAAATCTTGTAATTACAATATTTCTTTAGAAAAAAGCTCATGTTGTAACCATTAGCAAAAAATTGGCTGAAAATATGGTTTTGTAATAAATAAAATTAGAAAACCTCAAATCACTTGTTCACAATAAATCCATTTGCTTCATTTAACTTTCATCTTTTCTAAACATAAGTCTGAATATATGGTTTTGAAATTGTATATTAAATAGTTTAACATTAAAAATAAATAAATATCTAACATCAGCCACTAACAAATAAAGTTGTTCTTCACATCTTGTCAGGTGTCATCCTGCTCAATTGGCACAATCCCGTGACAAATATCCGTGCTCTATATTGTCATGTTCATCCATGGCCTCAGACAGACCTTTATGTTTTCGCAGTTTTTGCACATTTTTGTTCACTTCCTCACGAATTCTGACATTTTCAGAGTTGGCCGATTGCCACACTGCTTCTAGTTGGTCCTCAACCTCCCTGAAGAAGACAAATATTACAAATATTATGTTTTCTACACGTCAATACATATGGAAGACTTTGTAACTTTATTATTTACATTCTGAATTCTGAAGCTCTCAAAAGTTAAGAGATAATTTTAGTCCTGTAAGTGGGTACACATCAACAAGATGAAGGTGTTACATGCTTGTGCATTTCCTTCAAACTAGTTTCTTAATTTAATTTCTTTTTACAGTCATTATACATGGAATATATTTTGTAAATTTAAGTTATAGCTTGGGCATTTCCTACAAACTAGGTGCAGAAAAGTGCTTTTTTAAAGTTTAAAAGACTTTCAGATTGTGCATTCATAAATTATGTATACTTTCCTTGCATAAGGTATAATTAATGAATAGCATACATTGTATTTTAGTTGTGTGCAGTTCATACTGAACTGTAAGTGTGCAATAGATGATAACATGAAGTGGATATATGTGGCTGTATATGCATTTAGTACATTATGTGTGTTATACTTCACAGCAAATGATACTTAAAACGTATTGTGCTATTGATTATGTTAATCCCTGTAATATTACTAAACATGGAATATCATTTGTTTATGCCTGAGTGATATGACTAGGTGCACAATTACTTCATTGTGACACCACACACCAACTGTGACCTACATACCAATGTCTCACCTATTCATCACCTACGTCTGAAGAGACACATAGGACATCATCATTATCAATCATCATCGTCATCATCATCACCATCATCATTAAACCCATCATTATCATTTACATTACTCTCACACACAAAAACTAAAAGGAATTCCTGTATGAGAATGCTTCATGAAAGAATTATATTACATGCTAGTCTTAACTTGAATCTTAATCTTCATTAACCCTTTACTGCCAGGCACTAAACTTCAAATATGTACCGATATTGTCATGAACAGTCACTCTGCAAGCTTTCGAGTATACCATCCGATGAATCAATATCTAAGATATGAACGTCTTCTGTCAAGTGTATTTTACGTTTTCTGCACAATATATTTCTTTTTACCGCTTCTCAACTCAACTTTATTGAACTACATTCGCAACATTGCCGTCCGCCATTTTGGAGAAAACAAAAATTGCACATGGAAAATACCACCACCCTCGCTTCGAAATTTCAACACAGAATATATCAGTGATGTATTTCCTAATGTTAACCACGTATCTGCATGTTAACCACGTATCTGCATAACAAAATACCATTGGTTGAATATATATAAAATATGTGACAGAAATCTAGTTCTGGGTTATTTGATATGCTACTTCCTGAAACGGATTTACCCGCCTTGAGGGCAGTATACATAACATAACAGGCAGAACAACTACATAATAGATTGTGTTCAAAAGTGATCCCAGACTACAATGAGACAGTGGGTAAAGGTCCATCATGATAAAGAAATACCTAAACATCACTACAAACAAAAGCTTTATATAAAGTTTGACCATGAAATGAAGACCACTCATACATAAATGTTATAAATTCTAATTTTAAAATAAATTACCAACAAAAGAGGCAATTTTTATGCAAAAGTTTCTTTACCTTTTCTCAGCAAATGATGTTTGTAGCTCTTCTTCCTTTTCCTTTATTACCATTCTTAGATGATTAATCTCTCTTAGATACTCTTGTTTTTGAGAGTTAAACAACTCCTCTTGCTCTTTTAACCTGCAAATCAAATGTTATTTATATATAAGTTAAATTAAGTCAAAGCCTCTTTTATTTAAAACTTGTTACTTTCATCATTATGAGACAGAATATTTATATATATATGCTAATTATGGTTAATTGCTTTGTTGTGAGGGAAACAAAGTTTTATAGCTTAAAAATCTAGAAAAACTTTAACAGTAACAGGTCAAGAATTTTGTACATTTTCTTAATCCTTTCCAGAAAAGCATTTTACTTAAATTCAGATAAAAATAAATCTAATTTAAGTCTTCACACTTTAAAGGTTTCGTTGTTGTTGTAAGTTAACAACATCAATCCACAGAAACAAATCTAACTCTAATTGGTGGAGGACGATCCCAGAAAAGTTTCTGGGCAGAATGACCAGTGTACCACAGGTCAGCCAGCAGATATCCACATAGGAGGTTCTTGTGAACCTACATAGGGAGGACCAGTTGGTAATTATAACCACTCAGACATGAACACCCATTCCACAAAATGTCTAAAAAGTTCTGTTCTTTACATACCGCTCAGCAACAGTTCCTATTCTGGCAGCTGCTCGCATCTTATAAAGCTGAAACATTGAACAGAAGCTTCTAAGTTGAAGATTAAAAACCATTCAATTGCAGCTATACAATGGAAAATGTATTATTGCTATTGATTGTGAAATGTGTACCAATGAACAAGCATCTCCAACCTTAAAGAGTGGATATCAGATTCCCAGACTTACTAGATATGAGGTCTTAGTCATCAGACAAGAGAATTAACTAATCATTGCACTAAACAATTACTTCATGACTAAGTAGTTTCAACCATAAAAGTGGACAACTGAAGATTAAAGTAAGATGAAATAACTAGTTTCCATATCAGCTATTAACAAGGAGATTAAATTAAACCAAGGTATCTCCACCAAAGTATATAAGATTTATTAAACCTTTAAAACACAAACCTTTAATTTTTCTTCCATCTTTCCCACTGTGATATTTCCTTGTAAAAGTTTCTTCATCGCCCTTCTAATCTCCATTTCATGTTCCTTAGCCTTTGAAATAAATAAAATAGTTCATATGTACAGTTGTCCAGAAATCAAATATTTTTTGGTGACAAAAAGTGGATTATAGGAAAAGAAAATCACTACTAGTCATTGTTTCTTGGTTAGAGAGACATAAAAAAGACACATCTACAAGACAAAATTAAATGTAACAATCAGAAAAATGTATCAATAATTTCAATTCACTGAAAAAAACATCTTTATACAATATAATTTAAGATTATACTAATTAACAAGTATACATATCAGCCAGAATTTAAATTTCTAATCTGTGAAACATAACAAAATATAATTTTGATCTGAAGACTACATGTATTCATACTTACCACTTTTTCATAGGTGTCTCGTTCAAATGCATTCTTCTCAGCCTATAAAAAAAAGATTATTAAATATTACAATATCAAGATTGGTATACACAAGACTAAAAACTTACTTCAAGGAATACATAATCTTGAGTTGAAAACTTGTTGACATCATGATCCACATGATATACAATGCAGCTTCAATATATATACATTAGATATGACTAAAAATTAATAAGGTCTTCTCACAAATCAAGTTAAAAAATACACAATAAACACTTCTGAGGACACACATGAAATAATGCCATGGTGGGACAATTTGTCTACATCATTCTCAAATAACCTGTGTGAAAGTGCTTAATGAATTATAGGTAGGAAATACTTTCAATCATTTTACTTACTTTAATTAATGTAACAAAATTCTAAAGCTGCTGTGTTCAGTGTGTTTATCATTCCACCAACAGTATTTCAGCTATCTGGAGACAGTGTTCACTTGAAGCAGATATAGTGTTGCCTTCACTGTGTATAGCATGCCATGAACACCTGGCATGATACAACACCCAGTCACATTACCCTGACATTGGGCAAACCAGTTGTGGTACTGCTTTTCTATTCGCTTGAGGGATAAAGCAAGGGAGCTATACCACTACCATTATTAACATCTTTGGTAAGCCGCAGTCCGAATGGAACCCAGGGCATTTCACACCTGCAGCAGATGCTATACCTTTGTGCTACCAGGTCCAGAATGAGTAAAGTTTGTAATCAATAATAATAATGTCAATGAAGTGTAATTTGGCATTTCTTTGTATAGGTTAATAAAGCAGTTGTAGTGGAATGTAATGTAAGATTTAATCCTTGACTAGTTGTTTTTACCTCACGATGATGTGACAGGGTGTGGTCATATCAAGTGTTCAAGACATATTACTAACAATTATGATACAGATCATATTTTTTATAATTTCAAAACTGGCAGTCCAAATAACCAGACAAAGTGAATATCTGGTGTGATAGCATGTGTTAACAAAATGCTATCATAGTAAAGTAGCATTAAAACTTACAACTTTGATAAGGGAGGCCATATATTCCTGCACAGACATTTCCTTGTTCTCAGATGTTTCTATAGCCTTCTGTAGAAGCATCATCTTTTGTTGGGCTTTCCTACAACAGCGATAAACAAGAATACATGAAAAAGATCATGTTGTTTAGAAAACAAAGACTAATTATGTCAATGTCTCTAGAAGCAGAAGTTCTGTTCTCCTCTAGCACCCATACAATCACAAGTACCATCTCCAATACTACCTTAAACAGTACCACTACCAACACTAGCATTAAACAAGATTTAGCATCTATTATAAATATCTGAAGCAGGACCACTTGCTGCTTAAGATGCCTATAAGAGACATATTTTATATGTAATATTGACTTTATTTGTACCAGCACAGCATGAAGTGCATATACATATTGAGAGTTTGACCGTCACAAACCCCTCTAGATTATAACAGGTAATGAGATTGTGGTCATGTGGTAAAAAATCATGCCAGGTAGAAATGCTGATGGATTATTAATGCAAACAACCCTCAAGTGTGAAGTCACCAAACTATTTCAACTTCACAGAAATAATTGCTTTTTTTTTAAATTGTTGGGCTATATTGTGAACTCTACATTTTTGTCCTTGTTGACAATTATGAAGGCTTGTATGTCAAGTCCGTATCTTATGCATGACCAGGTGTATATTATACACATAATTAAGGTTCACCCAAAGTTTAGGGATTATGCTGGCCACATTTATTGATACTTTACAATTACACTAGGCTAAAACAGGGGTATTGGGAAGATATTCTTATTTTTAAGAATATTGAAGAACAATAAAAAGAAGTGTTTTATTTTTAATATACTTATTTATAAAATAACTTAGAAACAGCCCATAACGGGTTGAAAAAGAATTTATTTAAGATTTGAGTAAGGATTGGAAAAAAACAACATCAGGGTTGTGGCTCACAACAGTTTATTTCTGTGAAAATAATAGGCTAAAATATAAACCTACAAAAGCCCATGAGGAAAATAATAAAATATCATGATAATAAATGGGAACAATAGAGCTCACCTGACAGATTTATGCATGACCTTAATCTCAGCAAGATAGCGACGATTCTCTGCCTGAACATCAACTAATTGGGATGACAATGATTTTCTCTCCATCTGCGATGCAATCAGCTTGTTGTTCAATGCCTCCATCTCCTTCCTTTCTACCTCCTCCTGATCTATATGCTTTCTGGATATACAAGCAAGATTTATTATTGCTACTATTTAAATCTTTATTGTAAAATCGGTTGTTGATTGTTCAAGACCATGGACTAAAAAGTGTGACTCTAGGCTCATACTCCATACCTGACATGAGTTGTTAGTGAATGGGCAAAACTATTTACTATGCATTGGTCCAGGTAGTAACCACACAAGGATACTGGTTTTGCACGATGTGGACTTTAACGACCATAGACTACTTAAATGCTTGCACTGTATTGCTTTATTCGTGACAAATGTTTCTCTTTCTGGCTGACACTGTTAGCAACCACCTTGAAGGCTATAGCAGAATAATGGTTGTCACAAAAAATGTAATAAAAAAGCAACTCACTGTTTGAGATCTGCTATTTCCTTGATATGTTGCTCCTGTGAGACTGCTGCTTGTTTTCTCTATCAAAAGCTTTCTCATATTTCTGTTTATAATCATGAAGTGACTGTCGAAGCTCTGCAACTTCCTGTTCCAGCTTCGTTTTTCTCAGTCTTTAATAGCACCTGCTGTTTTGTGAGCTTTGTTACTTCTCGTACATGGACCTGATGTAAATCTTCAGCTTTCTGGTCTTTGACATTGATTTGTTCAAGCAGATTTTGATTTTCCTCCAGTACCAGTCTGGCGTTCTCTCGTAGCTGAGCCCATTCTGTATTATCAATGGGCCCAGATCCTGCCTGCTTCAAGACGTGTGTGTAGTTTCTCATTCTCCTGAACCACATCCTGTGTCCGCTGATGGAGGCTCTCAAGGTCACTCTGTAACAAGGTTAATTGATAACTGCTGCTTTAAAATTACACTTAATAGGAAAGTTCATTAAAGTTCTTCGAGCAAACCATTTTTTTTGTCTGAGTCATTGGTCTAAGGAAGGTAAGGGCATCTCTCAAAAAAACTGTTAATCTGTTAATGCAGAAGAACTAAGTGTGGTACATAATATTTAAAGTTATCTTTTTGTAAACAGTTTTTGTACCAAACCCTGTTAAATTAATTGCCTTGATAATTATTCAAAACACATGTATTTTTTTCTTGAGTATTTATGTAGCATGTATTAAAAAACTGTAACAGGCTAAGTTTATTCAGCCAAGAGTTTGAATCATACATGTATCAAAGATGCTTTTGAGGGCTATACAGTCAACTTAGAACATCTGTGTATATTGCAATATATATATATATATATTAATACATTTATGATGACAAGTGCTTTATAAAGATATACATTAAAAAGTCAAAATGTTTACCCAGTGCTTAAAAAATTACAAGAGTTCATGAAAGATGGAAAATAAATACAGAATATATATATGTAAAATATATCATTCTTTTTGGAACTGAAAATTTCAAAGCTTTCATTTACCTTACACTTCCGTATAGTTTCATCCCTCTCTCGAAGTCTGTCATCATATGCCAAAAACAGAGGATTGAGGTATCGAATGTTGAGCTACAATATTAACAATTAGTAAGGGTTAATTTCAATTATCATTAACTAGAATTGTTTATTAAATGTAACAAATAGTGTTCCAAGTAAAGAGCACCCACAAAAGATAATTAGAAATTATGTATAACGAAACAATGCATAATGTAATTCTGTATTTACATAGAGCAAATAAATGCCAAATTAGGAGTTCCCTCCCTAAGATATTAAAATATAAGTTTTTATTGGATAATTCATTATGTAAAACTTGCATATTCTCAATATAATTATAGTTAAATGTAATTAAGGTTTCCATCACAGATCCAAACTTCTTAGAACATTACAGCACAAAGTTTTATATTCTCCTTTTCTTTTTACCCTTAACAGAGTACCATGTGATTAAAATTGCCCTGGCAATATCAGTTTAATAAAAATATTGTTAACTCTACTTTAAAAGAAAATCATGTATATTTTACATTTTTATGTGTACAGTGTGATAATTGCAATAATAATTAAGACTAACAGTTTCAATTAAAATAATGAAAGATTTATGTGAAGATCTTGTTAAACAATTAAGGTAAATTTGTAAAAGATTACCTTTAACATGCAGATTTTAATACTTAAACATTAATTGAATTTTAGGATCCAATAGTTATTCAAAAACAGTTTCAAAAGTAAGTCCTGAATATTAAGTAAAATTGTGTAAGTCAACTTAAAAATTTTTGTGCTTGAAAGCCTTTAGTAAACATTTGCTAAGAAAATTAGAATAACAAACTATTAATGTAACAGAAGTTAAGCATTGAATAAGAAGATGTACAGTGTATAGATTGAAACTTATTATTAAACTATTGGTGTAATAGCAGTTTAGCAATTAATAAGAAGATGCACATTGGAAGGTTTTGAAATTAATCAAACAAACACATCATGGTACAATTAAATGGAAAAGATATTATGATATTTAACACTTTGTGTGTGTCAAGAGATTGAAGTAGAAATCAAAATGAGAAAACAGTGTAATGTGGTGTCCTCAGAAGAAAGTCACAAACACAGGAAAAAGGAATTTAACATATGGATAATTAATCAACAAAATTATATATAACCATTAAAGGTTAAGGAATGGAGAAACACAAGTTTTTGCGAACACATGAAAATAATTATACAGTCAAGGTCAGCATGATCTTAAATTATTAAAATAATACTATGTTTAAAAGAAATTTCAGAACAATAACCAAAAGCAAATAATTTTAAAAATCTTTCCATTATTATAGGATTAGTAAATCATTTTTTCGAATAGGAGAAAATCAAAACAGCATACCTGTATATATGCTTATAGATGTAGATAATAAACTAATCTATAAAAACTATCTAAAAGGTGTTTCTAATCTTCCTATCAATCCTATAATAAGTAAGAAAAAGGGTGCAAAAGTAAAGATGCATGCTTTAGAAAGATAAAAAACTATGCAGCTTCGTTTTTACTTTTCTTCTTGTGATACAAATCATGCTCAGCATTTAACAACACTTCTATGCTAGACAATGCTAAAAAGCTTATAATTTTATAATAAAAAAGTCAGTGACTGAAAGTGCAATGACGATGCTTTATGTACCAGCTTTAGGTGAATACATAACTAACAACTACTCACAAAAAGCTGTGCCAAGTTGCACTATACTAGTAATAGCACTATTAATGCCACAGCCCCTTCATTTGAATGCCATACCCATTCATTAGCTTAACATTACTATTACCATTCCCTGAAAAAAGCCTTATTTACCACATCCCTTTTCTACAAATGCACAGTTCTTAGTCAAGCTATATCACTAAACTAGGATTATCTACAGAATTAAGGAAGAGTATTCTTTACTAAGACAATGTAGTTTGCAAAGCATCTTCCTACAATCAGCACCTGTTTATTAGAACTGTTATTTGCTACACCTATTTCACAAAATGTTGCCACTTTCATGATCCCACAAGTAATCTGCCACATCAACTTTATTAAACTAGCATTAATATGAAACATTCATTTTGCAGGGCTAACGTTATCTGCCACACCCACTTTACAAAAGTAGCATTACTTGACACATCCATTTAAAAAAGGCTAATATCATCTGCCACACCCATTTGACTAAAAGAGCATTATTTAACATGTCCATTTTACAAGGCTAACATTATATGCCACACCCATTAAAAAAAATATCATTATCTGAAGTGCCCATTCCAGCAGGCATGCATTACTTACTTCCTGAATGACAGGGTGGTCGGACAACCCTTCAGATGTTGGCTGCCAATCAGAATGAGGATGTACTTACTTAATTGACAACTCAAAATCTAACTACATGTACATGTTGAATCAAAGTGATAAAAACACACAAAGCATGGCAATATGTTTAAAATGGCAAAAATATTTGTGTTAATGTAATGTTTTGTGTCCTTTTTTACACTTTTTTCTCAATAAGGTATGTTGTATTTATTACAGATTTAGCTATTTTGTGCAAAATTTGTTACTGATTTATGTTGAATTACAAATGAACTTTAAAAGATCTGTGTTTTTGTGTTGTAAATATAATACTTTCAACCTTAAAAAGGAGAGTATATAAAAATAAGTAAACTTCCATACCATTAGAGTACAGAGTTTAGTATTGTGATTTGGTTTTGGTGTTTATTATGCACACAATAAAGTCATATTCGTTTAATTAAGAGGGTTGCACATCTGCTCACATAAGACAACTAAGCCAGCTGTGTCCCTGACAACAGCAGCTAAGCTTAAACTTTTAATTGATGGAAACACCATTAAAGTGGGTTTGTTTGAGGTTAATAGGGATGAATGATGTTTCCAGCAACTAAAGACTCAAAAAACTGGTCAATGGGGACATGGGGTGGGAAAGGCTCAAACCCTGGGAAAGTCTTAGAGGTGTTAGACAAATGGTGGCAGGATTTATAAATATACCTGATTTATACCAGTCTATTTTCAATGGTTTCTGAATACCACACAACAAATTGTATTAATTGTTTAATTAACTTGTGTTATACATATAGACTTATTATGTTAACATTTTGTCACTGTCATCTTTATTGTTTAAAAAACAGACCAAATATCATTCATACCTTATTATCTATTCAATCTGAGATACAGAATTTGTATCAAGTGTATCTCATATCTTTTAATCTTTATAGTCTGTCAATCAATTGTATTGTGTCATCTAATGCTTTAATAAGTACACATGCATTAAGTAATACAAAGATTTTACATGTACGTATGTATATACCTGGTAAGTAAATGGCATTGATAATGTTTATTAATGCAATTAATGTTTATAATGCAATATGTTTATCCCTTTAGTTGCTAGAAACATCATTCACCCAGGGTGACCCCATTAACATAATAAATACCCCACCCTAATGGTGTTTCTAGCAAGTAAAAGGTTAACTCACTGGTTGACATTCATTTAATTTCTTCAGTCAGTGGCCCACTGAATTTATTAGCTAATCTGACAAGCTTCCAGTTACGGCTATAAGTGCTTTGTGTAACGAAGTCATTTCCTTTCAACTCAAATGCCTGACATTTCTGGTTGTTTTGTTATACTACTTATACAGATAGATGTAAATCTTGTGCTTTATATTTTTCAGACAATTTTATATTTTTCTGCAACTAATAATAAATCACAGGACCTGTTGAGGTTTTGCATGACTTGTTGGTTCAGCAAGTAACAGGTCATATTGACTACCTTGAAATTTCTGAGTATGTGAATATCTGCAAAAGAACTCAACCTCATTGGGTTGATGCCAAGGATTTTGAAATAAGTCTGCCATACAGTTATAAAGTAATGCTAGATTAGGCTGTGGATCTGCCTGCAAATCCACATAACACCCGATGAGATAAATTATTTTGAAATTTAGAAAAATCATAATTGAACATACATAAGGCAAAAGGCTAACTGACACAAAGTATGCAGCAACAATTTTAAATATAGCTTAATCTGTCACTATAGATACAGCAAGTAAATTTGATTTTAGTTAGCACTTTATCACAATAATTGTCTACTGAATCTTACAGCATGAGTATATGTACGAATTAAAATTTCTAGATTGAGAAAATTCAAATGAGTTATTATAATCAAGGGTATAGATAATAAATAAAGCAACCTAGTGAAATTGATTTTATGTAACCTTAAATATCCATGATATTCGTTTTAATGAAAAGTGAAAAATAAAGCGTAAGTGTTACCTCCATGGCTCTGGTTTAGTTTATAAGCAATATATTGGTGGGTATGCCATTTACCATAGATAATATATAACAATATAGAGCATTGGGACATCAAACATGATCTGCTTGACCTTTTTCCAAATAACAAGATAATTACTATTAAAATTTCTCAAAAGTATAAGTAAAAAAAAAATATTTAGAAACTGGAAACGAAGTGAAATAATTAACATTTTGACAAAGATTAAGATGTGTTTTGTTAGTCTGTATGTTGTAAAATGGTCAGTACAGTCATGATAAGTTGTCCCATTCAGAATCATATAACAACACTGAAAGCATCAGCATCTGCCAATATGTTGGCTGTGCCATCCATTATCAAAGCTGGATGACATCTTAACAATAAAGATAATTATAACTTCAATGGACAATACATTTTTAGCATGGAGTGCTTCCATTTAGACACAAATTTAAATGAAAACTGATTTCATAATTGTCAATAGCCAAAAAGAATTTGTATTTTTCTTCTCAAGCAATCATGCAAGACAAGGAGAGACATAAGTATTAATATCATAATGCACAATCCCTTCTTGCAGACTGAAAAAAAATTGATTAAAAATGAATTTTGCATGGTATTTATGATAATTAAAGTTTTTATTACCAGTAAATAGAATGCTGATAACACATGGCACCAAAAAGCAGAATAGTGATACAACAATAGCAGGTTAAAACAGTAAAAACATTGGGCAGTGATCATGCAGATTACAAACAAGTTTTACAAGGACAACCTTAAGGCTCTAGATTCTACTTCGATCACAAGTGAATTAGCTTTTAGATTGGTTCTTAAACTATTACAAAAGGCCATCTTTGGAGCCCATGGCTACTGAATACATTTAACTCCATTCATAACTGTAGGATTTTTATCTACAATATTGCGAGTTGAATAGTTATCAGCCAATCAAAACAATGCTTATATTTCCGCTACACATGTGTGTGGAGGTAGCTAAGTATCTGGAAACTTGAATTCTCTTTGCATTGATGATGCCATTTTGGAAGGATGGCCAAAACAATGGAAGAACGAGCTTTATCACTGGACTGTAATCTTCATCAGATTATGAAGCAACCAATGAAATTTCATTACCAGGAATGGTAAGAAGGTGAACTAAATATCCCATGGTCAATGAATGGTGAGTAACAGAATG
Organism: Sinonovacula constricta; assembly: GCA_007844125.1. NCBI lineage: Eukaryota > Metazoa > Mollusca > Bivalvia > Cardiida > Solecurtidae > Sinonovacula > Sinonovacula constricta. The sequence goes on along the minus strand of CM017565.1, from coordinate 37,140,537 downwards.
GAATGGTCGTGGGTGTCCGATGATGTTACTTGGTATGCTATTCTTTTCACACTTCGCTAGATACTTTTATTCTCCGGGCTTTAGCATTTTCATATACAAGTGAATGCTTAGCAACATAATCTTTAAATAATTCTTACAAATAATACACAGTAGTATTCAGAAATACAGTAAATCAAGTTGCTGTTTTTTTAATGGCTTTGTATGATGATGGAGGCAGAACCTGAGCCTTAAGCTTGGACAACATATTCAAGAGCGTAGGTTATTTAACTATGAGCTTGAGACCTACATTTACTGCAGGCCTCAAATCACCCACTTTCCTGAAGAACCACTAACATTATGAATCTGAAAATGGTCTCTTATCAAAACCTAATGACCACAGACCCAGGGGTATATAACTAAGGTTATTAACTTATAACAGATATAACTCTAAATAAGGGGAGTAAATCTGATTGTGCAGTCACAATATAGTTGAAATTATATTCTACTTTGTGGTACTGATTTGATTGCCACAAAGAGACAATTTTAATGAGTACCAACATTATATAGTTTAATGGAGAAATAACAGATTCAGACAGAGAAATACTCCCCTTTAAACAGAGTGACTATTTTATTGTGTTTAATTCTTACCAGCCAAGAAGGGATGGGACCCTCTGAGGGGAGTCCCATCATATCAGCCTACAAATATCCAGCATTTCAATTTATTTCTTTACTTAATGTTCTTTGGCTTGTTTGCTGACCTTCAATATTTCCATTGTATTGAGGTAGTTGTGAAGCAGATAAAGTATGTGTACTGCTTCATGTATATATGGCACATCACTAAATTACATCACATTGACATTGTTCAGATGCCAGGGAAACAAGCTTGTATGAAACACTGAGTTATGCAGAGAATGCCTTACGTATTAACATGCCAATTATTATGAAAAACAATATTATATTTTAATCTTTATAGTGTATGTTTTAACTAGATTATTCAAATGTACTTATGGTAATAGTAATTTTTTCTTAATTTGTAAATTTTTTATTATTCTTTAAATAGAGTGAAAACTAATATGATTTATTTGGCTCACAACCATCAAACACCTAAATAAAAAATCAACATATATATAGATTACAAAGCCTTATGTTTTGTGATGAAGAAAATGAGGTGCTAAATTTTTTCCCAAGCGGTTCAATAACAATGACTCCAGCTTTAATTTTAAGGATCTTTATGTCAATTTGATGTCATTGCCTACCTTATCCTCTTCTCTGAGTGGTCGATATTTTGCCTGATAGGCACTGAGTTCGGTGTGTAGTCGTTGTATGGAATTCTTTAAAGATTCATTCTCTGTCTTCAAATCAGTCACCTGCTTCTGTGTAAGCAATGACTGAGCTGCACTGTTTTCTAAAAATAAAAAATATACCTTAGTATAGTTATGGTTATGTTTCTTTTGACATAGATTAGTTTTGTTTTGATGGTTTATCATCCAATTGCATTTTTTAGTTATACTGAAGGTGTTAATTTGAATCAAATACATTACTTATCTCTGATAGCATGCCCTTGGCACCTGAAATGATACCACAACCAGTCAAATTACCCTGAAAGCAGGCCTTTTGGTGCAACATAGTGGCTATGGGGCTAGAGTTGCCAGCAAGAAACTGCTCAAACACTCTCTGTTCTGAATAGTCCCTATATACCCTGTATGCTCTTTAATTTGGATACAATAGTAGTACAATACATACTTAATATTGAAGTTGGAGTTCTAGTTATATTTTACAACTAAACCATGATAAGACTGTCGTATTGCTTTATATAAATAGGTAAACTTTTTGTCTTGAAATTTCGAATGCAACGTTTTAAACAAACTGAAGAATGTAAAAATAAACAATTGCCATTTCATTTAATTTCAACTTAACAATGAACTGAACAGAAAGAAAAGGTCTGACATATTTACAACTCTGAAAAAATACCTTCCCCTTTTGCAGGTTGGATAACTATTCAACAAAGATTTATAAACTCTTGATTAACCCTTAATTTGCATCAACAGTTAAAAATTAAGATTTTACATGAAATAAAAACTTTTAAACAGAACCACAAAAATGGGAATTACGTTTTATGAATAAATTTATTAAAAGATTTATTATTAAAGTGCTTTATTAACATACACTATAAAAATAATACATTTACCTTTTTTACTCATGCTCATTTATAAAAGAATTTAAAAAAAATACTGTGAAATGTGATCAACTACGAGCCTAAACCTGAAAGCAATACAATGCTTTTTGCAAATATGAGCCTTCAATTACTCTGAAGATCACTGAATTAAGTCAATAAACCAAAATACAACCACTCACCCCCACTCTCATAAGTAGAGACCACCTCACGGTAAGTCTGTACTTCACTTTCCAGCTGACTTGTTATTGAGACCAGATGCTCTTTTTCTGCCTCAAGCGTTCGAACCCGCTCCTCAGCTGCACTCAGACTTCGCGCTGATACATCACCAGGACGCTGGGGACTTCGAATGGATGCATCTTGAGATCGAGAGCTGACTGGTTCTTGATTAGATCTTCGTGATCGTGCACTTAGTATGGGTTCTATTAGGATAGAGGAAATATGGGATTGGAAAATTAATAATGTTACTGTCTTTAGTTATTTATCATTTTAATTTTTTTTTCTTCCTTTTTTCAAATATTTAATTTTTTTATCTCATACTCTAATTAAGTTTCGTGGTATCAGTTTTGCAAATTTGAGATAATTGTCTACAAAAGATTTTGTGTGTGTTTTTGTGTTTATCTGACAGAATCCTACAACACCAGTAATGAATAGAAATACTTTCTTAACATTATTATCCAAAAAATTACAACAATGCCTGCACTAAAATGCAATAAAAAAGCTGCATAGATAAAATAAACAGACAAAGGCCCAAACAACACATCATAAAACCCCCAAAACATCTCCAATATTACAACCCACCTAAAAAACGCCAAACTATAACCATTTAAAAACAGAAACAAATATGATTAAAAACTGGCAACCAACAAATCAGTGCAGTTACCCTGTTGCATGTTCTCAGCATATTCTGGGCTTAATATATGTTGAGCAATGATTTCCTCAGACACAGCTCTCTGTCCTCGAGGTGTCCTGGCAGATCCTGCTGGACTTTTTCGAGCTACATGTGCAAACAACAACACTTATACACAAAACACCACAAAAAATGTATAAGCAAACACAAAAGCTTTAATTAAACCATGAAGTTTAAAAATCAAAACACACACACACAGCAAGATAATATCTGTGGTAAGTGCAATATGCCAATAGTATGCTATGGTCCTTAACAAGTTTATTTTAAGCGTTATCTTTGGGTATGATTTTATTGAAGTCTTTTCCATGCTGTGATATTTGTTTCACATCATAGACACATTTGATATCTTTAAGATAGTGTACTTAATTGCAAGATTTCTAAATGATGCAATTTGGCTCTTAATTATCTTAGCATATGATTTTACCAATTGTTTAAAATCAGGTCATTTCATTTTGTTTTGATTGCTTTAAGATGAACACCTTGAATGGTGCTTTCACTGATGGTGTGACATTTTTTTGTGTTCCTTTACATGATCTTTATGGTGTGATGTTTGCATGACCTTGTGACTGTGTCATTTTAATGGAGTAATCTATGGATGGTGAATCCTGGGTAGTCCAAAAAGTTTCTTAGTTTGAAACTTCAAATTTTATTTTAACAATTAATAAAGGAGTTCAAGAAGACACTGCAGATGTGCCACTTTAGTTTTTCCCATTAAAGGAAATCACTCAAATACACTGTTGTCACTAGTGGGGGCTAGCATGAAGCACAAGAATTGTAACTCATATGAAACGGTACACAAATGGTACTTAGTACTGTAGAAAAAGAGCTTATTGTTCAAAATGATCAAGTCAAGACAACTATACAAATTATAAGAAAATGATTGTGCAGCTAACTTTTTGCCTACAGATTCATGGAAAAACCTTATCGGCTACATACCTTTGACAGCAGTTCCGTGTTCCACAGGAAAATGAAGACTCCGAGCTGAAGGTCTCTGGGAGAAAATACAACATAGATACATTTATATTTGGGCATTGTTATTTCATTTTTTATTCTTATAAATAAATAAATCTTATAAACAGAAGTAATAACAAAAGGAAAAGATTAAACCATGCACAATCTGCCTTTACTAATAATTTTTAGGACTTATTGTAACTTTTTAATATCAAACAAGATTAATTTTTTATATATTTTCATCTGCTTTTTGGTTTAAAACATGTAAGAAATAGACAGAAAAACTAAATTTCTTTACATAACTTATATATAATAACCATAAACAAGACTAAGAATTTTGGGGTAGATTACCAATTCTACCTTAACATAATTTGCACTGTATAATTTTTATATCTTATGACAATAAACTGAGTTAAGCATTAATTTCTTATCAGTATAATTGAAATAGTCAAGTATAATTGTAAAAAAAGTTTGCCTTTAGGGGGACTTGAATCAATATAGTGGCAGGCCTAGAGGTTACAGACCAGCTTTGAACAGATAAAAAAGCTATGGTCTTTGAATATTGACAAACACAATTTTAATTAATCAAGCTCTATTAAACAATATTAGTATTACATCAAAAGAAGTTCTCACTAAAGTAATTTTGAAACATCCTCTTTAAAAGTTATGGGATCTCAACTATGTTCTTTATCTACCTGAGATAATACTGCAATAATATTTTTTTTAAAATAAGGCTAAAGCTTAAAGATTTGTTTAGCAGGCCATGTCTTGTTTTTTGGTGTTGTTTCTTTAATTCCATATTAGTTCTTTCAATATTCTAAAATTCTTTAAACAATGCAATAACAATAAAAAATTAACATTTGAAAAGTTCTTGTAAAATAATTTTTTATTACAAATAATAACCCAGAATATTAACAAATCTGGATAAAATTGGTTATTTGAAGAACTGATATGAGCATTTGTCTCAAAAAAAGAACAAAAAACATACTCTTAACTGCATCTGATTTTTAGGAAAAAGGCCCACCAAACAGGATTTTTATTATTTGTTGAACTATAGCTTAATTTAATAAGCACATACAATAAATATTGTGGCACAAGACACACTGACACATTAATAATATAAATATATGGTTTGAAATAATAAAAATGATCTAACAGCACAAATCAACTCTAAAAGCATACTTTAATTGATATGTTTAAATTAGTCCAGGGTTCAAGATAAGATTATCATTTAATAATCTTCTTGGCCTGGCTAATAGAAAGATTAAAAGGGGTCATCTGCTTATCATTAATGTCCCAATCAAGTAAAAGAATAGGTTCAAGGCAATCTCTATATGCAGATAAAAAGCAAAATGGTCTATCAATCAATATACAGACCAGCTTCAAGAAATTATTAATATTGATATGCACCAGATGATGCAGTGACCCTTAATATGACCATGAACAAGACCTTGACCTGAATTGGAAATGTTTTGTGCAAAACATCTTCAAGATTGCAAAGTTTCACTAAAAAGTTTCACTAAAGTACTAAATATAAAGTAGTTTAATGGCTAAGATTGGGAAAGGGGACAGATAGAATGACATACATACAAACAGACTCATGGACAAACAGTGGGATTGCTAGTCACAATTCAGGACATAAAAAAAGTGTCCCACTTATCTGAAGCCCTGTTTGGATAATTATAAAAAGCACAAGAAAATAAAGATACCGTGGCACATATCACACTAGACAAGGTGACAAAAGTGAGCATACCAAACCTCGTCCTCTGTGAATCCAGGGCTAATTGTGAACAATATAGCAATTAATTTAAATATTGACTAATAACTAAAAGGGTCTCCATTAATTAAAAGCACTTGCTAAAATTGATATACATATTTTGCATTACATTGTTTTAACTTTCCACTTGTAAGATTATCTAGCAATGAAGATCATTTTAAATTTAATCGTTTTGTGATTTAATTAATTCAGCTACTCAATGTAATCATATATGGAACTCTATAAATTATATTAAAATATGTATATCTTAAATGTATTTATTAATTACACACAACAGGTAATAACAGCAAAAGAGGTGAGACAAAATTAGGCACAATCAAGCAGCAATTGAAATAATTCACTAGTATTTCTGTTAAAAGGAACTAAAAAATCAGAAAAAATTAACATGGTATGGTGCATGACAACTGGATAGGTGAATTTATTGTGGTGAAGATACCTACCCTTCTAGGAGATCCTTCATCATCTGATGGTAAGTCATGTACTTTTCTCATTGCTTCTCTCACATCCTGAGTTGTGTGCATTGACTGGGTAGAAACTGCTCTCTGATATGTTAGATTTATATTATGTGACACCTACTGAGGTAAATACATTTCTTTATTTAATTAGAATCAAGATTTCTCATTTACATATAATCACACATGCTTGGGTAGATATTACTGTCTGACTGGTCAAATTCACTGGTCCACCTATGTCGCTACAGATTGCTGATCATTAGCATCAGATTACTCATCTACAAATAGTTATACCTAAAATTGCTTAGACACTGCCATCTTATTAGCTAATTTCCGTTTATTCATTAGTATTGGTGACACTTCAATTCAATCTGCTGTTGCCACAATAACACTTCAACCAATTTGAACCATGGGTATTTATTGCCAGTTTAGTTAAACATGCATGTTTCAAAGGGGTTAAATATAAATACATATTTATTAAGACTAAATAAGACTTTTACATATAGACACAATGAGATGGAAAAAAACTTAACCAAACATTAAAAAATCTTTCCAAGCCTTTTGAAAGGTGTGTATTCGATTTGTCCATTCCTAATTCAATTTTTAAACACATTAACATAATTTGCCACCTAGGTATATGCATTGTTCAGTCTATGCAGTGGTTTTAATGGCTCAAAATGATGAAATAAGTATGCAAGAGAATAATAAGCAATACAACATTTCTAACCAAACAACAGCAGAGTTTTCATTTATCATAAGTATATGATTAGCATACATTTTGTATGTATCAGGCAGTTTTCGAACTAAAGTACAAGATGAGCTATTGGCTACCAACACTTAGCTTGCTTCATTTGTTAGTACTCTGGACTTATTCTTACTTATCTTCTTGGATTGATGTGCAAAAGGTGCTGAGACACACTGAGATTCAGTAGCAAATAGTACAGATCTCTGCAGGAAGCTGTCTAAACTGGGTATACACTATTTAACAAAGTCATATAAATGTGGTTAACAACCTGAGGGTTAAAAAATGTAAACACTTGCACAAAAAAGCACACAAAAGTTAAGCAAATTTAAAACAAAGTTAATTTATAAAAGCAGAGCTTGCACAAGAAAAGCACAAGAGTCAAAACATAACCTAGGGCAAGTCACCAAACAATATTATATTTATATAAATGTGTTATAAAAACACTATTTCCAAGATACATTCATATAAATTTACCCTTTAATAGTGACAACAAAAAGCATTTTAGTGTTGACTTTTTGTTACTAACTAGCTAACCTTTTTATAGGACTTTGTAAGTTTGAAGTCCTTCTTTCCATTTTATAACCCAGGAGGAATCAAGAGCCTGAACATGCACTGAATTAAAAACATTTAGTTATATGACATATGACTTGTGTTGTTTCTAAATGACAGACTTTTAACCTATAGTCTTGGAAATAGTGTTGTCACATCATTCTATTATTCTTAAATTTTATTTTTGTTCACTTACCTCTCTTTTCAAAGGCATGGAGTAAAGAGGTCCTGGATGTATTTCAGCTAGACAAAGGAAAGGAAAAACAATTAACAAAATGTCTGTCTTTGTGATGGAAGAAAAGAAAAAAATACTACCAGCATGTCTCTATTTTACAAATCATTGTTGATACTTGTTATCAAATGGAGAGAGTTTTGGGACTTATATGACAATAGCCCATTGCCCAATGTTTTAAATAACATTTTCACTATAACTCATATGTGAAGAAACCTTCCAGCTTACTAACAATGTGTCCATAGTTCTACACAGATATTTGTTTGGACTCTTTCTTTACTATTAATTGCTAGATGTCAATAGACAGAACATAACTGTGTGATGTAAATATGAAAATAGATATTGTAGATATTTCAGGTCATTACTCAAGCCTCAGTTTCCAACCAGTCATCGTTTCACATGATCCTAACTCCGCCCAAGATATATATTTAGCATGGGATGACTCAAAGATTAACATTTTTCGTGAATACTTGTCAAACAGCACCTAACAGCTTACTCGGTTGACTGATAATTTACATAATGTTACTGTAGATGAATCTATACATTGTTTTATGGCTTATATGAAAGAGAACGCATATAAGATATTTGGAAAGAAAAGGAAAATTAATAATCCAGAGTCATTTTTTTGCTCCCAGACAAAATGATTTAATAAAGAGTGTTATTATGCTAAAAAAGAATTTAATAAAGCAAGATACTTTCTTGCCAAATAGAAATGACGAAAATAAAGCTATATTTATTAAACAAAGAAAGATATATAATAGTGTTAAAAGTAAGTCTAAACTTTTATATAAAAGAGCAGAAGGTATTAAAGTGTCTAGACTAGCGAAAGACAGTCCAAAATCTCTTTGGAGAAATGTGAAGACACAATACAAGCAGAACTCTGTAGAACCATATAGTATAACTATTGATGATATGTATGAGCATTTTAATTCTCTGCATGGTTCTTCACCTTCACATAATAATAATAATGTTGACGATAATGATGATATTGTATATGATAATGAACTAAATGCAGAATTTAGAACGGCAGGGATAAGAAAAACTGTCTTTTCACAAAATAACTCAAAAAGTCCTGGTACTGATAACTTAATTGCCAAAGTGTTTAAACATTCTTTTGACATTATTTCACCATTTCTGACTAGTTTTTACAATAAGATATTTAATGAAGGAGTATTTCTAGAAGGATGGGGTGAAGGTATAATAATACCAATATTTAAAGGTGGAGCTTATGAAGCAAAGAATTTTAGAGGCATTACTTTAAATAACATCTTGTCAAAAATATATTCCAAATTGTTAGTTGACAGACTAGTTAATTGGGCTGATAAAAATGATATTGAATTCATTGACAATCAATATGGGCTTCAAAAGAATAAGTCAACAGTTGATTGCATTTTGTACTACATGCAATTATTTCAAAGACCCTAGCCAGTAAAAAGAAACTATATGTAACTTACTTAGATTGGGAAAAAATGTTTGATAGCATTGATAGAGTTCTATTATGGAGGAAATTGTTAAATGAAGATATTAGTACAAAATTTATAAAAGCAATCAAATCTATGTATAATGTTGTAAGATCAACAGCCAGATATAAAAACTTAAAATCTGACCCTGTCTCATCAAAAAACTGAGGTAAAACAAGGTGACCCAGCAAGTAGCATATTATGTTTATTTTTTCTAAATGATATAATGCATAATATTAATACTAATGTATGTGGTATTATTACTATTGATCATATAAATTGTTCTTATTGTTATTTGCAGATGATGCAGTTTTATTTGCCCATGATCCTGAAACTTTACAATCTATATTAAATGATATAGAGCGATATTGCAATGTATGGAATCTGACATTAAATGTTAACAAAACAAAGGTTATGATTTTTGAAAATAGAAGACAGATTTTGTATAATTTTTATCTATATAATACTCGAATAGATATTGTTGATTCTTTTAAGTATTTAGGTGTGTATCTTTTTTAAAAATGGAAACTGGAACAGAACACAAAAACGTATTGCTCAGCTCGCATCTTTCTCACTTATTTATAGTATATATAGTATATAATCAGTTAGAACTTCCTATTTACCAAAAGATTAATTTGTTTGATTCTCTGGTTTTACCAATATTGAACTATGCTGCAAAAGTGTTTTGTTTTTTGGGGTTTTACGGCACACCGACACTTGATAGGTCATACGGCGCCGATGCAAAAGTGTGGGGACATCATGTAAGTCCAAATATAGAACTTATCCGTAAAAAATATTGTAGACGTATATTATGTGTTAAACAATCAACTAATGTAGATGCAATGTATGGTGAGCTTGGCTGTATACTGATGTTAATACATAAAAAACTAATTTTGGTAAAATATTGGTTAAAACTTCTTAAGCTTAGAGAGCAGACTATATTGTATAAAACTTATGTTATGTTAAGAATGATGCGGACAATGGTATAGCATATAATGGTGATAATTGGGCATACAACATCAAAACTATGTTAGAACAAACAGGATTATATTATAGTTTTATATTATTATAGATTATGAATTTATTAAACAACATATTTTAGATATGTTTTATCAAAGTTGGTACTCTTCAATTAATAATTCTCCCAGGTAAGATACATGTTGTTTATTCAAGCATTCTTTTGGTATTAAAAGTTATCTTAATTATGTTTTTGAACCAAAATATAGAATAGCAATTACCAGATTTCGCACCTCATCTCACGATTTAACTATGGAAACTGGACGAGATTGTAATTTACCTAGAAATGCTAGGATATGCAGAAATTGTAACTCAGGTCTACCAGAAAATGAATATCACTTTGTATTAATATGTTCCAAATATGCTGACCTACGATCAAGATATATAAAGCGATACTATTATACATGGCCAACAAAACAAAAGTTTACAAATCTTATGTGTTCAACTTAAAAAATTATAATTACCAACTTGGCAAGATATGTATATTTTGCAAACATATTAAGAAATAAGCAATAAACAAATAATTGTATACATGTACCATAACGTGCTCTTCTATAAAAAACCATCCCTTTATGCTGTAATAATGTTTATGTACTCTTTGCTATAAAACATATTGTTTTGATGCAATAAAATATTTGTAGTTGTAGTTTAAGTTCCATGGGGACAAACATTCTACACCGATTCTTTCAAGTGTGTGTCATGATTCTATTTGACAAAAACTGAACTGCTTGAGTGTTTCATACAGCACTTGTAATAGGTGAGATGTTATGACAAAAAAAATTTAAGTGTAACTTAACACCTACCCAGTACATATTTGAAAATACACTTGTGTCATTTATTTCATATATTATGTGTATATGTTGGTTATTTATAAAAAGGACACTAATTTGCTCAAAAGAGGTACAATATTTAAATGTAGTGTTGCTCAAATTGTGACTATACACACACTAAACTTGTGTCCACATCAATAATAAAAAAAAATAATAATAATACCTTGATGCTCGTCTACATCATGTTCCCTCGATTTTGGACTCGAGGCTTTCCTCTGTCGGGCCACAGCAAGCATCTCCACAGAGGAGTATCTGAATTAGATTAAAAAGAATAATAATTTAAACAAGAACAAAAAATATTATGCATCAATTCCTAAAAAAATGAAAGTATGTAAATAATCACCAATGAAGAGGCTGAGTAAATGCAGTTAAAACAACTGTAGTCAAGAAAAACAACACATAATATATAAAGAAGCAATAAAAAGCATATGCATAAAGTTAAAAATCAAAGAAATTAAAGTCTCTTTAGATAGGAGAAGATAAGCAGTGACTTAAGCTGCAATATTGTCAAGTGAAAAGCCTTAAGAAAAGCCTTCATTATTTATTTATTTAATAGTTATGCATCTGGATTCAAATAGGCACATAATTTTAATCATACAAATATTATAAATATGAACAAAATAATAGTTGTAATTTATTTAAAGTCAAAATGCATCACTTAAAAAGTGAAGGTATGAATTTAATGTTTAAAACCAAGAGAAGATCACTTTTTTCTAAATTAACCTAACACTTTAGTTTGTAATAAAAGATCTGTTTGTTTTTATTGGGTTGATCGTCCCACCAACAGTATTTTAGTTATCTGGAGACAGTGTCCACACAAAGCAGATATAGTGCTGCATTCACTGTGTATAGCATGCCGTGAACACCTGGCATGATACCACACCCAATCACATTATCCTTACACTAGACAAACCAGTCGTGAAACTACCCTTATATTTGCTTGATCCCTGTCGTTGCGTGGGATCAAACCCAGCGCCTCTCGTACAGGTCCAGTGTAATAAAAGGTCTATCCACCTGATAAATACATGTATAGAAAGAACATGTGCATGCATTAATTAAATAAAATACAAAGCAAACCACTCTCTACTTACCCTGCCTCTTCCATGACCTGGTAGTCATAGAGACTGCTCTCTGGGTCACTTAGAGGGTCATCAGGATCTGGTCTTCCCAGGAGAGAGGAGTTGAGGACCTCACGTGAGGCCCCCAACCCAGTTACTGGCACAGGGTCCGGGGCAGGAGTCCTTGGTACAACTGTGAAGGCTGCACTAGGCACCAGGGCAGGGTTGATGATTGACTGAAAAAGAAGTATTTCGAGGTATTTCAAACATAAAGAAGATTTGTGTGTGAGAAATTCACATTAATTTCATCTTCTCTATCAAATTTTTGCACTGGAAGCAAGACTTATTGATAGAGACTTAGCAGCAAACACTGATGACCCTGAAACTGGAACAACCGCAGAAGAAAAATAAACTCCAGATCAGATAGTCAGAACTGGCTGCTTGGAACCTATGCTAACTGGCAAAGCCTAAGCTGGATAATATTTTTTGCTGTAAACAAAATGGACTTTTACATTAATGCTAACTGAGTTGCTTATAATATCTGACAATTCTATTAGGCATGTATAATTAACTAACCATGAAATTTTCCCACAGATTTTTACATTTAAACATCTGCTGGGATGCTTCTGGACCACAAATGATTGAGGCCATTTTAACATAGGTATTATGTGTAGCTAGTCTAAAACTTAAACCTGTGACTTATTTCCCAAGGTGAATACACTAATTATGGTGTGAACTGTACATACAGACCAGTTCAGGTAAGACACTTAACTGCATATAACACCTATAAAGTGTTACTACTAGGACTCTGTACTGGTATGTTTATATATATAAATCAGTTTATCTGAATATTAGAACAGTCTTTAGAGTATTCTTATATAAATATATATATCTAAGAAGTTATTTCAGAAGGAAACTGCCTTCCAGTTTTTGGGACTTTTTGCCAAACAAATTATTCCACTTAACTGTCCCAATCCCTCAGTCAAGATAGATTCCTAGTCATCATCCATCTGGTAGTCAGGGCAAAAAAGTGTCTTAGCCAATGATGAATGTCTTTTCAGCATATATGGTAGTGAAACTGGTAGCAGAAGTATTAATTTATGAGGAAGTTTATGCACTGATTGACACCACCAAATTTACTGAACAAAATGTACATAAAACTGTTGCACATTCGGTTTTTGTTTTTACAAACCTTGATTTAATGATGTTTAAATTTATTTACTTAATCTAATAATTTAGAATACAAAAACAGTAAAAGTGTATTCTATTGTTTCAGTCTGGCTACACTAAACAAAAATTCTGTTCAAAAAAGGTAATAGTCACATGTTTACAGCAGTGTTTGTAATTAACAATAGAACCAAAAGTATACTGATATACTGTTGCATAGTCATGAATGATGAACAGTGACATTCCATTACTTTTTAATTTACTTGTAATTTTTTATAAAGCATGAGCATTGATTTGTATATTGTTCACTTTTTTTCATTATGAACCCATAGGCTGACATCAAGACCTCAATCATTGAAATAGTAAGTGGTATTTTACCCCAAAACCCCACAGCAATTCATTTAAATTCTTCTTTGCATAATTGTCTGCTTATCAAATTTGACAAGCAAGTACAGAAACATGACACCATTCATGACAAAACTTAAAATTGTGGATCAAATTATCTTGTACATCCATAATGGTAGACACTAAGCAATTTTAACAGAAAGACACATTATGTTGGAAAAGCTGCTTATATGCATTTTAATTTATTCAATATAAAACAAATGAACACTTATTACTACAACAAAATGCATGTAAAATGTAATCATTCTAACTGCCAATCAGAACATTATTGCTAATTTAAATAAATTTATGATACACGAAGACACATTCTTTTTGCAGGTACATATAACAAAATGTTATACATCTATAAATACCTATTACATGTGAGGAAAATTTTTACAACTTGATTCTATATGATATCTTTCATAAGGCTGCCCCATATTACTACATTTAAATTGTCATTATGCACAAAGTAAATTGCCATTATAGAGGTTCAGCTGTAATTATTGATAAATTAAATCTTACCTCTGCAACCTTTGGCTTACGCCTTAGGCAAAACATTCCATATGTTATATTATTATATCCAAACTACAATATCAAGACTATTTTCCCTTGCCTCTTTACAGTACTAAACTACATTTTCAAGGCCAAAACCAAAAAAAAAAGTCTCTTTTTTGCAAATATATTCAAACAGTATCAATCAGACCGGTTATCTTAAAGGACAGATGTTCTTCGGGGTATTTTTTCTGTGCATACCAGTCTCCCTTACTCACCATCTTTAAATATTTACTATGTGCCTTATGTCCAGATGCAATAAATCAATAAATCCGTGTAGTCATAAAATGTATGGACTATGAGAGGGGAACATGCTGCGGCATGCCGAATATCTCAGAAGACTGATAGTTTACTAATGCACTTTTCTGAATATTTGTGTCATAATTGTTACTGGATCTTTACTTTTACATTGCGTAATGCTTTGCATATGAATGTATAAATTAGAGCCTACCGAGTCTTCATTTTTCCTGCTCCTCTTCCCGGCCATTGCCTAACGTTCCAAGTTTGCAACCACTGTAAACAATCTCAAGTGCGCATGCGCAAGTTATACCGGTGTCTGTGTGAAAAACGCGCGTTTACGATTAATTACGTGACTGGGTTTCTGGGACATTCGTACAATGTTCGGCCCCTTCCGTACACGTTCGAGAAGTCTAGTAAGGTACGTTTATGGTATCAATAAAGTGCAACCATTTCATTAAACGTCCTCTGTAGCTATGTCTGTGATATATACTAGGGCAATCAAACGAGGAAAGAGAGGCATGTTCTTACTAGTTGTATAGTGTTATTTCTACAAATGTCGGTTAGGCCCTAAAAATGTATTAATTGCCAACGATTGTACAAAGCCATAAAACAATAATGTAAGGATGGTACATTATCAGCTATGGCGAAACAGTTTGCACTAATTATTGCATATAGACATCATGGAGGTCTAAGGGTTACAAGATACAAATATATATATATATATTTTATTGTATTTTTACATTTTTGTGTTTGTTTCTCCACAAATGTGCCAAGTTAATGGGTAGTCATTAAAATTTGAAAGAATAAAAGAATGGTAGACAGTGATTTTGCCGAGTTTACATAGATAGGCTACTTTCCAATTCCTTTTAGCACATTTAGCACATTTAATTGCCCTGATGTCTTTTTACAGATGCTTGAAATATGAGCATGAAATTTAGTTGAAAATCAACAGCTAGACCAAGCAATTTAACTTATGTATCACAATCAATGATAGTTTCCTTTTCGAAAATCTTGGAATTAATCTTGATTATCTTGCGTTTTATTGTCTGAAAACCATTAAATTAAAATATTACTTTCTTCCTCGAGCGTTACTTTCTCTTTCAAGCGTTTTAACTTCCTCATTTATACCGTAACTTGAACATGAGAGTGTGTTATCATCTGCGTAACTGTATAAGTTGCTTTTAGTTATAAAATAAAAGATAACATAATTTTTAATTGTGACATAAATTTATAACACACATTGCCGCAACTTCTGTTAGATACCATATTTTGGCGCACTACATCCATGTTACAGGTATAGTCAGTACAAAAATATATTTCCTATCCAAGTCACGCTGCACAGTTATCTATTTCTAATCTAAGGCAACTACGTGACCACTTACTTTAAAGATCACGCTGTATTATCACCTAGCTTAATTAATCACACCCAATTCTCAATCGGTTGAAAAAGCAACATGTTGTTGTTTTTTCAAGAAGAGATATCTATTTGTCCTTTTGTGTGTGTGTGGTACAAACAGCTAGATAATTTGCAAAGATGTACATGCGGTTAGAACATAATTCTTGTTGCATATTTGGAAAAGAAAACATCACGGAACTCGATCACCCTCCTCCTATTATATTGTTGTCGGGGTTATCCGCCCTGATGTCGCTAACAAATTTTCACAGAAATCACCATCGTACTTCTTAAAAGATTCGGAAACAATGACCATTTAGAGCGGTGTATATATGAGGTAGTATCAGAATCGTCTATACTGAAACGAAAGTTTGTTAATAAACTCATTAAAATAATGACATTTAAGAGCCCTAACACTAAATACTGTTGGAAGTCTGTGTGTTTGTTGGATTCATCATCCCACCAACAGTACTACGGTTATTAAAGGCGGGGCCCACTTGAAGCAGATTAAGTGCTGCATTAACTCCATATAGCATGCCGTGAACACCTGGCATAATACCACACCCAATCACATTATCCCGGCACCGGAACAACCAGTCGTGGATCAACCCTTATATACTGACAGCAAAAAGAAACATTGCACGTTTGAATTGGGCATTACTTTTTTTAATAACTAAATGAAGAATCATAACATTTTCTAATATGCGTGATAAAGGCAATAGTCTATACACTGCACTTTTCGACCGGCTTTTTCACCCCGTGGATGTCTTTGAAAATGACATAACGGCATCATGCAATTTTTGGCACGTGCTCAGGGTAAATAAAATGACCTGAAATGTGTCTTAGTCACAAGTACATACATTGTTTGCCTAAAGAAATTACGGTCCGCGCTGTTATTAAATTATTGCGCCACAAAACAACAAAGCATATTTGTTATGGCATATTATCGCGCATGCTTTTTTTCAGAGCAAAAATACCGGCTAACACATCTGAAATGCGTGGCAAAGTTTTTTCTCCTTCTATGATCATTAAGACAAAACAATCTTTTGAAGAACAGCTTGTACGCATCAAATCAA